>LPNX010457226.1:1553671-1763671 GCA_001517045.1 Pseudotsuga menziesii | reverse complement strand
TGTAACTTAAAATTACAAACCACAAAATGAAGTTAACCCAGGGGCATCATGTATTGTCCATACAACCATTGCATGGAATTGAAATTTCCTTTGTCGTATTGGTCTAGATACGTCATACATAGTTATGCCATTCCATAACTTCAATAGCTCATCTATAAGAGGTTCGATGTATACATTCATATCTTTGACTTGGAACTTACCTGATTCATAATTTGAAGTACATATAAAATATGTCATTATGAGAACCATTAAGATATATAAACCATGCAAAAGAGTAAAATAATAGATATATATATGAAATTAAGATACATATTACGACAAATGAAATGCCACAACTACATTATAAATAAAACTGTTTTCGTCAATAAAACCTGGAATAATCATCGATAACATTATGTGCTCCCTCTTTATTGACAACCATAGACGAATGTTATTGTTGATAACAAAAATAGGCCACACCATGTAAATGGATTTAATCTGTGCAAATGGATTACCACCATCTGCTGCCAAAGAAATCCTAAGATTATGTGGTTCTTCTTTAAAGTGAGGCCACTTTTCCTCAATATCTCTAAAATCAGTACCATCTGCAGGCATTCGGATAACATCATCTTGACTTCTATTCTTGGCATGGTAATCCATAAATTGCGCTATGTTTTTGCACCTGAACAGTCGTTGCAAACGTGGAATGATGGGAATATAATGAAGAACCTTCTGAGGCACCTTTTTTGTTACTTTATCTGTACGATATCTACTTACATGACATTCCGAACATTCTGTTGCAAATTCATGCTGATTATAATATATAACATGGTCATCGGGGCATGCATGAACTGCTTCATAATGCATTCCAATCTCTTTCATGATGGAAGATAGATCTCGATATGTGCGACGTAAAATATTTGATGGTGGTAACAAAAAATCAGCTATCAAGCTACAAAAAAAAATGTTAATGTAATAAATAAATAATATTAATGAAACACGCTTCATCCATACGATGATCAATAGTGAGTTAACAATACAATTATTAGAGGAATACAAATAAACTTTATCACGATCCTATATATGTGATGGATTATTTTAGATACCTTAGCATACATGTGATTGCAATGTTTGAAAGACCATTCATAACCTTCAAGTTCATTATCAACAATATAGTAGAGAGAATATTTGTTTTGGAGCCTTCATAAAGGTGTTCATATGCATTATCGAGCAGAGGTATATCGTGAACATCATCAAAGTCATCATCATTTTCATTATCAACATCACCGTCATCCATTCTAACGTTAAATGAATCATGGATCAATTTATTTGTACCATCATCTTCAATTACATCATCGGCATGATCATCTTGTTCAATATGATCATTCACTTGTTCTCCATTAAACATACACGCTCCATGATCCTGATCCTGAACTTGTTATGAAAGCACTTCCTCTTGACGACATGATATAGGGTGTCTTTCCTTTAATATAAATACATGGAAACATCAATAGATATACATTAATATATGAAAACAAAATAATACATACAATTACCAAAAAAAACGAATATAATAATGTTTATAATGCTAAACCTACAAATGGACGATATTCGTTCCCCCCCTTAGCGTGTCCATGTTCCCTGCAATGTCTTGTGGATGTTGAGATCAATATTCTTCTCCTCTTAAATCCCCTACATTGAGTACACGGACAATAACATTTTCCATCACCCCTTCGTTTCGCTGCATCCCATAGTCTAGCAAGCAATTGTCGATTGTCTTCGTTTGGATCCTGAATATTTAATCTATTTGAAATTTTGTCATAAACTTTGTTAATGAATATAACCGGTTGTCTTAAAAAATCAAGTTCCACGCATCAACCATGCATCAAGGTTTTGTCAAATGGAGAGAAGTCGAAGAATAAAAAATTCCCGAGAAACTGTCTTTCGATGAAAAAAAAATTCACACAACCACCCGTTCAAGAATAAAACAATTCCTGAAAATGTCCGTCACGGAACAAATAATTTTCGCAATCATCTGTCACTTCTACAACAAACATGTCGAAATGTTTAAAACAATTTATATTTATAATGGTCATGCGTCGGATATTCGACACCTTAAACATAGTTACCGTTGAAAGTATGGGACCATAAAATTTAAAATCATGTAAACCTTAATTTCTTTTATAAAAAAATTTATACTGCCCGTCAAATATCTGACGCTTAAAGGTCGGATAACTGACATTTTTTGGTTCACATACGTCGAAGATCCAACAATAAAGTGACGATTATCTGACACCACAAGGGTCAAAAATCTAATGCACAAGTTTCAAAGATTCGATGGAGCTATAAATATTTTGTTATCGGCTTTCTGTTGATTGATTGTTGTCTGACACATCCGTGCGAAATGTCGGATGACATCGGATTTCGGGTTCAAATCCTATTGTGAGTGATTTTCCATCACTCAAGTCAAAAGGCCCCAAAAAATCAATTGTTGATTATTTTAATTAATAAATTGATGAATAATGGAGCAAATCCAAAATCCTAGATCAATGGATTCTCAATCGATTTGATTGAAATCGGTCTCATTGGCACCAGATTGACTGGATCTGACAAATCCTTGATTGAGGAAGGTGATTTTTAGCTATAATATTTCACCTTCTATGGTGTTCCACTGGTCTGAATGGTTCAGATCCAGAACAAATGAAGGAAAGAGGTTGAAGACTCTCTCTGGACATCGTAGATACCTGAAATGTGATGCTTCGATAGTAACCCTATGTACCTTCAATAAGATTAAACACACAAACACATAAAAACTACCAGAATATAATATACTGATCCATGTTAGTGACTAAGGAATCTAACAACATACATGCGAAATCAAATAACAACAATATATGTGGGAGAGAAATCAACTTGCATTAATATAGAAATATGAAGAAGTTTACAACCAAGCCTTAGTGTTGACATGCATCTCCATGAAACCAAACATTCTCATCCCCATAAGCTCTGACTCTAGCTCTCTATGCTCTCCAATGGTCTTGGGCCAAGTGATCAATCCAACAGCATAACAATACCTTCGGAGTTCTCTCCCTCAACCATGGATATGAGCTTGTATTTGTAAGGCTCAATGGATAGGGATGGTTGAGAGATTAGTGGATGAGGTGGCCTCTAAGATCCTAGGATGAGGGATCTCGAGCTCAACTAACCCACAATGATAGGGATAAGGGAGGACATGAGGCTTATCATCTAGAATCCTCGAGAAACTTCTCTTTTTCCTTTTTTACACAGGGTACCGCATTTCTCCTTCAATGATAGAGCATTTCTGGTAAAAAACACTTATGGATTAAGGACCATAAGCGGTGGCACTGCTTGTGGACAACAAGGGATAGGCGATGCGAACAAGGTACCACTCCTGGAAAAAGGGGCAAGCGCGGTGCTGGGAATTTTCATGGAAGATTGACAATTAGCATGATTTTCCACTCCAAGAGCTAGGATTCGAGGCAAGTAGATATGTCAAAAGTCTTATCACATGATGGTGATAGGATTTTGGTATAACAGGATGCCCCCCAAATCATGAGTCTTAGAGGGATATGATAAACGAGAGCTTTGAGAGAACAAGTTGTCACCATCTGATGTACTACAAATGTAGACATCTGTAGTAATCTGTAATACATCAGTATGTTCACTCATAGACACAAGTAACCAAACTCATGGCTGCAGACCAATACAAGGCAGATCCATGAGAGGAATAAACAAGCATGGCTACTAGAATACGATGTAGATCCATGTGATAGAGGACTCAAACTTGGACATAGCTACCAGACATACAAATGTAGATCTATGTCATACAGACACAAATTTGAGCATGGCCATGACCATACAAATGTGGATCCATTCTAGATACACAAAACTCCATCGCAACCTGGGGAAAAGCAATATGCGCTTTAAACAAATACCCAGGGTCTTCGTCTCAGCTTCCACAAAATATGATTCTATCCATGTGATTACAATGATCTGAAGTCGAACATGGTAGAAACCACTTGATTATCTGCCAATGATGTGAACTGTTAACAAGTGCGAGGGAGATCACCATTGATGTTGATGATTCCCAAGGTATCCTAGTACAATCTACTAAGTGTGAATAGATGTCCTGATGTCGAACACCTAGTCAATTCTATCGATCATAGGCCAATGATGTGAACCTATGTCGCGAGAGAATCTGTCATTAAGGCATACAAATCTCAAGGTACTAAATATTATTTCTAATACTACTTCCCGGCTGATGAGCTGATGTCGACGGGAAAAGTCTCGTCGAAGGAGGGCCATGATGAGTCCCACATCGACGACATGAAACTCAGAACATAGTTATGGAATGATGTGAATATATTAACCACAAGACTAACTCAAAAATACTGACACAAAGACAGTGTGGAATGCAGAGGTAAAACTTCTTCAAATCCCCTTTGAAAATTGGGTGGCACGACAAAACAACTTGGCAGCATGACTAGATGGGACAGACACACAATCCGATAGTGGACAATGCATTCTTCTGAAAGACTCAAAGGAGTGACATGACTCATGAAAGTGGATCGTCAGGGAGATCAACTGAATACCCAATTGACTGACATGATGTGCAGACAAGTGCTATGTTCAAAGGTAACGACAAACAACTGCCATTATTTACAAAATGATTCCCTTCCCATTCCCCCCATCATGGTTGATGAGTGCCTCTTTTTGGTTTTACGAGTTCAAAGAGGGTAACAAACACTCGATATAGCTTATCAAAATACAAGTCCAGACTCATATGTTTTACGAACCTGAGAGAGGACGGGTTCTTTCCCAAAATGAGTCTCTCAATGTTTAATTTAACGAGTCCACTGAAAGAAAACTCGATATCGTTCACGTTTAGAGAGTATGAACGAATATGGAAGAAGACTCCAAAGGGGTCCTTTTTCATATGATTTAGTCTCTAAGGCCTGAAAAAGTGTAAAATCATACCTTAGAGAACTCTTCCAGTCATGATTCGCTGGAGTGTTCCTTTTTCATAAATAGTCCTATCCAAACCGAAAAAGAGATATCCTATCGTCGGACAGACAACTCTTCAAATACTTTAACGAGCATGAAGAAGACAAGATCACTCGACAATATTTTCGTATTTAGGGAGCCTAAAAAGGGTTTAAAGAGGACTCCATGAGGTTTCTTAATTACACAATGTCACTTTTTACGAGCCTGGAAAGAATCGAAAACAGACTTGACAATCTTTTTGTGTTTAAGGAGCCTGAAAAAGAGGTGAAAAGAAGACTCCATGATGCATCTTTACGCAATGTCAATCTTTAACGAGCTTGGAAAGAAACTGAAACGGACTCGGACCTTTGATACTAGATTTTAAAGAGCATGACAAAGTGTCGTAATAAATGCTTGTCGACCTTTTCCATTTTATGAAAGTGTGAAAAAGCCATAAACAAACTTCCAAAGCTTCTTACAATAGTTCTCTTATCCTGCAATTGACTCAGAAACAAGTGTTAAATGCATTCATAACTAGCATTAAGGGATTACGACAAATAAACTTTGGCTAAAATATGATTTTATCTCAAAACTATAGTATGTTAGACCCAAAAATGCCTATATAAGTCATGTAAATAGTAAAAAATCAAATCATTTCACTATTTACCCATAGCAGAGAGCACTTGGAGAATTTTCTTAGCCATATCTTCAACAGTTGATACCCGGAGTTTCCACCATTCATTTTCAGCATCGTTGGTTGCAGGTAACAGCTAAAACCTTTCTCTTTCATTTCATAGCATTTATTTTGAGTTTTGGTGGGGTTTTGGGCTCATATGGCAATCCCTAAAACCTTAAAAGCGGGCACCGCGGCTATCCCTTACGGGATACGCAGTACCACCCAAGAACCGTGCCTATAACATGGTGGACAAGCGGTGCCACCGCTTGTCTCCAACGGTGCACAAGGGGTGCTGACCGTGGAGGATTTAAACCAATAGTATGAGCAATATAACTTCATTCCTTTGATTTTTAATGACTAGGGATGATTCTAATGCATACTATGATTGTTTTTGGCAAGTCTAGGTTGCTCAAAACATGGTGATATGGAAAGAAAGAACACATGACAATGAGGACGCTTTTGCTGAGAGAAATGTGGGTTGTATTGCCGCATTATGAGACTGTGGACTCCTAAAGTTATTTCGGACCCCAAGCATGGTGTCGCATGAACAGTTACTGGAATACATACTGCAGATGTGGAATCCAGAGCAGCAGTACTTCGATGTGGGGGCTCATATTCTTACAGTGGAAGTAGAGGACATCTACTTTTTGACAGGTCTCTCAAGACGGGGTGCCCCCATCTCACTGACAGGTTCCTGCGGAGGGGATATTATCACTCGAGAGTTTATAGATCATTACTGTGCACCAGGGATGGGTGCATCAGGGAAGAAGATCCCCATCAAAGCAATGATGGATAGGCCCCTACAAACCGTCCTATTTACCATGCAGAGGGTGGTCAGGAGTCAGGGTGTGCACCAAGCTTCTAGGGCACACATGATGTATGCCATAGAAGCCATGGCACCCACGGTGTTCAACTGGCGGAAGCCATGCTTCCAATATTCAAAGATCAGCTGACTAAGTGTCAGTAGGGAGAAATAAAGCAGTTTGGATTTGGTTCCATTTTAGCCTGCTTCTTCTTCGAGCGAGTTCCACAGATGAGACCTCAGGTGGTCTTCCGTAGTCTGAGAGCATGGGACCCCTGTATGCTGAGGTGGGTCTAGGTCATGGCTCACACAGGAGCGGGTAGGAGAAGGGTGAATTTCGGTGACCCGTTCTTCAGATGGCTCTGAGATCAGATCCTCATGGTTGAGGATTATTCTTACGCAGGTACGGACTTCACCAAAGATCCTGGCCTACCACTCCCACCTGGAGGATAGTGGGGCGACATCAGTAAGAAGCGAGAAACCCTAAAATGGATGAATTTTTTTTATGTTTTTTAATTTTTTATATTTTTTATGTTAAGTGATGAGAACTGTATATTCCCATGCAGATGTGGGAGCAGCGCGACCTAGAGGAGCATCTCCATTGGATAGGCGAGAGGGATCCCACTTCATACCACATGGTGATGATATCATCGGGGAGCTAGAGGAAAACCTAGAGAGGTTGACCTTGGATATCCTAGATGCTTACATTGATGACCTCCCGATGAGATATCAGAGATCCACAGCAGGAGTACCGGGCTGATTCACTAGGCTGCTGCATAGAGTAGCTCGAGCAGTGATGTGCTATCACGAGCACCACTGGTGTATGAGATATGTACTGAAAGCTGACAACTTCAGGATTTTGTATGATCATTTTGCCTGAAAGCCTACATGCTTCAGATGAGGTATCGGGACCTATTTTTTGTAAACTTTTTCGTATCTATATATATATACAGACTTTTACACGATGTTTATATGTTTCAAATGAAAAATGCATTTTCTATGAGTTTTATGTGTCTATGAATGTTTATTTACAATGTACCATGCTTGATTTCGATGTCATGAATGTAAGGTTAAAACGAGCAACATTAACAATATAATAATGAGCGAGAAATAAACATTATCACAAGCAACATTCAAGACACACAATATACCCTGGAAACCCCATGCAGGGAAAACCAGAACCAATGAAGATCTTCATTACATGGCCAAAATCGACCATCCGGGCCAAGCGATCTAGTCACCGCTCACCTCTAGGCCTATGTACAATGGATCCTCCTCAAGCCTTATAAAGGCTTAATCACATGCAATACCATGGGACAATACCATGGGCTACAACAAACCATGTACCCAAACCATGTGCAAGACCTAAACCACCTTTGAATTAATCCTGAGTCAAGGTTAACCCTAACAATCCCCCCTTTAAACTTGACTTGGAGTAATCACCAACTCCCCTCAAATATTTACCAAGGAATCTTACATACACCCCCCTATCACCTAGTTCTATCTCCCGAATTTACCGGTGAGTTACCAGGGGTATGCATGCCTTATTAGGTCTTACAACCATATGTCCATTTACATGCAAACCACTCCATTACATTTTTTTTCATGTGCCTTCATGGTGACTACACCATCACCATCCGTTGCTTCATCCTCTCGCTTTCCATGCTCACTTCCTTGCTCGTATTTTTCCATGCTCCCTTTGTACCTACATCCAAACTCTGTCATTGATGTCCATATAAAGAAAAATCCATCTACCGGATTACATGGGTCATCCGGCCGCTGTAACCGCCAGTTCTCTAGGAATTCTCTTCACATACATGGCTCATCAATATTGGTCCCAAAACCAAGATTAAACCATCTCACATTTCTCCCGCAATCGAAGACTCAACCTCTCCGATCCACATCAAGCTAGGTTACAAGTACACCTACCACCCTCGTACCTACCTAGTGGTTCATTCCACACTTGATGCAACATCCCTTCTTTGGGCATAAGAGGGATACCTTATGCTTTATCCATCCAGAGAAATCCAAACTTGCCTACGGCTAAGTTTCACATGGACCAAAAAATTACTGCTAGGGTGTCGTGTACCACCGAACATGCACCCCACAAATTGATTCAACATAGAAACACCAACGAGCATAACCAAGCCAAACCATGGCTCTGATACCAGTTGTTAGGTTAAAACGAGCAACATTAACAATATAATAATGAGCGAGAAATAAAAATTATCACAAGCAACATTCAAGACACACAATATACCCTGGAAACCCCATGTGGGGAAAACCAGCACCAATGAAGATCTTCATTACATGGCCAAAACCGGCCATCCGGGCCAAGCGAGCTAGTCACCGCTCACCTCCAGGCCTATGTACAATGGAGCCTCCTCAAGCCTTATAAAGGCTTAATCACATGCAATACCATGGGACAATACCATGGGCTACAACAAACCATGTGCCCAAACCATGTGCAAGACCTAAACCACCTTTGACTTAATCGTGAGTCAAGGTTAACCCTAACAATGAATGGACAATATGCCAGTCTAGGATGTAATTAGCTAATGAGTCAGCAACTACATTATGTTCCCTAGGGATATGCCTATAAGTGATAGTTTCAAATTATCTTTCTAGCAAATGTACTCTCCGGAAGAGGCGAAGGACCACGGGGTTCCTAATGGTGTAAACATGGTTTAAATGGAAAACCACGAGTTGTGAGTCCATCAAGACTACTACATCACGAACATCCTGGGAGGCAGCTTCAGTCAGAAGATCGATAACCGCTTCATACTCGACGATGTTATTAGTAGCAGGACCTATACAAACCGCTCCTGAACTAACCAAATCTTCAATTGGGGAATAGAGGACCCAAGCAGCCGAGGCGAGATTCAAGGTGTTGCAGCAAGCACCATCAGTGAAGCCGTAGAAAGCCATTTGCATGACCAAAACATGGTATAAATAGATGCAGACACTAAACTCAAAACCATTTTGAAAATACTAAAAGCACACTGAAATCCAATCAATATACATATATACAAGGTACTATCCAAGAAAGACCTAGGCACAGCACCTTTTCAGGTACAACCCATTGCGAGGTTGCCCCAAAGGGATTCCATCATAATCAATGATATCGTAAGCTACTTTCTCTAACACCTTAGAAAGAACGAAAGGTCCATACCACATGGATTCGAACTTACCCTTCCCTAGTTTGTCATATCTATGATCATAAGTCAAGACTAAGTCACCCTCATTAAAGACACGGGGTTGGACAGATTTATCATACTGCGCCTTGACGCATTTCTTATGTGCCTCATTAGCCAAGGTAGCATCTCTCCGAGTCTCGTCAAGGTTACTCAAGTACAAAAATATTTCTTCCTCTACGGAAGTGTCTGGGAGAAGTTCGACGGCAAGTTGTAAGGATGGAATCTGACATTGGATCAGTAAGACAGCTTCAAGTCTATAAAGGAGCTAGAATGGCGTGAAACCAGTAGCTATTTTCACAGAAGTTCAATAAGCCCATAAAGCGGAAAAAATAATGTGGTTCCAATTGGATTTATGATCTCCAACCATCCGACGAAGCATAGTTTTCAAAACTTTGTTAATGGCCTCTGCCTGACCATTAGCTTGTGGATAATATGGCATAGAGTTTTCATGGCGAAACCTAGCTTGGCACTCAGTTCCTCCATCATCTAATTACGGAAATGGGATCCATGATCAGTAACGATGGACTACAAAACTCCAAATCTAGCTATGATATGATTGAACAAGAAGAGAGTGGCAGTCTTACCATCTTCTGCATATGTAGGCATGGCCTCAGCCCATTTTGTGAAATAATCAACGGCTACGATGATGTAACCATGCCCCCCAGCTGAGGTAGAATTACAATGCATGAAGTCAATCCCCCATTTGGCAAATGGGACAACGGTAATGACGGGGTGTAGCAGAGCAAGATGGGTGCGCTTTTTAGGATAAAAGTGTTGACAAGGTGGGCATTTCTTAACAGCTTCATGACATTCTTTGAAGACAAAAGGCCAAAAATGGCCAGTGCAAAGGATTTTCTAGGCTGTAGCCATCCAAAATAAATGACCGCCACATGCTCTAGAGTGGCAATCATTCAACACATGTTCATCCTCCTCGTGAGTGAGGCATCGCAGGAGAATAGAGTCAATCCCACATCTATACAAGGTATCATTCAGGATGAGATAGTATTTCGCATGGTGATGGATATGGTGGCGATCATCATGAGATAAATGCAGCTGAAATCGTCGTGTTTGGAGATAAATAAGCAAATCTCCATACCAAGGATCAGTAGTGCTAATCAGGAACAAGAATTCATTCGGAAATGAATCACTGGGCTCAAATTCCGTCGAAGCACAGGGAAGATCACACATAAGCTCGGCAAAGACCAAGGATTTATTTGATGTGGCCTTGGAAAATTCCAAATCAAACTCCTGAAGTATAACTATCCAACGGGAGTACTTCCCCCCGAGTACCTGATGAGTCACGATGTAATACATCGGGTTCTGGTCTGCCAATACGGTGGTAGTGCGGAGCAGAATGTAGTGACAAAAATTTTGTACAGCAATGACCGTGGCCAATGCTAACTTTTTCACACATGAATAATGAGTTTTGGCATCCATGAGATTCTTACTGGCGTAATAAATCACGTGCTCCTGACCATGGAGATTTTCCTGCACCAAAACCATGGCGATGGTAGTAGCGGAGGCAGAAATATACAAGATAAATTCCTTTGAATAATCTGGGGGGTGTATCACTGGTGAATGAGTCAAAGCGTGCCTAAGATTATCAAAGGTGCGTTGAGCCTGGCCATCCCAGAAGAATGGAGTGTTCTTCTTGAGGAGACGCATATAACCGTGTGTTTTCTCTGTGAAATTGCACACGAAACAGCGAAGAAAGGTTGCCTTCCCTTGCAAACTTTGGAGTTCAAGGAGATTAGTTGGGGCTGGTAGATCTAAAATAGTGTCAATCTTCAAAGGATCGATCCAGATGCCATCTTTGGATACCACAAAGCCTAGCAAATGTCTCGGTTCAACGCAAAAAACACATTTATGTGGATTCAGCCATATATTATAATGGAGGCCTCTCAGGAATATGTCTCTAAGATGACCAAGATGGTCCTCCCGTCGCTGTGAATGAGCAGGGAGGTCATCAAGGTACAGTTCAACAATATGTTTAATATCGTGAAACGCATAGGACATCGCGCGCTGGAAAGTGGCTCCAGCATTTTTCAAGCCAAAAGGTAACTTCTTATATGCAAAGGTTCCCCATGGGAAAATGAATGTCATCTTATGCTGATCGGCGGGTAATATCTTAATATGATTATAGCCAGAGAAGCCATCCATGAATGAAAAGATGACACTTCCAGCACAGTTGTCGATAATCTGATCGATGTGCGAAGTAGGAAAGTTGTCCTTGGGACAAGCTTTATTCAAATCCATAAAATCGATGCAGACTCTAATGGTGCCCTGCTTTTTATTGACAAGGACAACGTTCGATACCCATTTCATCAGGGGTATAGGATAAATAAACCCAGCTTTGAGGAGTTTCTCAATTTCAGCTTTAATAGCTATGGCCTTCTGAGGATGGACTTGCCTTAGTTTTTGCCTGACAAGTTTAGCCGTGGGATAGGTTTTAATCTCATGGACCACGATGGATGGGTCAATCTCCAATATCTATTCATAGGACCAAGAAAAAATATCACGGAATTCCTTAAAAAGTGCCTTATATGCTTCAGATTCATCTACCAAGCAGTTCTGCCCAACATGAACATGCTCCATAGTATTAGGCTTGGCTGATATGTCAATCGGGTTCATCTGAGTAAGGTTGCAAAGGTTTCCTTTAGAATCTATATCTTGCAACAATATAGGACTTTGGGGTACGTTGACAATATCAGTAGGAAACAAGGATGCAAAATCATGGCTAACCGAACTGGTGTTGGGGAGGAACATGGATCTATGATGGTGATCCTCCCAAATGGGCTCATCCGTATTCATGATCTCCATAATGGACTCATCGGAAGGAAAAGTCTCAGATAATCTAGAACGGGAAGAGAAGGTTCTAACCAGTACGGTAAATGGTAAGTATCCGAAGCCACTAGATGAGGGTCATCAGTGGGATCATCGGAAAACATTTGAATGGTGTCATACATAGCTTCGTGTGGACTCAATGAGGTGGACTCAACAACATGTTTACCCTTATGCTCATAATCAAATGATGCGATCATATGGACTGTCGCGGTATCCGTGCTAGGAGGAGTGGATGGAAAAATCCCCATAAGGGATGAATCCTTCAACATGCCTACCCCAATCTACTGGTAAGGTGGAGGGGACTGGCCTAACATGGGGATGTTATTAGCCGTGGAGGTAGTAACATCCGACGTACAGAAATCAAGCTGTTAAATAGTAACAATCCTCCCTAGATGCAGAAATTGGACTATACGGAATACTGTTGAGGCAACAGAAGTCATGGCATAGAACCAATTTCTTCCTAGAAGGAGGTTGTAATCTAAAGGGGCATCTACCACTTCTACTTGAATGGAAATGGTTTTGCCCCCCAGCTCGACCACTAGGGATGATATGAAGCCATGGGGTTGGAACCCTCATCTGTCAAAGGCCTTGAGGGTCATAGGTGATGTTACAAGCTTGGGAGAGCCAAGATCCTTCCAACAAGTCAAAGACAAAACCGAGGTTGAAGCTCCTTCATCTAGTACCGTTCGAAAAACTTTCTTTCTGACTACTTTCGTAATGATCTGAAAAGCAAGTTTATGTGGTAATCTAGTTTTATAGTTCTCAACATTGAAATGAATCAAGTTAGTATTATCCGGGTCTAAATCTCCTAGTGCTGTCAACAAGTTTTTGCGCTGTGTAGGGCAAATTTGGAGTACCTCTAGGGTGGACATCACGCAAGGTGCCTGAGCGAGATCTTCAACCACATTATAAAATTGAGCAGCTCGAGCATTGGGATTAAAGAAAGCCTTCCGAAGAGTACTCTTAGGTTGGTGCAAAATCATGTCGAGAGTAGGCTTCTCGATAGATAAGGGGACAGTAGACTAGGATTCTGGAAAACTAGTAGAGGGATCTTTCCTTGAAGAAGAATGATCTTCTTTCTTATATGTGGGTTTGTCATAATTCTGACTTCGAGTTTGCAGATTGATGGTATCTGAGGACATCATACGAATTTCCTCTAATGAACTAGAGTTACCCTGATTAGACATGTGGTCTATCAGTTGTTGTTGGGAGGGAAAAGGATCCATAAGTACTATAGGTGCGGGATTGGACTTCAGAAACTAGGAGATTTCATCTCAACGAGGACAGTCCTTTGAAAAATGGTCACCATTGCATAGCAGACAACGATATTTTTCCTTCCTTTTCCCTTTATCGTTATCGTTGTTGGTTGTTCTTGGAGTCTCTTGTTGGTTTCCATGTTTTTTATTTCTATTTTTACCTTTCTTTTTACTATTACCCAAGGTTTGAGTACTTTGAATAGAATTGACCTCGACGAAAACCTTAGCAGTCGAAGGAATAGGGGTGGCATTTTGGGGTTGCTTGGCAGGTTTTGCTACTGACGGGGCCTAGATTGAACCAACAATCCCATCAACAGGGACTTCTTCTAGTGGCTTGGCGGGATCGGTGCTAGGGTGATGAGCTTGAGGAATCAGGTCATAAAGAGTTCCAGACTGGGAATAGACCAAGTCTAGGTACTGAACCCGACTGATATCCTACTCTTAGGTAACGACACCGCCCATAGCCACATCTCAGGCAATAGGAGGCAACAAGGATTTGATAAACCAATCAGCAAGTAACTGATCTGGAATAGGGGCCTTAATAATCCTTCTCTGCCTTCTCGACTCATGAATATGATTGGAAATGTGGGTGGATGTTTTCTGTCACAGAGAGGTTAAAATATCAGTGCCCATTTCATAATGAATAGGGAGCTGAAAGTGTGTAAGCAACACGGTTGCCAACGAGCCAAAATCCACAAACGAATGTTGTGGGAGTTCAATGTACCACTTCGCAACCGTACCCATTAAAGTTCACTGAAAGAGTCGTAACTGAACATAGTCATCCATGAGGGAGTTTGAAGAACACCACAAATGGAATGTCATAACATGGTTCTTCGAATCGTCTCCCTACTTCCCATCGAATTTCGGGATATTCAATGGTAACTTTACCAAAATGGGAGGCCATGAGGGATTGTGTCAAATGGGGTCATTAATCAACTTGGACAAGTCAGGAAAGTCCAAAGTTGCTAGGAAAGGTAATTGTCGGTTGGGTTGCACATACTAGTAATATTGATATGGCATATAATTACTAGTAGGACCATAGGTTGACTGAAAAATAGGTTGTTGTGACGAAGAACTAACAGAAAATCCGCCTGCAGGGGATTGATTTCTGGGATCAGGACCACTAGGGCCTCCAAGAGGAGGACCATCGGGACCACCAGGACCACCAAGACCACTAGGAGGCGAACCACCAGACCCTCCAGAGCCTCCGGAACCACTAGGAAAAGGGCCACCAGACCCTCCAGAGCCATAAGGAGGAAAGCCACCAGGCCCCCCAGGACCACTAGGACTAAAAGGAAAAAAGTATCCAGATCCTCCAAGACCATTTGGCCCCCCACAGGGAGGAACTCCATAAGGCGGTCCTCCGGCACCTCCTGTAGTATGTATAGGTATCTCCCCCATAGCTCGAATGTAAGACCAGTTGGGTTTCCCCCATGACATAAAAGTGTTACTAGGGTATGGAATTCTAGCATAAGGCATTCTTGTAGGATTGGGTGGATGATTACCTACAGGTATTTGATAACCATAACCTCTAGAAGATTGAATGGTTACAGGTTGTGCCCTCAAGGGCTAACCTGAACTAGATGGGGGATTTACCACAATAGTATGGGTGGGAGGGACATAAACTGTCGATGGTTCTATGTTAGAGGTTTTCCCTTGACTAGGTACAATTTCGGTGTCAGATAACGTAGGTCGTGTCAGGGGTTGCCCCCCGGCACCAGAAGGTACTAACGAAACAGGAATTGAAGGTTAGGGCCCAGGTGCAGAAGACCTCAGAGGATTAGGAACATACATAACATGAGAGGTGATAGGGGTGGTAATTTGACCTAGGTTGTGTGGTGTTACTACACGATCTATAATCGGTTCAAATGGTATCATAGAATCGAAAAGTGAACGATATCCCACAGGAACAGATGTGGAACGTAATGGTGTTGGGCCTAATATTTCATCTATTTGCTTATCAATCTCCTGTGCATGGAGAATGGCAGCACGGTATTTCCTACGTTCTTCTTCATCTTTAGAAGAATTTAAATGGGTGCTAAATGAGGCAATGGCCTGTCCTATAGAGGTATCCCAAAATGGAGCATTGGGACCAAAATCTGGATGGGTTGTATCATCAACATGACCTTCCGTGGGAGAATGGAATGAGGTATTTCCCCGAGAAGGATGTTGGACCAAGGGAGGCGAGTGTGAAGAATATGGTACTCCACTTTCTGCAACCACATTATCTCCCACTTGAGAGGTTGTAGCAGCTCCTTGGTCGATAGCTTCCATTGAATTTTCTCCTGAACCAGGAGTAAAATCGAGTGGCAAGCCCCGTACTCTTCTATACTATCTTAACTCAGCCAGTTTGTACAGTTCCTATCTAACCTAGGGTCTGAAAATCTAGAAAACACACCAAAAAATTTCCCTACACAAACTATAGGTCAAAACAAGCACACTTAAAATGATAGGAGGGGTTAAAAAGTCAAGTCTCTCACCAGGATTATCAAGAAGGTGCCACTCGCGATATACCTCGAGGACGTACATGCATAATAATCTCCCCGAATGTTGTTTTTGGTGTATGGATCCAAGCAAGACAGCCAAAGGGATTTTCTCAGATAGATAGGGTATCCTAGTGGGGTCTCCCGATATACTCAAGGTACGTGGGAGCTCGAATCAGTAGTAGTGCTGTCTAATGCATAACCATACACAAGGGGCCTTCCGATATACAATCGAGTACATGAAGTGCCTTTCTATATACCTCAAGGGTATGTGAAAGGCCTTTCGATATACCGATGATACATGGAAGAACCGTGAGAGTCCCGAGATGTAATGCGGACAAATAACGACGGCTCCTATGCTTAACGACGCCCGAACATGTCTCTAACCTATCACTATAGTTGCTATGTAAATTTTAACATATAACTACCGTTAATTTTAAAGTGGATGGTTAGGTGAATGCATGATGTTTTGACAGAAAAGTAAAACCATGCAATATGCTTATGCAAAATATTTCACTTTACCGTTCAGTATGCCTACTTATAGGAGGGAAAGAGAGTATTTTCTTTTTGTTTCAAAACCAAAAATATTTCCAAACAACAGTCATGAACATAAAATAAAAGACAAGCAATACTTTTCCAAACTGATTTCTCTTTTTTGAGAGCAATGAGAAGGGGAAGAATCTCTTTTCCTAAAAGAAAAACAAGAAGCACACTATATGCAAATGCACTCTATTTTTTTTTCAATTTTCTCAAAACATAAGCAAATATAACTTAAAACTACCATATTTTTTATTTTGATCAAGAGAGTTCTAAATGCATAAGAGACAAAAGAACATAAAGAGCCTAAAATATTGAGAAGCCAATCAGAGAACCAATGTCCAATGCTCAATGATGATAACCTAGTCTTAGTCAAAAAAATTCTTTTTTAAAGGAAGAAAAAAGAAGTTTACTATGCAAACAAGAAATGAAACCTAGAAGCTAATATAGTGTTCTTCTTTTAGTCTATATAACAGAAATGAAAAGAGATCTTACTAACACCCTAAGCTTTTCAAAAAACAAGACATCCTTTCGCAAACACAACCAACAAGCATAGAAGTGGATGAACAATCAAAAATCCTAATCTAGCTCTTGAATTTCTGAATCAAACCAATCTTAAACCATAGTATTTCAAGCCACAAGCATCAGATTCTATCACACAAGTCTGATAGTGCAGAACTGAAAGCAACACAACTCAAATTTTTACAAAACAAAATGAGAAAAAAGAAGTATTGGAATGATGCCTACCTAGCACCGCGCTCCTCTGGTGTTGATAGGGTGGTTCTATCCCAGCAGCACTTCTCGCCAACTAGATATAAGCGGTGGCACCGTGTATTTCCCACTCTGTTGATCAGGAGGTGGCACTGCTCCTCATACAATGCATAGGTGTGGTTCCCTGTAGAAGACCAAAACACAAAAAGAACGATAAATCAAGTTAGAAAAAGACTAGATCAAGGTGAAAACTGCTAGATTGAGTATGGAAACAGAGCATAAAAGGTCCAAATGAATCATATTTGAACAGATCTGGAAGTTTCAAACCCAAATAGATTAAGTCAGAAAGTAGATCTGACTGAAGAGAGTTGGAGAAGGATCCTAGATTTGGACAAGAATTGCAGAACTGAGGAAGATCAGAACAACTGATACATATATCTATTCCCAAGTAGAGTCACCATATTTGTTAGCTGGAATATTTCACCTTCTGCAGACAGTAAGGTGTTCCACTGGTCTGAATGGTTCAGATCCAGAACAAATGAAGGACAGAGGTTAAAGACTCTCCCTGGACATCGTATATACCTAGAATGTGATGCTTCGATAGTAACCCTGTGTACCTGCAATAATCTTAAACATGCAAACACATCGAAACTACCAGAATATAATCTACTGATCCATGTTAGTGACTAAGGAATCTAACAACATACATACATGCAAAATCAAACAACAACAATATATGTGGGATAGAAATCGACTTGCATTAATATAGAAATATGAAGAAATTTACAACCAATCCTTAGTGTTGACATGCATCTCCATGAAACCAAACATTCTCATCCCCATAAGCTCCGACTCTAGCTCTCTATGCTCTCCAATGGTCTTGGGCCAAGTGATCAATCTAACAGCGTAACCTTCAGAGTTCTCTCCTCAACCATGGATATGAGCTTGTATTTGTAAGGCTCAATGGATAGGGATGGTTGAGAGATTAGTGTATAAGGTGGCCTCTAAGATCCGAGGACGAGGGATCTCGAGCTCAGCTGACCCACAATGATAGGGATAAGGGAGGACACAAGGCTTATCATCTACAAGCCTCGAGAAACTTCTCTTTTTCCCTTTTTACCCAGGGTACCGCGTTTCTCCTTCAATGACAGAGCGGTTCTGGTAAAAAACACTTATGGATTAAAGGCCATAAGTGGTGGCACCGCTTGTGGACAACAAGGGATAGGCGGTGTGAACAATGTACCTCTCCTAGACAAAGGGGCAAGCGCGGTGCTGGGAATTTTTATGGAAGATTGACAATTAGCATGAGTTTCCACTCCAAGAGCTGGGATTCAAGGAAAGTAGATATGCCAAAAGTCTTATCACATGATGGTGACAGGATTTTGGTATAACAGTGATCTGGGTGGATCTAGAGTTGAACTTCAGCGTCCTTTATGGGGAATTGTGTCCTCTCTCTCTCCTCCACATGTGTGGGATCTTCTAGGATCTCTGTGGTTGATGATTCACTGAGCAGGTTGATGTGTGAGCTCAATCAGCCCCCCAATTGACATTCAGACTCAGTAGAAGATCACGTCAGCTTCAGATCAGGCATTGATGGACTCTCCTTCAGCTGCAGTGGTCTATCTCCTTGGGATTTATGCCCCCTCTAGGTTGGGGTTTCAATTTTGTGTATAAATAAAGCATGGCTGCCTCCTTTTCGAGTTAGTTAGAGTTGGATTGAGGAGCTATTGCTGTTGTAACATTGTGTAATATCTTTTGCTATTGGAATAAAGTGAAGCTTTGGAGGCAAGATGGTGTCATGTCATTGTATGTGTGGATGGTCATTTCCATGTTTTCCTGAGGTAAGATGTATCTATGTTCATAATTTGTTGATTGTTTGTGGATTCATTGCTAAGATTGATAATAAATTTATTATAATCTTGATAGGAAAGGAGTTTTTTAATAAGCTTATTGACCATCTCTTTCCTTTTTGATGCATGTTTAGAGATCTAGATTCAGCATGTTTTATAATTTTATATGCATGTTATTCTGAAATCTTTATGTATGTATTAACCGGATCTCACAAGTATTTTGGCAAGTCTTTGGATTCAGTTGCAGGTTCCTAGCTTTGAGAGGATGCTGATCTAGTTTGCTTCTTCACTCTCTCCAAAATCATTCAAAGGCATAGTCCCTCGACATTCCACCGGAAAGCTCCATGGTTGATCTTCAAGGCTTCCAACAACAAATGCTCTTATTTTCCTCTTCCTCCTTCAATTTTTTCTAAAATCAGTCCAGTTACTTGTTTGCAGCTTTAAAATTGTTTAGATATATCAATTTCAGAGTTTATTTTACATATATATTGCTTCCTTAAATCTCATAAACTATATCTCATTCCTAAAAGAAAATTTACAAGCATTCTAGATCTGGTTTTAGGGAAAATTGTCATTTTTCAAGGCTATGAAAGTTGATCTAAAGCTTGTTGAATGCATGGTTGTTTCCTTGGAATATAAAAATTTATATTCATAAATTTAAGAGATTTATATTGGCCTCCCCGAAAGCAGGCCAAGATCCCAAGGAAATCTTGCTTTCCTTGGTTCCTTTTCCGCTTCTTTAAAAACTAGTTTTAACTTAGAATTTTTGGGTAAAAAGTTTGTTCATCCAAAAGTACTTTCAAAGTACTTTTGGGAATATTTAACTATGATAATCTTGCTGTTTTTTAGCAAGTGTAACAGAAAATAGGAGGAGGCACTGTTTGGAAAGCATTTTTGGACCATTCGAAACCCCCTAGGGGGTCTCCGTCTTCCCAAAATTTCAAATTTTTGCAATTTGTAAACCTTTGGTCTCATTCCATATAAGGACCGAGTGGATTAATTTCAGTTTTCTGATATTGTAATTTCTGCTAATAAAAAAAAATTCTTTTTGAATAGGCTCTTTTGAGCCTATTCACCATCCCCCCTGGGGGGATCCGCGTCCGTTTCACTTTTTTGCATTTTTCCCTTTTTTCTATTCTAGTTTAGTATTGACATGCAGGATTGTATACTTTGATAATATTTTACATTATTCCATTTTTTCAATTCAAAAGTAATCATACTACTTACCCCACGACTTCTTGATTGACCCGTAAGGGGAAAGAGATGCATGGTAGGACTAATTAGAAAACCGGTGTTGTGTATCTCTGATTCCATTTTCATTAATTGTTTAGATAATCAGAATGAAATAAACCCCTCCTTGATTCCCCGATTGAGGTCCACTTGGACCGAAAGAGGTTCCTGGAGGGTTTTCTTTTTAATAAGAACACCTCTTTTAAAATTTACTAAAAACAACAAAGACTCCAGTATGTATGCTCTGTACTTGGCTGTGGTTTGTCCAATCAGTCAAGATGCATCAAAAGCACTTGAGTGACTAGATTAATTAGTCTTCACCTCCCAAATTGACAAACCATCAGGAGAAAATCCAACACCTCGAACAAATTGTAAATGGTGGAAAAATACCCAAAGGAGTGGGAACAACTGGAAAGTGACCTTGAGGCGTCGATCTCTGTCACACCTTGACGGGTGTGTTATGAACAACAGTCTCCGAGACTCCATTCCAACCCACAAACACCTTGCGAGTAGCTGTGAAAGTTCAATTTTGGACATACTCTAAGTACCCCTCAGGTATATCTAGAGTCCCCTTTTCGCCTAATTTAATTCATTCACACTCCACATTAATTTAAAATCTACCAAGAGACATTTGTAAAACATTCTTTCAAGTGCATGCAAGCACATTATTTTCTTTGTTGACTCCATTTAAGGCATTGGTGATCTATTTGATCGATTCTTTCGATTATATATATATTGAGTGTCATTACTGTGCTTATTTGATTTAAATCTTGCATCTTGTTATCTTTTGTTTCCATTGGTTAATTTCAAAACTCCTAAGCAACTTAATCAATATAACACCATCACACTAAGTAATTAGCCTTAGTAATTTAATAGGGTCTACCCCCCTTGGCTTTGTTAGGAGTTAGCTTGAATGGAGGAGTCAAGAACAAGGTGACAGCCTTGACTCGAGACTTGCCCCCAAGGACACACCGAGTGGCTTGAATATTTCCGCCACGTAATCCAGGTGTGTGAAAGGTGGCAACACTTTTTGGCGCCATTGCCAGGGATAAATCTTTTTATTCCCGGAGTACGACTTTTGTTTTCTTCCTTTTTTGTTTTTGCTTTGTTTGATGAATGCTTAGAATAGATCTTTAATTTTCATCTAGCGACTCCACTGACTTTTTCTCAGTTTTTATTTTTACAAAGAAAATCAAAAAATATTTTTTGTGAAAAGATTTATAAATGCTTATTTTTCTTTTTCACATGGTGACTCCATTGAAGGGATAAAACCCCGCTTTCTCATAATTTTGTTGAGACTTGTTGTGTGTAGATGAGCTCATGCAACATAGTAAATCTTTAAATGCTCATTATTTGGCTACTTTGGTTCAGTACAAAATACATGGTTGATATATGCTATTGATAAGCCGTTATGAATGATGAAGATTATGGTGCTCTAATTTCTAGTGCATAACCTGCCATCGATTTCTCGGGCATCCCGGGTTTTCCTAACTATGAACCATATCTCCAAGATGAAAGATATTCTTAGGCTCCAACTTTTTACGGAGAGGGTGATTCAGTTATATGTCACATCATATTTGTTTTTTCATTTGTGACAAAACATAGCATACTTCATGGGGATAATGTGATGCGAATCTTTGCTCATTATTTGAAAAATAAGGCTTGGACATGGCTTTGTGGTCTTCCTGATAAATGCATTACCTCCCATGAAACTCAACATACTTCATGGGGATAATGTGATGCGAATCTTTGCTCATTCTTTGAAAAATAAGGCTTGGACATGGCTTTGTGGTCTTCCTGATAAATGCATTACCTCCCATGAAGACTTATGTGCTATATTTTTTGAGAGCTGGCATGATGGTGAGGGAGATATGATGACGGTTGTAGAAAGGACCCTTACCTACCTACATGAGATAAAGGAGCCCATGACTTCCATTATAGATGAGGACACTTGGGATGATCCTATTGAAGAGCTTCACGAGGAACCCATGATTGAACACATTGATGAAGACTCTCCTCATGACACCATAACTGAAAACATTGAAGATTTGAGGTATTCTCAAGTTTGTTGCAATGCTAATACTTTTCCAGAAAGCCCTCATGAGGAAACCATTACAGAGATCGACAATTATGAAGAAATTTATGATGTGTATGATGACATTCCTCTATGTTCATCACAAAGGGATGAAGTTTTGGAAGGATTAACTTCTTGTAATATCTTTGAAACCAAAACTTTGAAGGATGATTATTATGAACAGGAGGAGGGTAGTTATATCTTAGGACGTGATACCAACAAGGAAGACATGGATAGGCAGGAGCATGATGCCATGGATGAAGAGTCCCCCACATATGACATGGATGGGAGTGATGACTATTGGAATTTCATAGATAATCCAACTTGTGAAAATCCTATTGAGAATCACATCCATGATATGTCCAGCAAGGGGAGTATCTATTCAAAAATTTGTGGAAGTCCAACCTATGACACATCCATAGAAGGGAGTGTGGATACCTGGTAAGATCTTAGTATGGAAGAGGAGCATTCAAAATTTTCACATGATCATCCAGAGTCATATCATGCAGAGTTGCACAAAGGTGTCAGTAATGAATACATTGAGAAGCAATATTGTAAAAAGTCAGATGTAATGTAGTCAGCGGAATATCATTATCAACCATCTTCTTCACATATAGAGGTTCCTTATGATTTGGAGCAGCTTGGTGCTTATACAATGAGTTATCATTCGGTAAGCCTTGATGATCAGTATGATGATATAGTCAGTCCGCCTCATCATGATGATTGGTATATCAGTCCTATCCAGTTATGGATAGAAGCAACCTGCATGAGCCTATGATTTCCCATCCATCCCGCCCATTCTGGATCATCACACGGGTTTTCATTTTCTGAATAAGGTGTCCTTACTTTGGCTGGTAACCAAAGACAAGGAAAAAAAATTATGTTAATAAAATGCTTAGGTGGTTACATTGTATTTTTTATTACACCTAAACTTTTATATCATGGTTTTGTAATAAAAGTGGGCTCGAAAGTCAGATTCAGTCATGTAGGTGCTCATTTTCAAGCTAAGAGCACCCAATGAACCTATAGACCCACTATTTCCTAGTTTTGAGTAATTTTCCATCACTCAGGTCAGAAGGCCCCAAAAAATCAATTATTGATTATTTTAATTAATAAATTGATGAATAATGGAGAAAATCCAAAATCCTAAATCAATGGATTCTCAACCGATTTGATTGAAATCAGTCTCATCGGCACCAGATTGACTGGTTCTGACAAATCCTTGACTGAAGGAGGTGATCTAGGTGGATCCATAGTTGAACTTTAACTTCCTTTATGGGGAATTGCGCTCTCTCTCTCCTCCACACGTGTGGGCTCTTCTGGGAGCTCTATGGTTAATGATTCACTGAGTAAGTCGATGTGTCACCTCAATAAGCCCCCCGATTAACATTCAGACTCAGTAGAAGCTTAGTTTAGCTTCAGATTAGGCATTGATGGACTCTCCTTCAGCTGCAATGGTCTATCTCCTTAGGATTTGCACCCCCTTTGGGATGGGGTTTCAATTTTGTTTATAAATAAAGCATGGCTACCACCTTTCTGAGTTAGTTAGATTTGGACTGAGGATCTATTGCTGTTGTAACACTGTGTAATATCTTTTTCTATTGGAATTGAGTGAAGCTTTGGAAGCAAGATGGTGTCATGTCATTGTATGTGTGGATGATAATTGCCATGTTTTACTGAGGTAACCTATATCTATGTTCATAATTTGTTGATTGTTTGTGGATTCATTGCTAAGATTGATAATAAGTTTATTATAATATTGATAGGAAAGGAGTTTGTTAATAAGATTATTGGCCATCTCTTTCCTTTTTGATGCATGTTTAGAGATCTAGATTCAACATGTTTTATAAGTTTATATGCATGTTATTCTAAAATATCTATGTATGTATTAACCGGATCTCACAAGTATTTTGGCAAGTATTTGGATTCAGTTGCAGGTTCCTAGCTTGGAGAGGATGTTGATCTAGTTTTCTTCTTCACTCTCTCCAAAACCATTCAAAGGCATAGTCCCTCGACATTCCACCGGAAAGCTCCACGGTTCATCTTCAAGGCTTCCAGCAACAAATGCTCTTCTTTTCCTCTTCCTCCTTCAAATTTTTCTAAAATCAGTCCGGTTACTTGTTTGCAGCTTTAAAAAAATTTAGATATATCAATTTTAGAGTTTATTTTACATAGATCTTGCTGCCTTAAAGCTCATAAACTAGATCTCATTCCTAAAAGAAAATTTACAAGCATTCTAGATCTAGTTTTAGGGAAAATTGTCATTTTTCAAGGCTATGAAAGTAGATCTAAAGCTTGTTGAATGCATGGTTGTTTCCTTAGAATATAAAAAGTTATATTCAACAATTTAAGTGCTTCATATTGGCTTCCCCTCCTTGATTCCCCGATTGAGGTCCACTTGGACCGAAAGAGGTTCCTGGAGGGTTTTCTTTTTAATAAGAACACCTCTTTTAAAATTTACTAAAAATAACAAAGACTCCAGTTTGTATGCTCTGTACTTGGCTGCGGTTCATCCGATCAGTCAAGCTACATCAAAATCACTTGAGTGACTAGATTAATTAGTCTTCACCTCCCAAATTGACAAACCATCAGGTGAAAATCCAACACCTCGAACGAACTGTAAACGGTGGAGAAATACCCAAAGGAGTGGGAACAACTGGAAAGTGACCTCGAGACACCGATATCTGTCACACCCTGACGGGTGCGTTATGAACAACAGCCTCTGAGACTCCGTTCCATCCCACAAACACCTTGTAGGTAGCCGTGAAAGTTGACTTTTGGACATACTCCAAGTACCCCTCAGGTATATCTAGAGTCCCCTTTTCAACTAATTTAATTCATTCACACTCCACATTAATTTAAAATATACCAAGAGACATTTGCAAAACATTCTTTCAAGCACATGCAAGCACATTATTTTCTCCGTTGACTCCATTTAAGGCACTGGTGATTTATTTGATCAATTCTTTTGATTATATATATATTGAGTGTCATTACTATGCTTATCTACTTTAAATCTTGCATCTTGTTATCTTTTGTTTCCACTGGTTAATTTCAAAACTCCTAAACAACTTAATCAATATAACACCATCACACTAATTAATTAGCCTTAGTAATTTAATAGGGTCTACCCCCCTTGGCTTCATTAGGAGTTAGCTTGAACGAAGGAGTCAAGAACAAGGTGACAGCCTTGACTCGAGACTTGCTCCCAAGGACACACCGAGTGGATTGAATATTTCTGCCACGTAAACCAGGTGTGTGAAAGGTGGCAACAGGGTGATCTCACTACAGTATTGCCCATCCATCGAGCAAACTGTTGACATTTTTACCAAGGCTTTCACTGAGAAGACCTTCACTTACCTAAGATATTTGCTTGGGGTGAGTGAGGGATGGTAATTTTATGTTATTTATTGCAGGTCCATCTCCATGTCCATTCTTGAGGGAATTTTTTATCCCATGACATTTTCCTTCTTTCCTCGGTTCACATGGACAAATAAAAATTGTAATTTCTGAATTATGTATTTGAGGTGACTTGAGCCATTGTTGCCAAGGCATTCATAATTTTGTGAGCATACTTAGTTGTTGGATTAAGGTATTTTTTTAGAACAATAATCCATCATTAGTACCTTAGTTACACTAATTAGTCAATTTTATTTCTTTTTAAGCTTTAATACAGTATGAGGTGGACTAGGGGTGCTTAGGTGGACATATGCCATGTCAAATTGAGGCTCCATGACCCACATGGGTACTACAGATTATTCAACCAGCCACATATGCACATCCATCATTTTTGGTGTTCTCCCATTCATTGAATGTGGATAGGAAAGTTGACTTGGAGCGCTAGAGTGGGATTTTGCCCAAATTTTGCTTGATTTGGTGCAATTAATGTTGCATTGAGACTCTAAACCACCCATTTTTCCACACCCCCATTTTCCAAGGTGTAATAATTGACCCACAACACATCAGCCATTCCACTTGAGCAATTTGTGGCCATTTTGAGATATTTGGGATGAGATTGGCCCACCTAGGGGGGTTTGATGCCATTTTTGGCAATTTTGGCTTATTTTCTCACACTTGGATTCCAAATCCATTAGAAACTCTTATGATGTATTTATAAACCTATTAATAATAATTTCATGGTTATAAAGTCCAAAATTATCTTGTTTCCAGCTATCATTGTATGCAATTTATCTGTAATTTGATGGTTTTTGCTGAATATTGCACCTAAATTTGATTTGTGAACCTCAATAATGCTCCTATATTCTCCTGTGGTTCAAATTACTCACTTGCTGGTTTGCATTTTTTACACAAAAAACTCAAAATCAATCTCAAAAAGTCATGGAGTTAAAATCTATATGAACACATAATTAATATTTCATTTCAGCAAACTCAAATGCAAAATAAGGTTAAGAAACATTGTTAAAAATGATGTATGGTCATCACTTCCCTCTCAAGTAAAAATTTTGGTCACAAATCATTGATATGGTATATATACAAAAGTGAGAAAAAATATGTAATAACAACCATCCACTTAAGACATAAATCAAAAGAAGAATATCCTCAAAATATCAAAAGAAAAATTCCCTCTTTGCTACAAACACCAACATGGAAGTATCCACATTCCCAAAACCATATTCTAAATTTCATCATATTCTTAGTTACATGCATTCTTTAACTCCATCATTTAAGTTCCAACTACCATATCAATTGTGCAACCCATTTGCAATTACACTACCAATTCCATAACCTTGTGAATCAAGTACTCTCACATTTTCTGATGCTTTCATTCTTTGAGATGAGTCCCCATTACCAAATTTTCTATGCATGTCCCTCTATGCATCTCCATACCCTTCACTTGCTGAGATAAAACATGTGACCCCCATACCATGTTAGATTTTTAAAATTTTAATGCACAATAAGAATATCATTTAAAGGATGACAAGGACAACAAGACAATGAAGACACAAATATTTATCCTGGGAAACACTTGTGGGGAAGAAAACCCAGCAAAACTTCCTCGTTATAGAATCCAACCAAGTACAATGTAAGACCACAAGACTAAGATATATTACTTCTCCTCCTCCATATGGACTCGTCTTTCTCTCTATAGTAAACTTGCTTCAACTGTGAATGTGCCCAAATAAGGAGGGTGCCTCATCCATTTATACACATCAGTTGTGAATTCTAATAACCCAACAGGGCCGACTTGACCTAGGAGACATAAAAATACATTTTAATTATTATTTTATGGGTACTATTGACCTGACTTACAATGGAGTTTTTACCTCAAGAATTTACATGACCAATTACATCAATGACATCCCTAATCAGAGGAACAACATCCCTGAAAAGGAGGGAAAATAACAATATTAAAAAAATTACAATTAGAATATCTTCCATAGTTACATTATTTCAACACTCCCTCTTAACAAGGAAGGTATTCTACATCAACAACAACATTGTACAACTGACTGGTGGATCTATATGTCATAGGAAGTTTTGTAACAACATCATCATAGGCATCGTCTTCATCACATAACATCATCATCGTGGAACATTATCATCATGGAACATCATCATCATATGCAACATCATCAGTATGTGAATACTATATCATCATCATCATCATCATCATCTACAACATAATCAATATGTGAATACTCGGACATCATCATCATCTGTGACATACCCAGATTGTGAATATTGGGACGTCGTCATCAGTATGTGACTACTAGAACATCATCATCATCTGCAACATCATCAGTATGTGAATATTGGGACATCATCATCATCTTCAACATCATCAGCGTATGGATATTGGAACAACAACAACATCATCAGCATGTTAGTGCAAAAAACAACACCATCAACAAATAAATTCTAGATCATAATCCACATCATCATCATAGAAATGTTTGAATAACATCATCATCATTAGCATGAAAAGCTAACATAACCACAACAACATCAACATAGAGCGTTGGGAACACAACCACATCAACATTATCAACATAGAGTGTTGGGACCATGACCGCATCAATATCATCAACACAAAGTGATGGGACCACAACCATATAAAAATCATCAACACAAAGTGTTGGGACCAAAACCACATCAACATCATCAACACAAAGTGCTGGGACCACAACCACATCAACATCATCAACATAAAGTGTCAGGACCACAACCACATCAACATCATCAACACAAAGTGCTGGGACCAAAACCACATCATCAACATAGAGTGATAGAACCACAACCACATCATCAATAGAGTGTTGGAACCATCTGAAGCAACATCATGGTGGGAACTTTGGTAGACCCAATTGGCATCCTTTTGGACCAACCAAACCTAGCCATACATACCGATATACCTAGATACCAAACAAGCCTTGCCTAACTTACTAACCCTTTAGGGCCAAACAAGACTATCCATACATACTAATCCCCCTAGGATCAACCAAGCCTTATCGGTACTGATATACCAATCCCAATGGGATCAACCAAACCTTATCAAGCTGACATACCAATCCTAGACTGAGTTGCAACGCCACTACAACAGGAACCAATACCACATCCATGTCACCACTCCCTTTTTCAAGGGAGGTCCTTACAAAATAAACCAATATTGTCTCAAAATTATTCAAACTTTACATGAGACGGAGAATTAGTCAATACATCATCCACTTGTTCTGTAATGTCCCAACTCGAAAATTCCCAACAAAGGAAAAAATTTGGAAAATTTGTCTTAACTAGTCTTGACTCTAGGGGATTCGAATGTCACAAGAGGGTATATAATTTGGTAGGGACTGATGTGGGGAGTCTTCAAAATATTCAATGGAATCTTTGATATATTTATGATAGGTCATAGACATCTGCAACTCCATTTGGGAATGATGTCAAAAACGGTGAAATTACTAGCAATTTATGATGCTATTCCCCCTAGTGTGTGGGCAGAAATGGCTCTCCAAATCCTATGAAACCCTCCCAACTTTTCAAAAATAGTATGGGGATTGTAATTATACTTTATTTACTATAATTTTGTATGGTTAAGATTTCTGCAATATGGGATTAAAGCTTCATATTCGAACGCATAATTTCAATGATATTTTCTTAAAGGAAATGACATATAAAAGCTCAACTTCAACTCATAAATGGTGCATCTAATGGGTAAGAACAGATAAAGATGAATATATACCATTAACATCATTTCAATATCTCACTAACAGCATATAACATTGATCCCAAGTCACAATATACATCAGATATAAAGTTCCATTGAAATGGGAAATCATCACATGGAAACTAGTCACAACAAAGCTTGGAAACGTGGAAATTTGCATATGTATTTGTTTTGATTTAGAATTAGAGAGAATATGGGAGACATATTACAGATCCATGAATCATTCACCCATTCTTGGGTATCAAATGAACTCAATGGGGTGCAACCATCATTAACACAAATGCGCCTTCATAGGAAAACATGGAAATATGGAAGTGGGAATTGAAAGAATGGGAGGAGAGACGGGTCATGAATAGTATAAGCCTCCTATATGCATAAAAACACTCCATGAAGATCCAAATTATAGTTCATGGTGGCCTCTCCCCTATCCAACTTGGATGATAATCTCACTCTCTCGAAATTGGATCACTAGCAAGTTAAGTGTGCACTCACCATGCAATGGACAAGCTAATGCTCTCCAAAATGCCAAAGATAAATTCACAAATGATAAAAATCCCCTTCCATTCCTCAATGAAATACTTTTATACTCCTCCTAAGTTCCTCCAATTTCAAGTTCACTCCCATAGGATTCCTCCAACTCATCCTTGAAGTTTAGTAACCTCCATTGCACTTGGCCTTCTCCTCAACCCTTCATCTTCCTCCAAATTCAAATGGTTGCCACCTAGTCCCAAGTGCGCTATATTAGAGGATATTTTTATCCCTGACATGCCAGATTTTCATAGGTATGCAATCAGTTTTGACTTGTCATATAATCTTGCATCATTTTTGTCATAAAACATAGGGAATCTAACTCCACGTGGCACCTAGTTTCTTCCTAGACTCTTCCTCTTCTATGGTGAGTTACTCCTACTCACCAATTCAAATCCTTGGGCTCCTGATATGTCATTTGAAAACTCTTAACCTTCCAAGAACATTCCATCACTCATAATTTCAAATTCTAGGTTAAGTCATGACATGTGTAAGGAAGAATCAAGCCACCCAAGGCCTCCATGGACCTCCAAATGTCCTTATGAAGCAATCCCACTTTATTTTATCCATATGTATTATTTGTATGAACCCAATTAATGTGTAAATAATAAAATAAAGTTATCTTGGGTCCCATATCTCCCTTATTGCAATATTTATTGCCTCCTCCCCCAACCTAGGGAACTAGTATGTGGGGAAACATTGTCAACTAGTAGACTTATTGGGATGGGGACAGGACAGTCCTCCCCACCCAATATTGCTTGTTCGCAAGCAATGCCAATTTTGGATGCTGCAATTTTTTTTCATCTTCCCGAGTGGCTTCTTCACTAGGAAAATCCTTCCATTGTACCAAATATTCTTTTATCTTTCTACTTTGTAGCCTTCTCTCCCTTGTTCTCAAAATTTTGTCTGGAATGAGAACAATTTGTCCTTCATCATCCAAAGGTGGTAAAGTATCTGAAACTGAAATGTTCTTCCCTATATCCTTATTTAGACAAGAAACATGAAATACATTGTGAATTTTGCTTCCCATGGGAAGCTCCAATTGATAGGACACTTCTCCAACTTTTCAAATCACTTTGTAGGGACCATAAAACCTTGGTTTGAGCTTTACTGAACCTTTAACCTTTATGGTGGTTTGTTTGTAGGGTTGAAACCTCAAATACACCAAGTAATTCACTTGGAATTGTCTCTCCATTCTATGTTGGTCTGCATATTGTTTCTGCTGAGTTTTAGGTATGGGGAGTTTTAAATGAGACAAACTATCTTTAAGGAGACCTTGTGGTCTTATTTAACCCTTTCATTGAACTAAATTACATATATTTTGATAGATGATCATTGTCCTTAATACTAAGGATAAACTCATCTATTGATGTACACATTTTACAATTCAACCCAATTGTTAATCTATGTTGCATATTCCATTGGTTATGCATCTTTATCCATGTTGAAACAACATTCCAAATTGATACACTATTAGGTTTCCTAACTCTTTACTAGTTTCTTGTATAACTGAAAAATGTGCCCTGTGAAGAAGCACAAACAAGAGAACTATGTTCTAATCTCCTTAAAGTTTCCTCTAAATACCCATTTCTTTAAGGAAAAGCTTAGTCACAACATGCCAAATGTATACCCAAATGCAACATGATTAAGATTATTTTGAAAGTAACATACTCTCAAAAGAGTTCCATGGGTATTTACAAGTTGTGTGTGTGTGTGTAATTTCTTAAATATTGGTTTATCAATGCCATTCAAGTTGGGAGGTCGTCACTTATTCAACCATCCCTAACATGTTGTGGTGTCAATCTTTCCATTAAATAACAGCATATCCCTAGTAACGTGTACCATGAAAGGTGATATATCTCCTAAATGACTACTTATCAAAAGTGTCTCTATCATTGTTGGGTGCCATTGAAGGATCTACGTTAAATGGTCCATCCTCTTGTTCCTTTGTGGCTCCACTAATTCTATAGAAACACCTCAACATGATCTCTTTCTCCATCATTGTTCTTTACTTGGGAAGGCCATGAAAAATGTGCTAGAAAATAAAGACCCAAATATCGCTAGTATTAGGACCATTTTGAATGACAGTCGTTAGCAATCCAAAGTAAGGATTCCAATTCTCAAATCCATATAAAATAGTAAGCTTATTGAGAGCATTAAAGAGCTCTATCTTAGATTATATATCTTAGAAATGAATATGAAATAATTGTCTCTCAAGGATGGCTTAAATGATCTAGCTTTTAGCCAACATGGCATTTGTTAATATCATGCTTTTAAAGCATGTTTTTAAGATACAGTGTGCATTTGCCAATAACAACATGAGAAATGTAATTAACATTTCTCACATCAAATAACTTGGGCTTCCAATTGAGCCCCATCTATAATCTTACCCAAGGTCAAACTATTATAAAATAAACAATCTTTTATATTTTTTTTTTATATTTTTTTGTTTAGAGTATATTAACACTATACATAATAGAGTAATATACTTACCATGAGTAGACAACATATTTGGAAAAAAAATCTTTACCAAGGAAGAGTAATTTTGGTATTTTCTTAAAGATCACATCAACTACAGAGTTGTGATTCTCCTTTATATCTTCCATTATCGTTAAGGTTCAAACCTCATTCACTTATTTTAATTACAAATTAAAATGGATCTTATTGAGTTTAGAAGAGTGTGCAACCATAACAATAACAAATCACTACACTTTCAAAGTAACATGGATGATAATAACAAATCACTACACCCTCAAAGTAACATGGATGATAATAACAAGGATGATATTGGGAATAGTTAGGGATATGAAAAAGAGGATATTATTTTGGATCCACCATATATGGAATCTCATATCCTTAAAGTAACTAGGATGATAATAACAAGGATGACATGAAAAAGAGGATATTATTTTGGATCCACTATATATGGAATCTCATATCCTTATTCTTATGGACAAGTTTAACATTCATTTGTACATTTGTATGGGGTTTACAAAATCAGTTATCTATGATGTTGTTAATGATTTTTTGACAATGGTTTTCATAGAACATTTTATAATATTAGAAGTAACATTTCTATATGAGAAAATAATCATATTCACCTTACCAACACTACAAGTTGCATTGGCATAGTATTTGATGCTTTACAAGGCTAAAAGTCTTAGTGGCTGATATAATTTTAAAAAACAATTATCAACATCATTGATATTGAAACCAATCTAGATCCATCTTAAACCCAAATTTATTAAGCATCTAGAAGGATCCAATTTGTTGAGGTGTAAAATTTTTCTTAATGTGTAAAATGTTTAAGATAAAAAAAAATTAATTACTATTTTGAAATGTTAATTTTATACCGTATGGGTTAGTATTAGCCGACATGTTATTTTTAGGGTTAGTATTAGCCGACATGTTATTTTTAATTTTTCAATTTTTTTTAACGGACATTATCACAAAGCATTACCCACTTTACAACATCTCCCTCATACTAGCTTACCCACTCTATAAAATCTCCCCCATACAAGGCTGTAGAGCACCTCTGGATGCACAAATATGATAATATTGAAAATAGGTATGCTTATTACAAGGTATATTTATCTTCATAAATTTTATTGAAAACTCAGTAATATGACATTATTATTATTAAAAATATATATATATTATCTTAAAAAACATTTCTTTATTAGAAAAATAAAAATTTCCCCTATGGCAAAAAGAGCGTAATATATGGAAAATGTCCTCCTTGACCAACTAATTTATAAGTAATGTTTTGGTAATTTACCCCAAATGGGGTGTGAAGTCCACAATATTTACAAATGCAGTCGGCTCACTTACCTATACATGTAATTCACAGCGCTTGAGCTGCCAAATTTATCTATATATATGACACTAGAAACAACAAAGAATCGGTCAAAACATCATCAACCATTGACGATTCTGTAATCTCCGCTCGGCAGAAATATTGATATCGCGGAGCCTTCGTTAACTACAAGCCGTTCCTTACTCTTTATTGGTTTGGCCGAATCACATTGGGAGATCTCTGTACATTTTTACGCCGCCTGTTTCTTTCAGAATTTGCTCAGAATTTTACTTTGAACTGTGAGTAAACCAGAACTTCTTTTATCCTCCATTTGCGCCATTTTCAGTGTAATTCAGATTTGATGTTTTCATCACTGACATTTTGTGTCAAACAGAGTTTGGCAGTGGTGTAGTATGGATTCAGAGCAGGGTAAGCTGTTCTTCGGTGGTATATCAAAGGAGACAACAGAAGAGCGAGTGAAGGATTATTTTAGCATGTTTGGAGAAGTCCAGGAAGCAGAGATTAAGAAGGATAAGCTTAGAGGTCTGCAACGAGGGTTTGGCTTTCTTGTGTTTGCAGATCCAGCTGTGGCAGACAGGGTTCTCTCTCAATCCAAGCACAACATTGATGGAAAAATGGTAAGTTATTTTTTTTTCTTTCATTAAGGTTCTCATTAAGGTTTACAAGTAAAGTAATGTCTACTTGCGTGGAAAAAGTTTATTCTGTTAGGGGAGATTTTTGAAGTGTTCATTTTAGAGTTGACATTATCCTTTAAAAAAATAATAAAATGTTATAAGAAACAATATGATTTATAACATTTTTAGAATACTACACATTAAAACTATTTTGTTAATATTTGTGTAACATTTCAATTTTATAAAATAAAAAAAGGTTTTTAGTTAAAGATATTTGATCTTTGGGTATTTATAGATTTTTTTAAGATGGATTTATGCTGATGAATAGTAACTTGTGCGCATTTTTTTGTTTTTGCATTTCATTAGGTAGAAGTCAAACAAGCAATTTCCAGAGATAAGCAGCAGCAGATGAGGAGGAACAGGTCTGTTGGCCGAAGTCAAATTAGGACAAAGAAGATATTTGTTGGTGGCTTAGCGCCTACTGTTACTGAGAATGAGTTCAGAAAATACTTTGAGCAATTTGGAACAATCACCGATTTGGTTGTAATGCATGATTCCAGTACTCAAAGACCTCGAGGATTTGGCTTCGTGCAGTACGATTCAGAAGATGTTGTGGATAGAGTTGTACAACGTCGCTTTCATCAGCTCAATGGAAATGCGGTAGAAGTAAAGCTAGCAATCCCCAAAGCAGTGATCTCTAGTGGCCTTCCTCTTTCTGCAGGAAGAGGAAATGGGCATGACTTCAATTCAACTCATGTTCTTCCAATGAATGCTCCACAGGGACCGGTAGGTGGCTATTCTTTCTATGGACCTCCCACTCCAATGGGCTCTGGAGGTAGACCTCCCATTCCCATGGGTGGTGGAGTTAGCTATGGAAGCAATGCTTCTACCTCTAGTTATGGCACCAGCTTTGGGATCAGTTATGGAGGAGCTTCAGCTCCATTTCCATTTCCAGTTAGCTATGGAGGTGGAAGTCCTGTTGTCTATGGACCTCCCACTCCCATGGGTCGTGAAAGTAGACCTCCCACTCCTATGGGTGGTGGAGGTAGCTATGGAAACAATACCCCTACCCCTAGCTATGGCACCAGGAGTTCTGGGATCAGTAATAGAGGAGCTCCAGCTCTATTTCCATCTCCAGTTAGCTATGGAGGTGGAGGCGGAGGTCCTGTTGCCTATGGAGGATATGGTAATACTAATAATGCTACTCCTGCAGGTTCAAACATGTGGGGTATTCCAGCCATGGCTTATGGAAACACAAACCCGGGTAGTTCTGTTGAATATGGGAGTGGAGGCATAACTCCTTACGGGGCAGCTGGAGCTCCAGTTCAGAACGACCCGTCAAATGGAAGCAGTGGTGGGTATCAAAGCTCTGAAATTGATAATGCAGCACAGAAGAATTATGGGTATGGTATGGGGGACATAGCTCCTCCTTATGGCGCAGCTGGAGCTCAAGTTCAGAACGGCCCGTCAAATGGAAGCAGTGGTGGTTCTACTAGTGGGTATCATAGCTCTGAAATTGATAATGCAGCACAGAAGAATTATGGGAATCAAAGCTCTGAAATTGATAATGCAGCACAGAAGAATTATGGGTATGGTATGGGGGCCATACCTTTTAGCTCAGCAAGTGGAGGATATGGAGATGCATACAGAGACATTCATGGCAGCTCTGGTAATGGGGACTCATCCTCTCGGAGTGTGTGTGGATACCTCCATGCTGACGTTTGTTCTTTATTGCAATGAGGCAATTCTTCTTTTGAGGATACTTTTCTTTTGAATGTGGATGGATGGCAGTTATTACATATTTTTGCGTTCCTTTCGTGTATATACTTACTAGACATATCAAGGATATGTGACCTAATATTTTTTAGTTGAGAAGGCAGTGATGACTATGTATCATTTTTAAGGCATTGGTCAACATTCTGTTACATATGCGTTTGCTGAAATGAAATATTAATGTTGTTTATATAGATTTTAACTTCATTGGCTTTTTGAGATTGCTTTTGAATTGGTTGGGAAAGTTTTGTGTAATATAAGGTATTATAGTATATTTACATTACATATTTCTTTTTCACAGTGCACTATTATTGGGTGGTTAACACAAATTACAAACTCAAAAGTGATACAAATTACAAATTCATATGTTTTTATGTAATCTTTTTTTTATCTACCAAATTACCTATTTTTTAGCACTATGCAAGAGTGTTTTTTTTTGGGTAGAATTAGCTTGTTGGGAGTAATTGGAAGGCTAGGCATCCCAACCCCATGCTCTTCCTCTCCTTTGTTTTCCCTTGTAGATTTCTAGTTCATGGTTCCTTTGTCATTTGTCTTGTTTTTTTTTAATCTTTTTTAATAAGTGTGTACTTTCATTGGAAAAAAACATGTGGGTCATGATATGTAGAAGAGTAAACAAGTGTAACATCATTTGACCATGCCTTCAACCTGATAATTCTATCTTTTCCAAGTGTTTATCATTTGCACTCAGTTGTTAATGTTCATTTAATGATTGTTTAAATGTTGGTTTCATATCACACCTTCCCATTAGGATGTTTTTGTCTCCAAAAGCTTATTCGTGGAGAATATGGAAGCGCATGGCTCCATTTGTCTCCCCACGTCCACTACTTCATTAATTATGAAGGATGCTTGCTTCTTGTCTACCCCATTCAAGTTGTTGCTCTTCCCTTGTTTCATTGTTACCACAGATGTTCTTCCTATCACTTTGTGAGATTTGATGAGGTAGGCCTTATTACCCTTAACCAAGTTCTATTTGTTATGTTTCCTATAGAAATCCACATCCTTATCCCACAAACATGGGCTTCCAAACATCACTTCACTAGCATATAATCTTAACTTTTTTTAGTCCAAATTTTGTTCGTAGTCTCAAACAATTTACTTAAAATTATTCACTGAAAAACAATGAACTCTAACAAATTCACACATTGTAAAATACATGAAATCATCAAACCATTTGACACATTGATTTACCCTAGAAAACGTTGGATGTATGAGGATGCAGGATACAACGTATTTCAAGACAATAGGATTTGGATGTACTACCAAACCCCTGCATGACCAAGTTCTCCTTGAAACCAAAAAGGAAAGGAATGAGTTGCTCTTGCAAATGTATGAGATGAACTAGAATCTGGATTACTTGATTAATACAATTACATGCAAGAATTGCATTCCTAAAGTCAAACATCTTTCTTGTGATATCAACATATTTGATGAGGAACCAACTTAATGGTTATGGTTGTTTTTATAATCAATTTTATTGTTATGTTAGTTATGCTATTGGGTCTATAGGATTGGCTTGTAAGTTGAAAACCTCTATTATGACTTTGTAAGAGAACATTGGAAGCCCAATAGGGAAAACAATAAAAATAGAACACACAATATTATCGTGGAAGCCCAATAGGGAAAACCACCAACTCTTTTCATTTTTGCAAAATTGTATTTACAAATGGTTTCTTCCTGCAACTACAGATAAGGATTCTACTACACCCAATTTACCAGCAACTACTAGAAGGAGACTGCGACCCCCTGGTTTGTCAGCTACTAATGGAGGGATGCTTCAACACCCTATTTATCAGCTACTATTGGAAGGAATCTACGACCCACATGCAGGCATGTAGCCTTCCCTAGCGCCTCCCAACCACCCTTATATGATAATTAGATCTCTAACTTCTGTACACCGATGGATATTCCAATTGAATGTACATAGTGTTAACATTAAAAAAATTTCACCTACCTCTCTATGGTCTAAACCATAGTCATGCATCATATTCCCACCATTATTTCTTTCATTTTGACCTTCACAATTGTATTTCCACTAAATATGGTCCAAAACATCATTATTCCTTCCCCATAAATGAAGGGAAGATGAGCATTTATTGTGATTTATCCCCTCTCCAAAAAAGGGTAAAAAACCATAAAAATGAGAATGGGTCAAAAAACCATAGATAAATACCATGGGTCAAAAATCCTTGGATCATCCTATTAATACATTGTGAAGGCCTCCCCCAAAACACTTTTGGTCATTTTTTTTCCATTTGCTCTCAGTCACACAACATACTTTTCTGTCATTATTTTTCCACACCATTTCTAACAATGTATGTTGAGCTTGCTCCATACCCATTTAGATTTACATTCCCCATATGACAACTACAAGTAGAGTAGAATGGAGACCACAACTGTGGAGATGCGGAACCATTTCCTAAGGTGGCCCAACTTCAAAAGAAAGGTGTGTTCATTGTTATTTCTTGCATTAGTTAGTAGTATATATTTGAAAAACCCCTAAAAATATTGTTATTGTTGTCTCGTTTCTTTTCATTATCATTGAACTCTTCCTTATGCTCTGGACGAGGTAAGGTTGGTGCTTTTGCACGTAGTATGGGAGAAATTCCCACTACGGTTTTGATAACTCCACTCAGTTGATCTATACGGATCTTTGCTTTTGCAGGTTTTGCTATTGGGTTGTTCTCCTTTGCTGCCCTCAACCATCACAGATATGACCCCCTCAAGGTAGATCCGAACCAATACTGCGACAATGCCTGCCCCACCTGGCTCTAGCTGGGAGCCTTTTTTTTTAAATTTCATGTTCGGGCAGAGTCACACCTATCTGGTCGAAAGGATATGTAACATAAAAAACATTTGCCTTACTAAGTTGTATATACTTACATATCAAGGATATGTGACCTAATTTTTCTTAGTTGAGAAGGTAGTGATGACTATGTATCATTTTTTATGGCATTGGTCAACATTCTTTTACATTTGCATTTGTTGAAATGAAATATTAATGTTGTTTATATAGATTTTAACTTCATTGGATTTTTGAGATTGCTTTTGAGTTGGTTGGGAAAGTCTAACAATTTTATGTATTTGTGTAATATAAGGTATTATAGTATATTTATATTACATATTCTTTTTCACAGTGCACTATTATTGGGTGGTGAACACAAATTACAAACTCAAAAGTGATACAAATTACAAACTCATATGTTTTTATGTAATCTTTTTCTTATCTACCAAATTACCTATTTTTCAACACTATGCAAGAGTGTTTTTTGGGGGTAGAATTAGCTTGTTGGGAGCAATTGGAAGGCTAGGCATCCCAACCCCACACTCTTCCTCTCCTTTGTTTTTCCCTTGTATATTTCTAGTTTATGGTTCCTTTGTCATTTGTCTTGTTTTTTTTTAATCCTTTATTTTTTAATTAGTGTGTACTTTCATTGGAAAAACAACATGTGGGTCATGATATGTAGAAAAGTAAACAAGTGTAACATCATTTGACCATTCCTTCAACTTAATAGTTCTATCTTTTCCAAGTGTTTATCGTTTGCACTCAGTTGTTAAAGTTCATTTGATGATTGTTTGAATGTTGGTTTCATATCACACCTTCCCATTAGGATGTTTTTGTCTCCAAAAGCTTATTCGTGGAGAATATGGAAGCGCATGGCTCCATTTGTCTCCCCACGTCCACTACTTCATTAATTATGAAGGATGCTTGCTTCTTGTCTACCCCATTCAAGTTGTTGCTCTTCCCTTGTTTCATCGTTACCATAGATGTTCTTCCTATCACTTTGTGAGATTTGATGAGGTAGGCCTTATTACCCTTAACCAAGTTCTATTTGTTATGTTTCCTATAGAAATCCACATCCTTATCCCACAAACATGGGCTTCCAAACATCCCTTCACTAGCATATAATGTTCTTTTTTTAGCCCAAATTTTGTTCGTGGTCTCAAACAATTTACTTAAAATTATTAACTAAAAAAAAATGAACTCTAACAAATTCACACATTGTAAAATACATGAAATCATCAAACCATTTGACACATTGATTTACCCTAGAAAACCCAATTCTCAGGGAAAACCAACAATAGACTTGTCTTTTATTGCAAATTTGTTAAACAACACTTACAACTCTAGGATTTTGGATATGCCACACTTAATTTGGGTCAATAAAAAACTCGACTCACCCATGCTGCAATTGTGCCTAAACCCTGATGTCCAAACTCAATTTCCATAATTTCTTGCTTATATTTTGCATATTAGATGCCCAAACTCAATTTCCATTTCCATAGAGGTCTCCCTTCACCTTCTTGTGTTTTCCTCTTGTACTTGAGTAGAGTATGCATGCAGCCTTCTTGCATCCACTTCTTGAGCATATCAACACAGATACATTTTCATACGACACAGAGATAGAGATAAATGCCGATAATTAGCTTCCACATTGCATTACCCATGGAACCAACAACAATCTGGCTCTACTTTCCCTCAACATCGAGCCATGATGAGCTTGATAGAGGATTTCATAGAATTGGCAAAAGGTAAAAGGAATGTTTTGAGTGCGGATTCTTGTGCACGTGACTAAGCCTGCAAAACAACCTTCTTGCTCATATAACTACCATCTCCAACCCTTGTCATATTGAAATATGATCCTCTCTTCATAATTAAAACACAAGTGCAATCCCTTTAGATAATAATCCATCCCTTCAAGCATATAAGAAGGAAGGCCATACAATTAATGTATTCATTGAATTAAAGGATATGCTTGCATGGATGAGACATGGATGAGACATGGATCCTATGCAACGTGTTTCATGTCATCCTATCATCCAAAAAGTGTTCACCCTGATATCCTTTGCATGTTCCTTTTCCCATTTCATTAAATTTAACCTCCATGATAAGGGTTAAGGAATTGGGGCCCATAAGTCCCCCTCCCCATCCAAGTTCATAATTCCTTCCTCCGTGGTTGAGGCATGGTTGGAAAACCTCTCAACCTATTCATTTATCACTCGAAGGATATGTCAAAAACTAACCTTATCCATCCAATCTAAGACCCTTAATTAGCATGAGAATACGTTGAAGGGTTATGTCTTAAGGGAGAGAGATTGTACAAACATATCTTATAATAAGTCAAGAGTCACCTAGGATGTTAGTTGAATGAATACCTATTTGTAGAATGATTTTGCATCCTTAATGAAGAGATAAGGCCCCAGTGTAATTTTTTTAATGCATAAATCCCAAGCAAACATTTTAATAAGCTTTCCCTTTATGCCATAAATTTTCCTCGCCACCATTGCCACTCCACTTTCATATTGACAGTTAAATATGCAATTCATAATACATAACCAATAAAATACTTTACGACACATAATAAAAGTAATCCCCAAATGGAATGTTATGGAAAGGGATGAGTGCATGTGATGACACCCCACATGCGTCACACATGGCGAGGCTCCACCACTTGGCACATCCCCTCTTGAATGTAAACAATCAAAATTTTAATGCAGGTTCAAATGGGAGGATTTGGAAATTTGTTATGGTCAATTTGATAAATGAGTGGGGGAGGTACGAGAAGGAAAACTCGGTTTTGGGAGTGATGTGGCTCATAGTGTGGGTAGATAAGGTGAATCAACATATGTTTATGATGCAATGGATTCCAGACATGGGAGATAACAAAAGGAGGAAAGGGAAACTTCATTAAAATTGGTCCTAATTAGGATTTAGATGCGCTTGTCGATTGAAAGTTGGAAAGCCGTGGTGTACTTGAGGGCACTTCTACTTTGGGATTTTTGAGGGAAATTGGGTTAGTCTACATCTATGAGGACAACTTGGGGTTTTGGATTGTTGGTTGGCTCCTAACTCAATTTGCTTGTACTGACCTTGAAATTCAGGAGATGGTGAGATAAGGTCATGGGGAAATAATTCGTAGGGGAAGATGTGGTCATGGCCCCTCATAGGCTCAAAGGGAAGCCTCATAGGTAAATAATTTGTATTATTAGGCCATTCTCCCTTAAATACATGCTTATATTTCTATGGTGGAAGAGTGGGTGAAAGAGGAACATATGGTAACATACTTAGAGATTATCATGGAGGAAATGCAGATTTAGGTAGAGGATGTTGGATGTATGAGGATGCATGATACAAAGTATTTCAAGACAATATGACTTGGATGTACTACGAAACCCCTGCATGACCAAGTTCTCCTTGAAACCAAAAAGGAAAGGAATGAACTGCTCCTGCAAATGTATGAGATGAACCAGAATCTGGATTACTTGACTAATGTAATTACATGCAAGAATTTCATTCCTAAAGTCAAACATATTTCTTGTGATATCAACATATTTGATGAGGAACCAACTTAATGGTTATGGTTGTTTTTATAGTCAATTTTCTTGTTATGTTAGTTATGTTATTGGGTCTATAGGATGTGCTAGTAAGTTGAAAACCTCTATTATGACTTTGTAAGAGAACATTGGCAATTTCTTTTACTTATGGTCTGGTTTCCCTTGGGGCTAGGCAATTTTTCCTTAAATGTATCTGTTGGTTAAAGTAATACACATTTTAGCTTTACAAAAATAAATTACATAACACAAATTAAAACTCAACAAGTAACATATATAAACCATTAAACAAAAAATAGCTAACCATAATGAGATTTCTCAACAATTTTTTTTAATGTAATTAACATTTTCTTCAATAATTATATAATGTTGGAAGTATGTTGTCTCCATTATTCTTATATTGATCTTTTGGTTGCGGTTTAATATTTTCAGAAGATTCCAAGTTGCCATAATAATCTTTCTTGGGATTTCCATTCTTAATAAAATATTATTTCGATGTATATTTTTCTTGAACATCTATAGTTTTTCTTCATATTGAAAACACAATTAGTTTAAAAAATATCCCATGGAAAAAATCAGTATTTTTATAAAGATTAACAATTTTACATATTGTAGATATGTCAAAAAGAGGCATATTTTTGTAGACATAAGTATTTTCGATAGGAGGCGTTAGGTGCTCCATATATTAATCTTCCTTACTACAAAAATATTTCAATGATGAGTTATGAGAATATAGATATATGTGATCAACATAAATCAAAGATTGCATTTGATCACGCTACTGAAATCTGAAACCTAAGATCACTATATATGTCGATGAGTTGATATGGATAAAAAAACAAAAGGTTATAAATTATTTAAAATGTTGGTTGCATATTCCCTTCAAGGAAAGACTTGTGAAATATTGATAATTCTCTAAGTGGTTTTGTTCGTAAATGATCCATTGTGTTGGAATATCAAACTATACCAAGAGGGGGGGTGAATCAGTATTAATCAATCTATTTAAATTTGTATCACTTAAAACAAAATCAGCAATAAAAACAGAACACACAATATTATCATGGAAGCCCAATAGGGAAAACCACCAACTCTTTCAATTACTGCAAAATTGTATTTACAAATGGTTTCTTCCTGCAACTACAAAAAATGATGCTACTACACCCTATTTAGTAGCAACTACTAGAAGGAGGCTATGACCCCCTAGTTTGTCAGCTACTACTGAATGGATGCTTCGACATCCTATTTATCAACTACCATTGGAAGGAAGCTACGACCCACATGCAGGCTTGTAGCCTTCCCTAACACCTCCCAACCACCCTTATATGATAATTAGATCTCTAACTTTTGTATAGCTATGGATATTCCAATTGAATGTACAGAGTGTTAACATTAAAAATGGTTCACCTACCTCTCTATGGTCTAAACCATAGTCATACATCATATTCCCACCATTATTTCCTTCATTTTGACCTTCACAATTGTATTTCTACTAAATATGGTCCAAAACATCATTATCCCTTCCCCATGAATGAAGCGAAGATGAGCATTTATTGTGATTTTTCCCCACTCACTCCAAAAAAGGGTAAAAAACCCTAAAAATGAGAATGGGTAAAAAACCATAGATAAATACCATGGGTCAAAAATCCTTGGATCATCCTATAAATACATTGTGAAGGCCTCCCCCAAAACACTTTTGGTCACTTTTTTCCATTTTCTCTCACTCACACAACATACTTTTTTGTCATTATTTTTCAATGCCATTTATCACAGTGTATGTTGAGCTTGCTCCATACCCATTTGGATCCACATTCCCCATAGGACAACCACAAGTGGAGTAGATTGGAGACCAAAACCGTGGAGACGCGAAACCATTTCCTAGGATGACTAAGGTGGCCCAACTTCAAAAGAAAGGTGTGTTCATTGTTATTCTTGCATTAGTTTGTAGTATATATTTGAAAAAACCCTAAAAATATTGTTATTGTTGTCTCGTTTCTTTTCATTATCATTGAAATCTTCCTTATGATCTGACGAGCTAAGGTTGGTGCTTTTGCACGTGGTATGGGAGAAATCCCCACACAGTCTTGACGACTCCACTCAGTTGATCTATACGGATCTTTGCTTTTGCAGGTTTTGATATTGGGTTGTTCTCCTTTGCTTCCCTCAGCCGTCACAAATATCGCCCCCTCATGGAAAAATTCGAACCAGTACTGCGTTTGTGCCTACCCCACCCATCCCTAGTTGGGAGCCATTTTTAAAAAAAATTGTGCTCGGGCAACGTCACACCTATCCAATTGAAAACTATGACCCAATTGCACCTTTTTTCTGGATAAGCATGACATAGGTCACGCCTGTTTCCTCGATACATGCGACCTGGCTCAAAAATCCAGATCGCGCCTGTCTCAGCTTTTAGAGTGACCCAATCGCTATTGTGACTCCGTTTTAAAGGACCTGACGCACTTAATCCTCTGTTTTTTGCAACCAGAGTTCATCGATATTTTTTTTCTACCCAGATTGCGACTATTTCCCATTTTCGTGCTACCCTAATCGTGCATGTTTTGCTGACAGGTGTGGCCTGCAGTTTTTCAGTCAGTTTTGTTGTGTGAGAACCTTTTTACAGACCCCCATTGTTTGTGTTTTTCCCCTTTTCGACCTGTTTCTGTCCAGATCTGATCCATTACAGCCCCTTGGTTTGTTTTGAGGTCTGTTTTTCCTGGTACCTGAGCCTCTTGAGTTGAGATTCGTAGTCGAGACCCCCTCTGTGTTTCCTATACCTCAGTAAGTTCCTTATTTGCTCATTTACTTGTTTATTTTATATTGTGGAAGAAATAGTTGTGATTTTTCATGATATTTTACTTTCATTATTGTTATTTATCTACATGTTTGCATACCAACAGTGAGATTGGAATATTTTCGTCGTAGGATTGCAGGGTTTATACACATCATTTGCACACATATCACACCCTAAAGATAAAAATGCTTGGTTCATGACTATTTGTTTATGCTCTGGCTATTTGTTTTATATATTCACAAAACCTTTCCAACCAAAGTAGATGCAGAATTCATCTCTTGATGCTCTATATTGATGGACTGTCATTCTTTCTTCTTTCTCACTCGACCAACAACATTTTTACTGTAACCGAGTGATACCTTACCTTTGTAGAATTGCACCTGCAAATAGTTCTGTGATATTGATGGACTGTCATTCTTTCTTCTTTATCACTAGACCAACAACATTTTTACTATAACCGAGTGATACCTTACCTTTGTAGAATTGCACCTGCAAATAGTTCTGTGATATTCATAAAATCTTTGTGACTCCATAGCCCAATGTATGCTTGTTTTGTTTCAACCACAAACTTAATATGAATTTTGTTTGTTTTTTATATCTGGCCCTGTTGAAAATCTATGAGAGATCCCTCTCTAGAAAGGAAGAAGCCAACTCCCTTTCTTAAAGTGGTTCTATTGTTACCTTGGGATTCACCCTCCATAACCTAGGGTGCAATTATGAGTGCTAACAATCCCTATTCTCTATCCTCAAATTTTGAGATTTTACCCTGTAAACCAATTCCACTTTCCTTTTTAATTACCATAATGGTAGTAAAAAATCTATAGATCATCGTAGTAATTAAGCACCATCTACTCCTATACCTTAATGACTATAGTTGTCAATATTGTAAATCAACTTGAATGCTTCTAATAATTTCCAAAATCTATTATATCTTCATTCATAACTACTTACTAATTACCGAATTAATTACTTTTAAAATTGTCAATAACTAATACCTTACTTTATTCTCCCTATTCTACTATAGTATAGGGTTAATGAATCAAGTTCCTTTACTAAGAACCAAGATAGCCATAGTATGGCTTCATCCTACTACCATTCACTAAACATTCCATTTCTTCACCATATAGATTTTTTAACTTGATCACACCTTCTTCAGTAATACATGTAATGTGAAATGGTCATAGCCACCTCATCCGCAACTTTCCTAGATTCTTAAAAAATCGACTATCATATAGTATGTAATGTCCCCATATTTGGTAGCACCATGGTCAGAATACTAACCACTCCGTACCATGGGGTTCTAGTATTAAATAAATAATAAGGGAATAATTTGAGGCCAAGTTACCTTAGGAATTAATTAAGTTAGGTAGGGAATAAATTATTGCCAAAAATATTTTGTATTAAATTAACTTAGAAGGATGTCATATTATTTTGAGTGTTTTAAATTTTATTTAAATGTAATAATGAGTTGGGAAAGGAGATAAGGTGGGCCAAATAAGTTTCTTTAAAAAAGAGGGAAAGTTGAAGAAAGCATCACAAGGAAGGTGACAACAAAAGAAGGAAACCGACAAAAAGAAGCAAAAGCATAAAGCAATGAAAAGCAGGAAAGTGCAGAAAAGAAGTCAATGTGAAAAGAGGGAAACTTTAGGAAAGAAAGCAAGATGCGGATTCTAAAAGGAATAAATGCATCTCAGTGTGAAAAGCAAGAAATAAATAGGGTGTGATTTCTAAAGGAAGAAAACCATGTTAGTTGGAAAGACAAGAAAGCAAGGAGGAGAAAGAGGGAAATTTCCTATTCAACTCATGAGGGTGCATTAGTTGAGGGAAGTGGGCCACATGAATAGAAAATTCAACCATGAAGCCAAATTTTTCTATAAAATAATGATAGCACACGCTTCTCACATCTTTTCACAATTTGTGTTTGTTGCATTGAGAGCATTGTGCTACTCTAACGAGGGAGAGGTGCCCCTAGTCGAAGTTGGGATATGTGCCAAGACTATTGAGAGGATGATGGAATTAATCAATTGTCACTAAGTTGTATTGAATTTTTTGAAGAGTATCCAAGCAAGTTCAAAAGACAGAAAGAAGAATTATAAGTCTGTAGTTCAAGTCCTCCAATATAGTCCATCACTCTCTTCTATTCTCTATCATTTTGTGAAGAAGTCAAGCCATGATTATAATGATGAATACTTATGGCATCCCATATGAATTTTATGACTATTTATGAACCATTTGTATCAGTTCTGAAAGTATTTCAAAAAATAAGTTTGAATCTCTTTAGTTATTCCAAGACCCTCTCCAGAATTGCATAGAAATTAACTCGTTTTCAGTGATCTTTTAGTAATAGCACTTCTAATTCATGACCAATTTTCATATCCATCGCCTGATTTTTTATGAACTTGAGAAGAATCCAATTTATCTTAAGCAAAACTAATCTATCCTAGTACATTTCTAGCACCTAGATTTGAGTCTTTCTGATTGATTCCTTGTGTTAGAGTTGATATCTCCTGAATTCATATCCATGGATATTACATAGTATACAGAGAGTACCATGTTCCGATACCTTATTTTGAATGCTATGGTCATTCCATGCTTTATGTAGCTTCTTTTCTAGTAACTAGTAAAATTCTATGACAAGTCTATCTTTTTCAAGTTCCAATCATTCTGCAAGTCATTTATGTAAAGACTCGTGATCTAAGAGCTTTGTTGTAGGTGTTATGCATAGACTTGTCACTATAAACTCCAAAGGCAAAATTCCTTTCTTACCATATACAAACCGAAACAAAGTCTTCTTTGTTATTTGCTTACTTATTATGTGATATGTCCATAGGTTTTCTTAAACCTACTCATCTCAATCACCATGGTCCACATTGCAAATCTTCGTGAGTGCATTTTCCAAAATGTGGTTAAATGGTTCCCCTCACTTGTAAGTGGTAAGGAAGATTCTTTTGGTGATGAATCATAAATTCCCAGTTTAGTACTATAATCATATTGTTAATCAAATGTGTGCCTTGATCACTCATAAGCATGCGCGAACGCCAAAATCTGGTGATAACTTTTTTCAAGTATAGAGTATGGTGTTGTCTCTATAGAAAAATCCTTTACTAGAGCTTCATATGTTTAGTGCGTCAAATATGTTTTCACGGTAATGATAAAGTGCGTGTCAATTCTCCACATGACAGGATTGAATGGGTCAACAAAATCAATTTCCCACTTTTTAAATGGCTCTAGCACTACATAGGAAATAATGAGAGCTTGTATCTTATAGAAGTTTTCCTAACCCTTTAACATACATCACATCACTTACAATTTTCCTTGGCATATTGTTGTATCGTACGCCACCACAATCCCACACACAAATTTGTATCCATCGTATCCTCTCCAACATTATATCCTATGGAAACCTCTTCATGCACTTCAAATAATAATGCCTCATTGTCATGTTCCAATACATTTCTACAAAAAACACTATCCACAACAACTTTATATATTTCTACTACAATGAACTTGTAATCAATTGCACGTGTCACCAAGTATCTACATTACATGTATGTGTGTTCTTATAGTGTTTTTTATGTCGCCAAAAACTCCTCAATTTCCTTAAACTGGTCTAGGATGGTCTTTATCCAAAAAAGGTGTGTGTTTGGTAGACCATCCTCTAAAATACCACCACTTTCACTCAACTCTAAATGCAACAATTGATCAAGTACCATGTTGTTCTTTCTAGGCTTAACCTTCACCTAAAATATAGAAAACATAGACAAATTCTCCCCCCCCACCCAAACTGGTCTAGGATGGCCTTTATCCAAAAAAGGTGTGTGTTTGGTAGCTCATCCTCTAAAATACCACCACTTTCGCTAAACTCTAAATGCAACAATTGATCAATTACCATGTTGTTCTTTCTCGGCTTAACCATCACCATGGTCAGAATACTAACCACTCCATACCATGGGGTTCTAGTATTAAATAAATAATAAGGGAATAATTTGAGGCCAAGTTACCTTAGGAATTAATTAAGTTAGGTAGGGAATAAATTATTGCCAAAAATATTTTGTATTAAATTAACTTAGAAGGATGTCATATTATTTTGAGTGTTTTAAATTTTATTTAAATGTAATAATGAGTTGGGAAAGGAGATAAGGTGGGCCAAATAAGTTTCTTTAAAAAAGAGGGAAAGTTGAAGAAAGCATCACAAGGAAGGTGACAACAAAAGAAGGAAACCGACAAAAAGAAGCAAAAGCATAAAGCAATGAAAAGCAGGAAAGTGCAGAAAAGAAGTCAATGTGAAAAGCGGGAAACTTTAGGAAAGCAAGCAAGATGCAGATTCTAAAAGGAATAAATGCATCTCAGTGTGAAAAGCAGGAAATAAATAGGGTGTGATTTCTAAAGGAAGAAAACCATGTTAGTTGGAAAGACAAGAAAGCAAGGAGGAGAAAGAGGGAAATTTCCTATTCAACTCATGAGGGTGCATTAGTTGAGGGAAGTGGGCCACATGAATAGAAAATTCAACCATGAAGCCAAATTTTTCTATAAAATAATGATAGCACACCCTTCTCACATCTTTTCACAATTTGTGTTTGTTGCATTGAGAGCATTGTGCTACTCTAACGAGGGAGAGGTGCCCCTAGTCGAAGTTGGGATATGTGCCCCTGCTATTGAGAGGATGATGGAATTAATCAATTGTCACTAAGTTGTATTGAATTTTTTGAAGAGTATCCAAGCAAGTTCAAAAGACAGAAAGAAGAATTATAAGTCTATAGTTCGAGTTCTCCAATATAGTCCATCGATCTCTTCTATTCTCTATCATTTTGTGAAGTAGTCAAGCCATGATTATAATGATGAATACTTATGGCATCCCATATGAATTTTATGACTATTTATGAACCATTTGTATCAGTTCTGAAAGTATTTCAAAAAATAAGTTTTCATCTCTTTAGTTATTCCAAGACCCTCTCCAGAATTGCATAGAAATTAACTTGTTTTCTGTGATCTTTTAGTAATAGCACTTCTAATTCATGACCAATTTTCATATCCATCACCTGATTTTTTATGAACTTGAGAAGAATCCAATTTATCTTAAGCAAAACTAATCTATCCTAGTACATTTCTAGCACCTAGATTTGAGTCTTTCTGATTGATTCCTTGTGTTAGAGTTGATATCTCCTGAATTCATATTCATGGATATTACATAGTATACAGAGAGTACCATGTTCCGATACCTTATTTTGAATGCTATGGTCATTCCATGCTTTATGTAGCTTCTTTTCTAGTAACTAGTAAAATTCTATGATAAGTCTATCTTTTTCAAGTTCCAATCATTCTGTAAGTCATTTATGTAAAGACTCGTGATCTAAGAGCTTTGTTGCAGGTGTTATGCATAGACTTGTCACTATAAACTCCAAAGGCAAAATTCCTTTCTTACCATATACAAACCAAAACAAAGTCCTCTTTGTTATTTGCTTACTTATTATGTGATATGTCCATAGGTTTTCTTAAACCTACTCATCTCAATCGCCATGGTCCACATTGCAAATCTTCGTGAGTGCATTTTCCAAAATGTGGTTAAATGATTCCATGGTTCCCCTCACTTGTAAGTGGTAAGGAAGATTCTTTTGGTGATGAATCATAAATTCCTAGTTTAGTACTATAATCATATTGTTAATCAAATGCGTGCCTTGATCACTCATAAGCATGTGAGAACACCAAAATCTGGTGATAACTTTTTTCAAGTATAGAGTACGTTGTTGTCTCTATAGAAAAATCCTTTACTAGAGCTACATATGCTCAGTGCGTCAAATATGTTTTCACGGTAATGATAAAGTGTGTGTCAATTTTCCACATGACAGGATTGAATGGGTCAACAAAATCAATTTCCCACTTTTTAAATGGCTCTAGCACTACATAGGAAATAATGAGAGCTTGTATCTTACAAAAGTTTTCCTAACCCTTTAACATACATCACATCACTTACAATTTTCCTTGGCATATTGTTGTATTGTACGCCACCACAATCCCATGCACAAATTTGTATCCATTGTATCCTCTCCAACATTATGTCCTATGGAAACCTCTTCATGCACTTCAAATAATAATGCCTCGTTGTCATGTTCCAATACATTTCTACAAAAAACACTATCCACAACAACTTTATATATTTCTACTACAATGAACTTGTAATCAATTGCACGTGTCACCAAGTATCTACATTACATGTATGTGTGTTCTTATAGTGTTTTTTATGTCGCCAAAAACTCCTCAATTTCCTTAAACTGGTCTAGGATGGCCTTTATCCAAAAAAGGTGTGTGTTTGGTATCCCATCCTCTAAAATACCACCACTTTCACTCAACTCTAAATGCAACAATTGATCAAGTACCATGTTGTTCTTTCTAGGCTTAACCTTCACCTAAAATATAGAAAACATAGACAAATTCTCCCTCCCCCACCCAAACTAGTCTAGGATGGCCTTTATCCAAAAAAGGTGTGTGTTTGGTAGCTCATCCTCTAAAATACCACCAATTTCGCTAAAATCTAAATGCAACAATTGATCAATTACCATGTTGTTCTTTCTCAGCTTAACCATCACCTAAAATAATAGAAAACATAGACAAATTCTCCGCACCCCCCCCCCACCAACACTAGCTTATTCACTAAATACTTTAGCATAGAATGATCTGTAAAGAAGGTGAAACCGTTTCCCAACAATTAATGTTGAAAATTTTGGAGAGAATAGACCATGGCCAAACCTTCTCTTTCTATAGTAGTATAAAACTTCTATCCATCAGATAAAATTCTACTTGCAAATGAGATTGAATGATCTATATTACCTTCACCTAGTTGCACTAGTACTAGACCAAGATCTATGGCTAATACATCAATGTGCACATGAAAACGCTTTGTCCAATCTAGAAAGAACAAGATTTCCTTCAGCAGATCAAATGCCTCCTAACATTCCTTCTTCCAATTATACTTTGTATTTTTCTTCAAAATATTTTCTAAGGGAGCTTTTATGTGTGCATAGTTTCTTATAAACTTTTTGTAGTACCCAATATGTCCAAGTGTCATGCACAATGTCTTCACTAATGTGGGAGGAGGTAAATCTAGAATCACGGATATTTTACCTTGGTATATCAACAAGCCTTTTTTAGATACTACATGGCTTGATAGTACTTCAAAAAGTGTACAAATCACACATTTCTTTAGATTCAATGAGAATTGCAGTTGTATGCATCTATCATCAGTCTCAAAACCTACAAATGATCTTTCAACAAACTGAATATCATCAATTAGTCTAGATATACTTCGAGAAATTTGTGCATAAATCCATTGAATATTGTAATTACAATGTGTGAGAATATTGCCTGTTAATTTTTCAGTCCAAATGACATAACATTATATGCAAAAGATCCACATTTCCAAGGAAAATCTTAAGAATGCATAATTTTATTAAAGTGTAGAAACCTTGACAAATCTTACTAATTCTTTATTTTACAACCATAAAATGCTAGGCAATATTTTTCTATAAATATTCAAATTTCTAAGAATTTTATATAGTTTCTATGCATTTTTTGGCAATTTATAGAGTAAAATATTTTTATCTCATGGAATATGGGTGAATCAATTTAGAAAAAAAAATAGCAAATCTATTTTTGGAAAAAAAAAGAAAAAAATTGTTGAACTTTGTTGAGCTTTGATCTTTAATCTTAATATTTGGAATTACTGATTACTTGAAATCAATTTAACAATCATACACATAACATAGTATGTGCCCTGGGGGAAACTGTAGAAATAACAACTCTAATACCATAAAGAAATTGAGGCTTAATAGAATGTGTAAGCACGAGATAGGATCTAGTTACAAGATAATACTCACAAGCATGCACAAGGAAAATAAAGAGAAGAATAATGAGACTGAAGCACATGAAGACGCGAATAATGAATAATTGATTATTGAATCACTGAATTGATTAATAATTACATTAGTAATACATCCTTATAAAGGAAAATTGAGTTTCTAGAAGACAACTCATGCTAGCTCATAAATCACGCTTACTAAATATGATAAACCCCCATAGGTGGCTAAAGCATTTTCCAACTCTATCAAGGACCTCACGAATTAACTAAAGCATCAGTGAGTTGTCTTGAGTGATGGAAAAACGTGCTAATCCTGGAGTCTAGAGAGAAAATAATGGAGGATGGGTTCGAAAGAAAAGATAACAGTTTCCTAGTTGACTAGCTTTACCTTGTCCACTAAAAGGAAACAATAAAGTAGGATAAAGACAAAATCTACAGGAAGGCACAGTTACTAATTCTGGAATTCAATAAAGGGGGGAGGATCTAACCAGAATCATGATAAATTCGCTCTTGGGGTATATATGTCAAGTGTTGACCGAGTGGTGCAAGTGGATGTCAACTATATAGGATAGTAGGTAGGAAATTAATAAAAAATGATTAAATATTGTTATCCTAAGTATGGAGTGGGGTTATAATATCCCAAAAAAAATTCTCAAAAGAATGAGGGAGAAAAATCCTATCAAATCTTCTTAGTACAATGATAGATAGCAAAGAATGTCTTTTACAATTGAAAATTATTCAACACCCCTGGTGCAAGATAAGAGAGAATTCAAACCCCCCATGTCTAATCACTAATAAATAGAGAAGAGAGAATGATCAGATCACAACTGTATGCCCAACACATAATTCAATTCATAATTTATGCACTGATGCACCCTATGCAAACACCAATTCACAGTTTTTGCACTAATGCACCTTGTGCACTCACCAATTCATAATGTTTCCTTGGTCTCATCAATTGCTACATCACAACTAACCATGTGACTCAATCATGGCGCAAATATTTTTTTTCTGACTTCATAATGAACTCAACCTTAATCTGGATGCTAGATCACTTAGTTAGGTGGGCTAACTGAAGTGTCATCATTTAAGTGTCATCTTTTAGTTTAGCTCAAGTGTATCAGATTAAGTGTCATATTTTAGTCTAACTAAAGTGTCATCATGCAAAACAATTTTAGTTAACTAGATCTTCTTTATTAACACTTAGTTAATTCTCTTAATTAAATATCTTATTGATTGTATCACTTAAGTGATCAATTTGAGTTCTCCTTAATTAACTGAAAATTTCATTGTTAACATCACCAACAATTCGAGTTCTCCTTAATTCACTGAAGTCTTTATCATGAGCAGTTTTAATTCTCTATTATCAATGCAACTTATCTTTATCTATTATCTTATCTGCATGGTCCACATGTTCCAACTTTAATTTATTTATCATATCAATTATACTAAGGATATTTTTCCAATGATGTGATCATATTTTATTACTATTGTTCCAAGTGGGCATATGCTTAAGTAATTCACTCTAGAGGTGGCCAGACCCTAGAGGAGACTTAATAGCTCATCTATCCTTGAGTGACCATGGTTAGTAATATATCACACACCATTCCTACTTCTACATCCAAAGCATTACCTATAAACATGAGGTCCACCTCAACATTTGAGGATCTGACTTGACACACAAGTCCTTAGTCTTGTCCAACAAGATTGCACAACATCATCACTTTGACATATCAAAGTACATTTGTCAACACATGCGGCCCAGCCTTGACACATAAGGTTTCTTATTCACCCTTGTGTCCAACTCAAGAATATACTCCATGTTTCTAAAGTCCAACTTAGGATCCCTAAGGAACTACCTCAACACAGGAGGTCCAATCCTAGTGCACAATATTAGTTTGGATAATGATTCATGATGTTGTAATCTTAACAAAAATTAGCTCGTGGGATAAATTTCACCCCTAAATTTTCCTTGCCAATTTTCTTATAAAGGTAGTATTTGTTCTATATTCTTCTGCAATTTGTACATGATGATATCCATAGAAAATTTTAGTGAAAAAAAATGCCTTGCATCCTCCAATATTTTTCGAAACCTCATATATAAAACAAGTAGGGAATGGATCATGCAGACATGCAACATTTAGTTCTCTAAGAACCACACACATTTTGATTCCTTCAATTTTCTTATTCCAAATCACTATACGGTTGATCCAGTTTGATTCCTCCACTGGAAAAATGATACCTTCCTCCAACATCTTGTCTAGCTCTTGTTTCACCTTCTCCTTGTATATTGGATTCAATTTGTAGGATCATTTCTTCACAAATTTTTCCTTAGGTTACAATTGAATTTCCATCTTTCCTAGGGAGTTGCATTCTATTTCATCTCCTCAAAATTTATTGGGAATAGATATTTGTGCTATTTATGTAGGTCCACTAGTTGTGACACTATCTCTTGATCTCAATAATCGCCAATAATTTCCATCTTCGACAGGAAACCTTTTAAGGATCAATAATTTTTTTAAAGTGTAGAAACCTTGTAGAATCTTACTAATTCTTAATTCTCCAACAATGAAATGTTGGGCAATATTTTTCTAAAAAGATTCAAATTTATAAGGATTTTATGTATTTTATAAGAAATTTGGGTGGTTTTTAATGTGAAACTTTTTTATCCCGTAAAATTTGGCCAAATCAATTTAGAAAAAAAAAAATTGACAAAAAAAATTGACAAAAGGTCAAAAATCATCCCATGGGATAAATTTCACCCTTAAATTTTACTTAAGCTTCGGTTCTTCTTATGTTCCAAGAATGTATTTATTTATTTTAAATGGCTCCCAATAATATGATGTCTCATCTTCTAGTTATTTTCCTTTAATGTTTCATTCACCAAACAACTCCCAAATTTTCATGTTTCTTAGTTTGTCTTCTTCATATGGGTATTCCTCCTCATTCATCTTCCAACAATGGATAGGTGCTCGAATTTTATCTATTTTCTTGTGATATGGACAAATTGTCCTCTACGTGGAGATATTATGTGTGGTCTTTTTATGGAAGATAAAATCCTTTATTCTTTTCAACACTATTTCGATCGCAAGATGCTTATCCTCAAAATTTAAAATGGTAAAAAAAAAATTTACGTACTCTCCCAATCATTTGCTTTTTTGTTTTTTTCTTCCTAAATAAACCAACTCCCAAGTACCACATCCAATATATGTACAAACCTGTGAACCCACTATGTTAGGAAAAAATATATATTTCTAATTCAACCACACATGTTCTTCTAGGTTCTCCTTACCTTTATACACATTTACCAATTCAACCTCATACGAGGGATACAATCTTAAGAAGGGAAAATTTAAAGGATCCGTAATTTTCTCAAAGTGTAAAAACCTTGGCGAATCTTACTAACTCTTCAATTTGCAACCATTAAATGTTTCAAAAAATATATTCAAATTTCTAAGAACTTTATATAGTTTTGGATAATTTTGGTGATGTAAAAAAAATTATTTCGTGGAAATTGGGTGAATCATCTTTGGAAAAAGGCAAATCAACAAATCTCTTTTTTGGAAAAAAAGGTTGAAAATATCCCATGAGCTAAATTCCGCCACTAAAATTGTCCTTGATCTTAACAACATTCTTGTTACCTCCTATGGCCATCTTTGTAAGTTCTTTCAATGGGTTTCCCACTAGTGCATATGTATACCTTTCACCACAATATACATTTTCTATATTATATGACTTTTTACTATCTACGTTTCCATACTATCCACGAATGGTGAATAGTATTGTTCCATCAATCCATGGTATGTTGTGTAGTTTTGTGTCTATCCAGCGCACTAATGTCTTCATATACGCACATATTCAACTCGACTCCTCATGATCTCCCCTTTGCCAACTACCCAAATCATTTCCAAGATCAGTGTTGTAAGAACAAATGCTTCTCTATCTTAACTAGTTCCCCAACATCTATTGGGTTAATGTAATCATCTTTCCACTTAAGTTATAAATATTCTCCAGTTGATGATATGGATGACATCGTTTATTGTATTTGAATATCATTTCCTCTTGTGGGGTCAAGGGGATATACTAAGCAGATATCCCCATGTTAAAATGGAATTGGGCCTATGTTTCAAGTTCAAAATGGTGTTATTGTCAAATGCCATTTCTATTCATAATAGAGCTAGGTAGGAATCCTTCTTGTCCACAATATTCATGACTTCAAAATAATTTATAGTCCTTACCCCATCGATATTCATTGCCACTACTTCCACACATCCAATAGGGAATATTATATATTGATTAGCCAATCGGAGTTGAAAGTGAGACCAAACCAACTTCAGTTTCCCTATCAACTCTAATGTTTTCTTGGGAAGAATGTTCACATAAAAACCAAGGCCTAACATGACATCCTACATCTCGTGACCACCAAATTCTGTCGGCATCGTAAACTCCATTCTAGAGTGGCTCTTATTCTTCTATACATATCCCATAGTTTTCTCCAGAAGGGGAGCCGAAATGGATTCATCATCCTCTAACATCGCTATCCATTTTGTTAATATATATGTTAATTGTTTAGATAGTTGTTGATTATTTATAATTTTAACACAACATTTTAAAAACTCACCTGTGTCATTGGATTTCCTGGTTTGTATTTGGTTGCATCTCTTTCCAAAACTCTTGTTCATTCTTTTAACACCCTATTTTTAACCCCAGTATGTAAAAATGTAAACATGTAAATATTAATGAAATGGATAGAAGTCGAGCATGAATGGTCTAATGTGATTATGTGATGTAATTATGTACATTTTATATTAATACAAAAACCATGACTACTACAAACTAAGAAAGATAAATAAGAGATGGGGGAATCTAATTTCAGAAGAGGGAGAGTGAGAAGGGGAAGGTTTAAGAGAGAGATGGACTTAGTTACTTATAATTTAATTCACTATCTTTCATATTCCCTTTTATCCTTATTTCCTTTAATTGCTCTTTGTTATCTTGAATTAAAGTGCATTAGCCTTAACTTGGTTTAGTTATCCTAAACTTGCAGATTAGTGGGGAAAATGGTGAACTTCTCATGAGTGTCATTTTTCCATTTTTCCATTTCTCATCAACCTTGCATGCCACTAGGCTAGTTCTCAACATGCATACAAATTATTGAGAACTAGTTCATTATGTCATCATTCTTCCATGATTCAACCATTAGTTGTTGTTTATACTAAGACACCATCGCCCATACCATAGAATAGATCCATCACCATACTAAAATCTAGAGTTGTACCTCAGAACGGCTAAGTTACCTAGAATCCTAGCATGGAGAGTCGCTTTTCAGCCTATGTTAGAACCCTATAAGGGAATTGGGAGGAAGCATCTCGAGGAATTTTTAACTTGGAGAAAGGAACCCCATTCCTTAGGTTGTGCAAGCTAATGGGGGAGGACTTCTAGCAAATTGGAATAGTTGTAGAGGGGAAGTTAGGAATATTCTTGTGGATTGATACCCCAACTCAAGGTTGGCCTTTATATTAGAGAAAACTAGTATAACAAAGTGCCTACATTTGGGAAGAATGTCCTTAGTTTGCAGACAATTGGTGGATATTTTCACATAAGTTTCTATCTGCGTATGAAATGCCATGTATTAATTTTTGTTATGAATAATGTTATTTTCACTTTTATAAAATTATTGATTGCATGGTTTTCATGTCATTTTATGAATGAATTCTTGTAGTAAATGCATGTATTTTTAGTTTAGTATATGTTAATTTGGGCAATCATTCATATATATTTTATTTCATTGTTACTTCGATAATTAAATTTAATGGAAAAATGAATTTAAGTACTAGAGATGATTTTGGATAGTAATTTGAGTACCCCATGGCCCCAAAGACATCGTGTGATCACCAAGTACGTGACAGATTCGTATCAGGTCCCAATCTTGCGGCACTGGGACTACATGGGCCATATTTAAATTCTACAGGTAGAATTATAGACTGCATAGGAAGTATTTGATGAAATGTACCCGAAAAAATGTTGGAGAAAACCATGTTTAATACTTCCATGGTTTAATTCATAGGGAATGTGTGGTAAAAACTATGAATTTTAGCCGAATCTGGGTGAAATTCTACATCTGTGCCGAAATTGTTTCATTTTGTTAACTCGCAAAAAAACCAATATAAGGGAAGAACCATGAATACCCAGAGTCTATTAGTTGATAGATTGGTTTTCCAGTAATGGGAGGGGCCAACTATAAATTTGAGTCGTCTATCGATTTATGAAGAAATTCCAAATGGAATTTTCATATAGCGACCTATCAAAAATTTAAATTTCTGAGATTTTTCTGAAAAATGTTTATATGGACCCCACGAGTGTCACGGGGACGGTGTGATGTAGAGGTACCACGTGGATTTCTGATGACGTGGATATGCCACATGGGTAAGTGGTTGTGATGTGGACTAGATACATCAATTGAGTGCTAGAACCTAGTTCTAAGGATTATAGGATCTTAGCACCAAAGCACTAGGTCGACGAACCATGTGACCAAGATCCAAAAATCAAAGTCTTATCCAAAAGGAACTAAACATCATCAATGAACAAGATCGATTGATGGAACCCGCGATTGATGGCTGTGACTCATAACACACCCATGACTTTCACACTCATTAACGGTGAGCAGGAAATCCATTGGTCGGATACCGCCTATCCATGTATCAAATTTTAACTAGAAATGGCTCTAACAATGGCCTTCCCAAAACCGTTCCTCAATGACTTCCTACCACTTTCGTTAATGGAATACTGCCGAAGCATTTCCGCCTAAGGGAAGGTGGTATGGCACATATAGCACATCGAAAGATAGGTGTCATGACACATCAACACTTTGTCACATCAGCATCATGCCACGCCAGCATAAAATTAGAAAGATTTTAAAAAAGGTCTAGAACAAAAAAACTTGTTTTGGCCATAACATGAGTATTTTAACTCGGAAATTTATGAAACCTGCACCATGTTGATGCCATTTACGGAGACTACAAGATCGCCAATGAGGAGCATGGACCCATTATGCACTAGTTTTACATATTTTTTTATTTAACAAGTTTTACATATTTTTTTATTTAACAGGTTTTAAAGGAATGTATCCAGAGGATGGATGGGGTATTTGTTGAGTCAAAAGTTTTTTATAGTGTAGTTGTGATATAGGCACATAGATAAACATGGAACCTTGTGCCCAAATTCCAAAATATGTGGAGTTGGTATGTGAAAGAAGGCCAAACTCCATTATTTGGGTTGTATGCAAGGTCATTTTTTCAAAACTTTGAGGCGAAAGTAGCCTAAGAACTCATAATTAGGAAATTTATTGATTTCAACATTTCTCCTACTCGTCAAGATGAACAAATTTTATTAGAGGCTATTTTTCCATAAATTCTTAGTCTGTGAGATTAGTAGTTTTCATTGAAAATTCTAATTCTAGAAGAATTGCATAAATTAAAAGTTGGCAATTCTAGAATTTTATGAAATTTGATGGGTGCATCAAAGTTGTATGCTAAAAGTGACGTGCACTCAACCATATGGGTTATCAGTTCCTGATATAAAAAAATACTAGTTACTAACATGTTTTCTTCTATAAGTATCAAAAGTTGGTCATTCAAAATAAGTGCAGTTACAAAAGCAAGGTAATATTGGACAAAAACTGTGATTTCTAAAGGGAAAAAATAAATACAAAGATATGAATAAGTAATATTTTATTAAAAAAAACGATGGATGGTTATTTCAATGAAAATTCTCGACTATAAATATGACTTATCGGGTTGTAGAGATGACTCTTCATAATAGTCACAACTCTTTAAAATTTACATTAATATTTAATCATAGCCTATTATGTTATATATTTAAACATTTTTTTAGCTTTTTACTTATTTATATATAACATTGCCCTCGTCTTTTAAAATGCTTTGTCCTCAAAGAAAGGTAATGACGGATATTGTTGAAGGAACTTCTATGTTTCCCATGAAGCGTCTTCTTTTGGGAAATTCTTCCATTTGATAAGGTATTATTTGATCATTCTAGAGCGTAGCCTCTTTTCTATGATGTTGATGACGACTTCTAGTTCTAAAACAAGTTTTCCTTCTTCGTCCAAGGTAGGAAGTGTCGTCTGATCAGATTGATGTTGACCCAATAATATTTTTATATTTGAAACATAAAAAAACATTGTGAATTCAACTCTTATCTAGTAACTTCAATTCATATGCTATCGAGCTAAGCTTTCGGATAATTTGATATGGGCCATAAAACTTGGGATCCTATTTATTCTTTCCTTGCTGCTTAAGAGACAATTTCTTATATGGTTGAAGTATCACAAATACCTAATATTCTACTTCAAACTCTAGTTTAGTTCTATGTTGATCTGATTGTTGATTCATTTGATTTTGTGCCATAGTTAAATTATCCTTGAGTACTTGCATTATTCTCTGGTTTTCTTCGAATTGATTTTTTACGGAAGGTACTTTTGCATCACCTTGAACGAGTTCCTTCCATCTAGGGGGTGCATAACCATTCAATGCTTGAAAAGGTGTCAATTTGGCTGACGTATGATAGGTGGATTTATACCACCATTTTGGAAGATGTAACCATTGTAACAATTTGTTCTACTTGTTAGTCAGAAACTATGAAGGTAGGCTTCCACACATTTGTTATTGATTTCTATTTGTCCATCAATTTGGGAGTGATAGGAAGAGCTCGGGCTAAGAGTGATCCCAATTTGTTTGCAAAATTCCTTCCAAAATTTCCTTGTGAATTTGGCATCTCTGTCGCTGACGGTGATTTTTGGAAATCCATGTAATTTGTAAATATTTTTAAATAATAATTTGGCAATTTGTTTAGCAAAGTCAGTTTTCTTAATACCCATAAAATGTTCATAGTTTGTTAATTGGTCAACTACCACAAAGATTGTGTCTTTGCCTTCAGATACAGGTAACCCTTCAACAAATTCCATGGAGATTTCCTCCCACTTCTAGTTTGGAATGTGAAGGGAATGGAGTAGCCCTGGAGTCAAGAAATTTTTCGCTTTTGTTTCTTTGACAGGTATCACACTCGGATAGGTACTTTTGAACATCTTTATACATCCCTTTCTAGTAGAAGGATTGCATGGCATTTTAGTAATTTTTGAAAAACCTTACATGTCTGGCGGCTGGGGAATCATGATATTCTTTAAAAACATTGGTTTTAAACCTATATGTAGGGCTTATGTAGATCCTTCCCTTATACCAAAGGATGTCATTCCTTCATTCGAATCTTGGACCATGATTAGGGTCATTGATTAAGGTGCAGGTGTCTGGGTCCTTGGCATATTCTACTTAGATTTCATCTAACCAGTCTGGAACTGCAAATGATATCGTATAAGCCTTGACTTCTTCATTTTTCCGAGAAAGGGCATCAGTAACTACATTTTCCTTTCCTCTCTTATGTAGTATCATCACGTCAAATGTAGCTATTTTTTCTATCCATTTCTAGTGTTCAGATGATAAGGTTTGTTGTTGTAGAATATATTGAAGACTGGTGTGGTCTGTTATTATCATGATTTCACTCCCTAGTAGGTATTGTTGCCATTTTGTTAGAGCGTGTATAATGGCAATCATTTCCTTATCATACGTGTATTTCAAACTCTCTCTCTTATTTAGCTTCCTACTTTCCAATGTTATTGGATAACCATCTTGCATCAATACTAATCCTATCCCGAATCTTGAAGCATCGCACTCAACTACAAAGTGTTTTGTGAAATCTGGTGTTGCTAATACTGGTATTGATGACATAGTGCTTTTTAATGCATCAAAACATTTTGTTGCTTTATCATTCCATAGAAATGAATTTTTCTTCAATAAATATGTTAGAGGGGTCATTTTATGGGCGTAATTCTTCACATATATATGATAGTACTCTGTTAAGCCTAGAAACCCTCTTAATCTCTAGATGTTATCTGGTTTGGGCCACTCGATGATTTCCTTGATCTTACCGAGATCGAATTTGACTCCTTCCTTTGATATTATATGGGCAAGATAATACACTTCTTCTTTTCTAAAGGTGAATTTTGAGAAGAAATGGTGTTCTTCCAAGATGGTTAGTACTTGATCTAAGTGTCAGACATGCTCTCTCCATGTTTTTCTATATATGAGGATATCATCAAAAAATACTAATACAAACTTTCGTAAATATGGCTAGAACAATTTGTTCATTGTGGCTTCGAAGGTGGATGGAGATTTAGTTGACCCGAAGGACATTACTTTGAGCTCATAATGGACCTCATGAGTACGAAAAGAAATTTTGGCTACGTCTTCTATTCTAACCCTGATTTGGTAATATCATGATCTCAAGTCTAATTTCAAGATACTTTCTCCATGAAGTTCATCCATCATCTCATCGACAAATGGAATAGGGAATTTATTCTTAATTGTTACCTTGTTCAATCCTCTGTAATCTATGCACAACCTAAAAAACCCATCCTTCTTTCAAACTAGAACTACTGGAGCGGCATAAGGGATTCTGCTCTTTGAAATGACTCCACATTTTAACAAATCTTGGGTCAACTTCTCAATATAAGTTTTATGATGATGGGGATATATGTATGTCGATATAGAGACAGAGATGGGTGATGGTGGGAGGAGAGGAGGGATGCACAAGAGAAAGGAAGAAGGGGAGTACCAGTAGTTGGGAGGAGAGGAGTGTGGGAGTGGTGGGTGTAGGAGTGCAAGGATGGAGATGACGTGGGACGGGATGGGTGCAGGTTGATACAATGCTATGGAGGGTGTGGATTGGCAGGAATGTGATGGAGGGAGTTGTGTGTAATGGAAAATGGTGTGTGGATAGAATGAGAAGAGCAACGAAAGGAGCGACAATTTGAGGGAAGTATATAGGAAAGGTGTAAAGGAGGAGACATGCAGGAAGAGGAGGGCAAAAGGAGATGTGGAATATGTGTGGGAGTGAATGCAACGATGGGAGCGTGGAAGAGGAGGTGGGTCATGACAAGAAGGGAGGTTGCGTAGAGAAGGAAGCGCACGCATGGGCATGGAGGCCGCGGAATAGGGCGTGATCCTGTGGGATATGTGTGAGGACAGAAACAGGCGTGTGTGGAAGGTGGTAGAGGGGGGCGACGATGGGGGAATGCATGGATCGATAGGATGTAGTGCATAGGAAGAGAATGAAAAACACAGGTAGAGGGAGAAGGTTGGCGTTGGAGGACGTTACAGAGTGGTGGACGCAGTGGAAAAAATTCAGGACATGGGTAGGAAAATGAGGGCTGAATTTATTACAAAGTAATGGTAGTGGATTAAATGGTGGTGGTGAGAATCATACAGATGGTGGGAAAAATGTATCTGGACAACAACAAACCTATGAATTTGTTTTTTTCCCTTGGAATGGGAAGAATCTGCTTTGATTGGTGGTCAATGACCTAATTTCGGAGAAATGTTGAACTCGATGTATGATAAAGGTGTGGCCAACAACCAAAATCATTAACTAGCTCTGATGCCAATGAAGGGAAAAAATAAATACGAATATATGAATAAGTAATATTTTATAATAAAAAAATTGATGGATGTTTGTTACAATGAAAATTCCCAACTATATATATGACTTGTCGGGTTTTAGAGGTGACTCTTCATAATTGTCACAACTCTTTAAGATTTACATTAATATTTAATAATATCCTACTATGTTATATATTTTAACATTTTTTTATCTTTTTAATTATTTATATATAACAAATTATGAGAGATGTAACTTTTGAATTGTGAAATCGGAAATAAATATAAGTATAGTAATTGGAAATATTATCAGTGGTGTATTATGTACAATGAACCCTATTATGGATATGTAGTTCCTATTTTTCCAAAAATTTAACAGAAAAGGGGCTTATATCCTAATTTGAAAAATATTATCAAATGGGTATTTCCCATAATTTCAATGTATGCTTAAATTTTTTTATGGTATTTTGAAAAATATTTATCTAACATATTTAATGATCTAAACACATTTAAGATATTGGTATAATAGGTTTCTACAAGTCACAGATCCACAATTAACACAACATGGAATAGAACTAGGGAAGTAAGGATGGAAGGAAGGGAACATTCACACATTTCGTAAGAAGAAGCGAAAGGGAAGAATATAAGTGTGGGAAATCAAGAGACAAAATATAATCATGACATAGCTAAAATAGAATCAATGGATCTGGAGGAAACTATGAGAAGCTTGATGATGGAAGTACAGAGTTATAAATTTTATAATGAAAGAATGTTGAGGACTCAAGAGTAGCACAATCAATTGAACTCTAAACTCTTGCAAAGTTTAAATATGTTACAAGGACAAATGTAGGTTGGATTAACTTCATGCGTTGAGAAAGAAAATGGGAAGTTCAAAGACTAGATCTCATGAAAAATATAGACAACCTAGGAGTGATACTAAACGTCAAAGCCATCACTATTCACCACCTCATGCACCTAGGAGGTATTATACAATTTAGGATTCTTGTTGTAGGGAAAAATGTATCTAGTTAGGCATCATAAAAGAAGACATGTGGAAGAAGCACTTCAAGGGGAGATGAGGAAGATTAACCCACCCATTTTTTATGGTGAGAAAAAGAAGGGAGAAGATGTAGAAGCCTAGTTATTGGGGATGAAGAAATATATTTGGTTGCATAATTATTCTTCAAATATGGAAGCCATGATTCTCATTTATAACCTACAGGGAAAGGATTCCATATGATGGGATCAGTTAGTGGAAGTGAAGCATACTGGTGAGAATAGAGTTTCATGTAAAGAGTTCAAAAAGTACTTTCAATAGAAGTAGTTATCATAGCATTACTATAAGAAGAAAATGAATGAATTCTTTGAGCTTAAGTTGGGATCCATGAGCATGAAAGAATATGAGAGAAAATTCTAGAGTTCCTGAGGTATATTGGGTTTATTAAGGAAGAAAAGGTAAAAATTCAAAGGTTCCTAAGTGGATTTCCTACCTTTTACAAAGATAAAATTATGATATGATGAACCCAAATCCCTGGAAGAGACAATTCAAAAGGCTAAGCATACATATGATCATAATAAAGGAAGAAAATATGTTTAGAATTCTTGGAGGGAAAACAACAAAAATAAGAAGGTTTAAAGAAAGAAAGGTTTCAAAGATCCATTCGTAAGAAATCAATAAAATTCATTTCAACACAATAATCCAACATGGAATGGACCAAGGATGATAGTGACTTGGGGAAAAGGGAAAATCAAAGACTTAAGTGTTGGGAATGTGAAGGAATCATATGTTTAGATATTGTCCTCATAAAGGAGATATGATTAGAATTGTGCACAATATTCATGAAGCAAGCACAATGGAGGATGTGACTAGAGACATTCCCAATATTTATGCAACCTTGGATAACATACAGGCATAGCTCCAGTCGAATATGATTGAGATTGAATGTAATATTATCAATAAATCCATTGCCATTTTAATTGATTCAATGGAAAGTCATAATTATATAGCTCCCAACATAGTTGAAAGATTTTAATTAAAGAAAAGCAAGCATGCCAAAACATGGATGGTACACTTGGCTATCAGAACCAAATGAAGAATCAATGAGATAGTAAAGGGTTGTCCATAAGATATGAATGGACTCCATAAATTTGCATATTTGAACAATATACATATTCATTCTTATGATGTGCTTATTTGAATGAACTAGTTGGATGCACAACATGTCATTTTAGAATTCCACAACAAGACTCTCACTTGTCTTGATGAAGCAAGAGAGCATAAGATAGTGAATGGAATTCAAAGGCCTATGTTTATAAGGAAAATTTCAGTTGTGTAGTTAAAAAGTTGTTTTAGAAAAGGGTATTAATTATACGTATCTCATGTGGTGGAACCAAAAAAAAGATAAAGGCCCCCACCTAGAATATTTTCAGTATTATAGGAATATGCAGATGTGTTTGAAGAAATACATGGGTTACCACCAATGAGATATATTGACTTCTCTATAGACCTAGTTCATATAGATGACCTAGTTTCTAAAATACCATATATAATGAGTACACCTGAGTTGAAAAAGTTACAAATGCAGCTTGAAGAATTGTTGAATAAGGGGTATATATGACCAAGTGTGTCTCCTTGCAGAGCACCAATACTCTTTGTAAAAAAAAAATATGGGACATTGAGATTATGTATTGACTTCAGGTAATTAAACAAAGTCACATTCAAGAACAGTTATCTTCTTCCCATAATTCATGACTTGTTTAATCAATTAAAATGGGAAAGGATTTACTCAAAGATAAATTTGAGATCACGATATCATCAAGTCATAATAAAGGATGAATATATCAGAAAAATAAAAAAAAATAAAAAAATAAAAAAATAAAAATAAAAAAAATTTAGAAATTGTTGTGGTGATTATGATTTTTTAGTACTGCCATTTGGATCATCAAATGCACTAGCTACTTTTGTGTGTTTAATGAATGACATATTTGGGTAAATTTATCATTGTATTTTTAGATGACATTCCTCTTTATTCAAACTCAATGGAGGAGCATGAGAAGTATTTGATATTAGTGCTATAGGTGTTAAGGGAGAATCACTTATATGCTAAGTTAAGTAAATGTTCATTCTACCATAAACAAATTCAATACTTGGGACACATCATATCTAAGGAAAATTAGACACTGAGATTGTGTATTGACTTTAGGTAATTAAACAGAGTCAGGGTAGAAGAAATATCCTCTTCCCATAACTGATGACATGTTTGACCAATTGAAAGCGACAAGGATTTACTCCAAAATAGACTTGAGATCATGATATCATCAAGTTAGAATAAAGCATGAATATATCAACAACCCTATATGATCATTATGATTTTGTAGTATAGGCATTTGGATTATCAAATGTTCCATCTATTTTTATGTGCTTAACTAATGGCATATTTAGACAATATTTGGATAAGTTTGTCAGTGTATTTTTAGATGACATTTTCCTTTTTTCAAACTCAATAGAGGAGCATGAGAAGCATTTGAGATTAGTGCTACAAGTGTTAAGGGAGAATCAATTAAATTCTAAGTTAAGTAAATGTGTATTCTACCATAAACACATTCAATACTTGGGGCACATCATATATGAGGAAGGGCTAATAGTAGAAACAAGGAATATTGAAGTTATCTTGGGGTGGTATACGCCTAGGAATGTATCAAAGGTAAGATAATTTATATGATTGGTTGCATATTACATAATATTTGTAGAAGTGTTCTAAAAATGGAACATGAAATTACATGTAATGAACCTAAGGAAAATTTCTAGTTCACTAACTCCCTACAATTAAGCTTCAGACAACTAGTTGACAGGTGGGCAATTTTATCAAGTAAATATGAGGGAGTAGACTGGGTTTTGCGGGTGAAACCAAAATACAAAGGAGGATACTGAAATTTAATATTCCTAAGCACATGGATTTTGGGACCTTTTAGGTTTCAAACATCATCTAGGATGAAGTCTACTACCAGGATTCTGGGAGTCTCAACCAATGCAAACTGAAATATTTACAAGCAGTTCCAAGAAACCAATGGATAAAATAAACTTATGAGGGTTATGGAACTATTTTTAGGATGTTGAAATCAATTTTTTAGGTTCAAAAATATCTGAATAGTCAGAAAGAGTCCTAAGGGACGCAATAAGAAAACTCGTCAGTAAGTACTATGCAGAGAGCTAGATTTCAGTGATTTCCAAACACGTGAAAGGGGACACTAAACTTTTTTTTAAGCATAAAATATATTCATTGAAATTTTCATTAATTTTCATAGCATAAAATAAAGAAAATGGACATGTTTAGACTAACTAATTAACTCGGACTTGAAAACTAGCTCATTTTTCATTGAAATTTAGGGAGGGTGTGAAAGATAGTTTATGAAACTTAATTAAACTAGTTAAGAATTATATGAAACTTTAATATACATTAAATTAAATCAAAATGGATCATTGAGGGTCTAAATTCATCTCACTAGAATCTTAGAGATGACCTCTCATAGACAAAACCCCCAAAGAATAGCTTTAGACCTATAAAATTACATAGAATCAATTATGGATCCTTCCAAACTATGTAAATAGGCTGGAAGTGATATGAACCTGTTATTAAATAGAAGGTTGAACATGATTACATGAAATATATATGATTGGGACCTAAAATCCCATTACAATGATCTCAAAATTGTCAGAATATCTATATGGAGAGGAGGAAGGGAGAAGAGTGAATATCATTGAAAGGAACCTCCAAACTCTACTGGATGATCTGGAAATTAGTAGAAGAAGAAATCAGGACCTGAAACAAAAATATATTAATGTTTGCATCAAATTCATGAACAATAAAGAACAAGAGTGATAAGGGGCACATCTCCCAAACCTAGTTGAGGCACAACACTCAACCATTGAGTAGTGGAGCTCTCAACACAAAATTCAAATGACCAAAAGTTGTAATAGTGATGTTCTATCATTTTCTTATAGAAATATTAGGCTTTGAGATCGAATTGGATCCATAGATTGACCACTTCCTTTTCTCGATGCACCTTCATGAAGAAATTAGGAACTTCCTTGCTTTGTCTCCTGAATTTCATGACTTCCCAATTGCCTTTCTTTTCCTCTATTGGAAACTACACCCTTTGTGTGCATGATTTTATGGATGACATGCCTTAGTCATTTTAGCAACTGCACCCTCCTTTCTTTTGTCCTGACTTTTCTTTTCTAATTGATTTGGCAGGTTTCTATCTTTTTGCTTGGTTTCTTTTTAGAATTTTCTTGATTTTATCTAATGTTTCCATTTATGATTTCCAAATCATAGGCCACTTGGCCTCATGCACCCTCCTTTTCACCTAGGCATTACTTTGACATAAAATTCATTAAAATATCATAATTATTAATTAAAATTTAGAAATTTCATCCTATTCTAGTATTTGCATATGCATGGTTATTATTTTTGTACAAATAACCCCTCTTATGCTAGAACTACTAGGCGTTAGGACACACACCATTAAAATGTCACTTGGGAGGGACATTGCTTTACATACTTGTACAAGAAGCAAGCTAAATTTGAATGAACACCCAAGTGTAAAGAAGTTTCCAACAGTTGAATATATTTTTCTTCAGTGCACAAATTCTCAAAATTGTTGATCCAAATGAATATTTTGCGGTGTGTATAAATGTTTGTAAAGAAGAACCTTGTGGTGTACTTATGCAAAATGGGCATGTGGTTGGTTATGATTCTAGGAAGTTGAAGGAATGTGAGAACAAATATGCCACACATGATTTAGAGTTGGATGATATAGTTCGTTCCTTTAAAATGTGGAGACATTATCTCATGGGAAAAAAATTTGAATTAAGAACATATCACATTGGGATGAAGTGAGTATTTGAGCAAAAGAATTTAAATGCAATATAGAAAATATGGATGGAATTTCTATGCGAGCTTGATTTTAAAATCAAACAAATTAAAGAAAAGAATAATAAGATTGTAGATGCACTCAACAGAAGAACTCATTTTATACATGTTATAGGCATTAACATATGCAAATCAGATTTAAAAACTAGAATCTTTGAATTTGTTATTTCATATAAGCATTATATTTAGGTAAAAGGAATACAACGGGAAAATTTATAGCAGAAATTTACAGGTTGGAATATGATGGAATTCTTATGAATAACAATAGCATTTACATTACTTATTATGTTGAATTAATGAACCTAGTAATGGATCAAATGACATAGGGTACCATGTGCAGGACATCCTGGTTATCTAAAGGCTATTACAACAATAAGAAGTTAGTACGTTTGGCCATAAATGAAGAAATGCATGAGTATATAGAAAAATGTATGGAATGACAAAAATAAAAGTTGAGTATGGACATCCAGTAGAATCACTTCAACCATTGCCAATTCCACAATAGAAATGGGATGGTGACAATAGATTTCATCACCAAATTTCTGAAGACAAAAAAACATGATTCAATCATGGTATTGGTGGATAAGTTGACAAAGGCTACACAGTACATTTAAATCAAGTCAACCCATAAGGCAGCTAACCTAGAAAAAATTATATGAAAGGGATTACAAGATTACATGGAATACCCAGGGCAATGTTTTTAGACTTGGATTCAAATTTTACTTCAAATATTTGGAAAGGACTATTGAAATGATTTGGGACAAATCTAAATATGAGTACATCATATCACCCATGAACAGATGGGAATACTAAGAGGGTTAGTCAAGTTATTCAATACATGCTCAGAATGTATGTGATGAATCAACTATCCAAGTGGGAACACGAATACTACCACTATAATATCCACTGCAATTATATCCCAAATACTGATATTCTACTATTTCACTATTCAGGGCTTATTTGTACTCTCCAAATGTGCAAGAAACTAAAATAAAATTTGCATGCAAGGTGTCGAAACAATGGCCCTAAATTATAGCTAAACTAGGGCAAATATTTTACAAAAAGAAGGTCAAAACTTACCTCCGATAATCAAGCTAATGATACTCCAGCGATAAGATGCATGCATAAAGAGCTGGAATGGTGAAGAAATTATGCTTCCTTTCTAGTGTTACTGCCCGACAACACGAAACCCTCTCCTCAGCTAAAGGTGACATTTTTGGTGAAGGAGGTGTCTGATGGGACTGAGAATTTGTCAGAATGTAGATATTCCTGTTCCAAAGAGAATGACCAAAGCATGCAGATATTCTGACCTCTCCAAGTTCCCTAGCAAATTGTTTTACTAGTCTGGTGCTCACACCCTCAGCCTCCTGGATCTACTGATAACTTCTCTAGAAGAGAAAACTGATGGCTGATAGTCACTCAAGGAAGTAGAGTGACTCTGTTGATGAAGATGAAGCATACATGCAGAATATAGACTAGGATTTAGAGGCCCAGTGAATACTTTGGGATTTTCCAGCTAAATCCCCAAATGCACACATGAACCTGCAAATAATATTCCAGTGGATATTGAATCGATGGATACGGATGAATATGATGAATGCTACTGATAAACCTAGATAGTCTATCCTGAAAGAGACTAGGGAAGATAGTTGCACTTCCAAACCCTCGTTAGTTGAAGACGTCATCTTCAACCCCAGCTGCTATGGATGCACGTTGTGCTACTACTCAAAAGCTCCAAATCAACAATAATAATAGACATGTTATTTGGTCCAATAACCCTTATTAAATAGCTTAGCATGTACTTTTAGGGTTTGTGCTTTACTTTGCATGCATGTAATTCTAATTTCCCGTTGACTTTAAGACTAAAGAAATAAGGGACGCATGCTCCACATGATTTATGATAATAACTATGATGGCCCTCTTTACTATACTAATGATTGAATAATTGTCCTAATATTCTCCCGGTATTAAAGGTCCTCAGTCAATTCCCTATTTATAAAAAATAGAACATTACAGTCCTCCCTCGCCAAATATTGCTTTTCCTCAAGCAATTCCAACACAACTACACAATCAATCAAACTGAACCAAGTGAATATGGGATGATCCCAGGGTCCCAAATTATCCTAGGAGATCTATAGCACCCTCTGCTCAAAAAAATGCATTGCATAGTACCATCACAAGGTATCCCATGGAAGCCTCCTTTAAATAGAGTAACTAACTGTTGGCCAAAACCCACCAATAAAGCCTCATTGATAGGGATTCCCTCTCTGTCGACACCTAACCAGCGCGATCTCCTTGAGCACCGGCCCAGACAGGTTTTACCCTGCCCGGCAACACCCGTAGAGCGGATGAAGTATCACCCAAGGAGTTCGAGGGAGAGCTGTCGGAACCAAGTTTCCGGTAGTAAGGAGGAGGATCGTAGCATCAACGATTTAGCAGCATAATTATTAGATCTAACAGAGCCATTCATCAGGTATCGCAACATTCATCAAATATATACTAGTATAAACACAGATCTAAACAGATCGCGTCATTTACTTATTCATCGCAGTAATGTCATATTATTCCTTCATAAAGCAAATCCATAAAACATACATCATTGATATCACAGCATATAAAAACAAAAAATAGACATGGAAGACAATATCAATTCAGAGCAACATTTGTCGTGTCATATTACTTCTTCACAATAGACCCAAACATACAATAATTCTCAGTTCACAGATATCCCCTTATATCCCATGTATATCTGATTTGCAATTTTAACTCTATATATAGTCTTGTGCCTTTATATTCAAGGTCCACTTCTAACTAACTCCTAACAAATTCTAGCTAATTCAACCACTAAATACCAATATTCCGAAGAAATGGTCAATGAGTACAAACATGACATAACAAATGCACTATTTTCCGCCTGTCGCGCTATCTTTGCCTTGTGCGGTGCCTCATGAGTCTATGCAACATCCTAGATGCTGTGAAACTAACCTATCTCCAACCCCTTTCCAACACTAACCACGATGTAAACTAGGTACCATCACAAGAGACATCTTGAAAGAATCCTCTAGAAATCACCAAACTGCTAGTCATTGTAATCCTAGGGTCCCAAATCAATCTGAGAATTGCAAAGGTCAAAATTCATCCACCTCTACCCTGCGTAGTATCAAAATAAGGAGCATATTTTAGAGGCCTAATTAACCCCATCAGTAAACATTGTATCCATCCCTCACAAGGTCTACCACTTGGGTCCCAATGCAAATTTTTGCATCTTTCATCCCAAATATCCCAAGGCTCTTGTGGGACTATACCCCTAGCTAGGAATGTCTCCCCAAGAATCTCCCACTCAATAGGACACCAACTCTTAATCTCTCTCCAATCCAACCCCCAAAAAGGACCTTGTCCATAAGCACCATCACAAGGAATAATCCTACCAAGCCGACATTCTTCCCTTTTGATTTCAACTGGAATGCTCATATACTGCTGTCCAATTTCTCAATCCTAGACAACATGTAAAAACCATCCTCCATTATGCAAATGTGGACTCAAGCCACTGCAAGCCTTGTCTATGTACTCCTTAAGAGGTCTGCTATGACATGCAATAGTATGTTTCTTCTGTTGCCCCATAAAGGAATCCAACTGCTCTTCAATTCTAGAAATCTTTACTGTTGACTCGATACATACAACTTGAAAAACTATAAGCTCAACATCTCGCATTAATATGGTGTCTTGGAGTATCTTGGTCCTCTCTTTCATTATGATAATTCTTTCTTTAACACTTTCAATCTTTTTTCGATGACTATCATCTCAAAGCTCTATCTCATGCAGGTATGAACTCTCCCTAACCTCCATGTGTGACTACCCACTGTCTTGACTGTTGTGCTCATTTCCTTGCACCTCATGTGTCTCTCTTGTCATAAATTTCTGGACTCCTACTGTAGGTGATGAAAAGTGTACCAACTCCAACTCATCACACGAATTGGCCATAATCTCACTATCGGATGTGTCTGTGTCGCTAGACTCATATGATGGCTCTAATGCTATCTCCTCATGCACATCCTCATCATGTACTGTTAACTCCAAATCAAGCTCACCATCAAACTATACTTCTAGCTCATCTTTCTCCACTCCTCCAACTATGTTTTTAAGAAAATATTGATCCAAATCCTTGGTTTGGCTCCCGAACATGATGGTGTAATAGTCTTGAAAGGACAATGCTACACATACCTCATCACCAAAGGCTAGATAATCCCAATATCGAGGCAAGTGTTGTAGTGTTGCTAACCTTTGCGAATTTCTAGTCAAGATCCTTCTCATTGTCTTCATGTTCTTACAAGATGGAAAAATAAAACCTTTGTTCTAACATACACTTCACCAAAATCAATTACATTCATTTGCATGTACAAGCATGCATCAACATGCACTTTTATTCAATTTCTATGTGCCCAAAGCTTGCAAGGATCATGCTTTGATACCACTGTAATATCCCAAATACTAATATTCTATTGTTTCACTATTCTAAGGCTTATGTGTACACTGATAATCAAGCTGAAGATGCTACAGAGATAAGATGCATGTAGATAAAGGTGAGTTGGTGAAGTAATATTGCTTCCTTCTCAGTGTTACTTCTTGGAAGCACAAAACCCTCTCCTTAGCTAAAGGTGACGTTTTTGGTGAAGGAGGTGCTTGATGGGGCTGAGAATTTTTTGAGGTGTATATCTTCCTATGCTAGATATAATGATCGGAGCATGCATAGATTCTAACCTCTCCAAGAGCCCTAGTGAATGGGTTTACCAGTCTAGTGCTCACGCCCTCAACCTCCCGAAACTACTGATAACTGCTCTGGATGAGAAAACTGGTGGCTGATAGTCACTCAAGGTGGTAGAGTGATCCTGTTGATGAATATGAAGCTGGCATCCAGAAGATAGACTGGGATTCAGAGACCCAGTGAATACCTTGGGGGTTTCCAGCTAAATCCTGAGCTGCGCATGTGAACCTACAAATAATATTTCGGTGGATACTGAATGGCTGGATATGGATGAATACGATGAATTCTATTGATAAACCTAGATGGTCTATTTTGAAAGAGACTAGGGAAAATAGTTGCACTCTCAAACCCTTGTTATTTGAAGACGTTGTCTTAAACCCAACTGTCACAACTGCACATTTTGCTGCTGCTCAAAAGCTCCAAATCAACATTAATAATAATAGATATGTTCTTTGGTCCAACAACCCTTCTTAAAAATCTTAGCATGTACTTTTAGGGTTTGCATGTCACTTTTAGGGTTTGCGCTTTACTTTTGCATGCATGCAATTCTAATTTCTCATTGACTTTAAGACTTAAGAAATAAGGCATGCATGCTCTGCATGCTTTATGATAATAACTCAGATGACCCTCTTTACTATATTGATGAATGAATAATTGTCCTATTATGCTCCTGGTATTAAAGGTCCTCGGTCAATTCCATATTTATAAAAAACGGAACATTACACCCACGAACAGATCCGAATATTGAGAGGGTTAATCACGTTATTCAATACATGGTCAGAATGTATGTGATGAATCAACTATCCAAGTGGGAACACTACTTGCATTTGGTGGGGTTCACTATAAAAATGGATATCAGGCATTTTTAAAGATGAGTCCATCTGGAGAATTTTATGGAAGAAAATGAAAGACTCCAACCAATTGGGATAATCTAGTAGAAAGAGTAGTAATTGGTCCATAATTTCTTAAAGAATGGAAGAGAATATAGTTAAGAGCCGGAGGAATTTGAAAACAACACAAGATGGACATAAAAGTTATGCTGAAAAGAGCAGATTAGCAAGAGATTTCAGAATCAATGAGCCCAAGTATATAAAAGTTAGGCAAAAAAATGTTCCTTAAAGCTTGGGATATGTCCAAAGCTAGCACCCAAATACTCTGAGTCAATTGAAATATTAACTATGATAGGGTCTATTGCATATGAACTTGCATTGTCTTCCTGCATAATATTGCGCAAATTTTTTCATGTGTCTTTATTGAAAAAGTGTGTGCGTGATCATAACCACATTGTTGATTGGTCTTTGATTCAGGTGAAACCAGAATGATATATATCAGTGCTACCAATGTGTATCATAGACAAGAAATTCAAATTGCTTCAGAACAAGGTCATAAGAAAACTAAATATTTAGTGGACCCATTACAACCCTTAAGAAGTAACTTGGAAACTTGAGGATACTATGTGGGAAGCATACCCATGACTATTTTGAAATTTTATATATGTACAAAGTGGTTATATGCACTGATGATGATGCATAAATTATGGGGGAGGTGAATGTAACACCCCAATTTTTACCCCAACATGCAATAATGTAAATATTAATGAAATGTATAGAGACCGAACATGAATGCTCTCTGTGTGACCATATGATGTAATTATGCACAATTTATATTAATATAAAAATCATGACTACTACAAATCAAGAAAGACAAAGAAGATATGGGGTGCTATAATTCCATGAGAAGGAGACTAAGAAGGGGGGGGGGGGACTAGTGGGGAAAGATGTGATCTTCCCATGAGTGTCATTTGTCTAGTTCTCCTTGGAATTACATGCCACTTTCCTAGTTCTCGAAATGCATACAAATTATTAAGAACTAGTTCATTCTTCTATCATTATTCCATGATTCAATTATCAGCTATTGTCGGTAGTAGGTCGCCATTGCTCATGTTGTTATAATTGTAACTTCGGAAGATATTATTCATCGTATTATTTGTATTAATATTATTTTATTTTGTTGTACTTATATTATACCTCATTTCAGGTATTTTTTCCCTTCAATCGGAAGGTGTCATTAATGTAATTAGTCATGTAAGAGTCGAGGTAAGACCTTCGTTGTAAGTCAGGGAAATAGCCCCCAAAATAATATTGTAAAATGTATTTTTTGAGTACCCCTAGGATAGGTCGTCCCAATATGGTCCATAAATCGTACCTATTGGACCAAAAGATAACACACATGATCAGTATAAATAGGGATGTGTCCTCCCTCATTTGGACACACTGCAAGCTCAAGGAAGTTCACTCCAAGGAAGAGAAAGACAAGTTCACTACTGAAGAAGAATAAGAGGAAACAAAAGAAATCTTATATTTGGGTTTTCTATCTTTGAATGACATTGTACTAAGTGAAAAATCTATACAGAAGAAGTTGTTGGGTTTTAATCTACTTGTGTTTCCCAGGATACAATTCTTGTGTATTTCTTTTATGTTGCACTTATCTATCTTTCAGTGGTATTATTGCATATGGTTATGATGTTATGATGCTAAATGTTTTAAGATCATGTATAACCATTAAAATATAACATGGCATCAGATCCACCTTGAAAGAAGGAATGACGCAATAAAAACACTGGTACAACTGCAACTACTGGAGATTAGGGTTTCATCCTTGAAAACCCTAGAAAGAAAAATCTAGTCATCTTGGAATTTTTTTTATAGCTCAAGTTTTGAGAAGGATCATGAACTAAAAATTGGAAAGGTATAATATTAAATATTTGTGTACCTTGTGTGTTATTTTCATCCTCATACTCAATATACTTTAGGAGATATGATCCCTCCAAAATAGGGTTTCTGCTTCTTCTAGAATTCATTCTTAACCAGGTGACCTACGAAGAATTTCTATATATCGGGATAGGAATATCCAAATCGATTTTTGTAAGATACTGAATATAGGGAACGGATTTTATTTTCTGTGGTGCGCATTTCAAACCCATAAGTTGAAACAGTGACATGTGGAAGTCCGTACAAGTTTGATATACTAAACCAGTCCATAACCAAGTCACATTGGGAAACTTAGAATAAGTTCCACTTGGTGAATCCAATATTGCTCTAACCTATAAAGTTGGAAAGAAGACAAAACACACTACCTCAAGACAAAGTTTCAGACCTTGAAGAGCATAAATTTAGAAGATACATCAGAATTAAGACAAGACACTATGGGAAGGAACTAAGTCATTAAGTTTTTGGATTTTACCTCCACAGAATTTGGAAAAGGACCTCACTAAATAACTCGCCTCAAGGAGGAAAATATTTATATCCATACATAAGTTCAATACCAAGTTTGGAAAATTATGGTTTCTCTATGGAACCCTAAGTCAACAAGATCCAAAATCATCTTGGGAATCTCAAATTAGTAAGATCTATTTCCTTGCTATTTCCATTTAAGGTTCTCATATCAAGATGATGAATCACACCAAGGTCAACGATAAGCTTCAAGGAGCAGATAAATTCCAAGCATGGAAGTATAGAATATCTCTCATTCTAGAATAGAATGACTTGGAAAAATACATCAAATGACTTGGAAAAATACATCAATGACGAGGTTCCTGAACTAGAGGGAGAATAGGAAAAGGAAACCCACAAGAAGAACATGATATACTAGCTCAGGAAAATAAGAATGAAGGAAAGAGGGAGGATCATTCTCACAAAAGACCCAATAAATTCCAAAAGAATAATAAATCAGGAAGGGACTACACAAATCTTAGATCCTACACATGTGATGAGAAATGCCACTTCTTAAGATATTGTCCCAGAAATAAAGGATCCTCTAAGGAAAACAAAAGGAAAAGGAATCATGCTCACACTGTTGAAGATGATGAACCGAACAAGAAGAGAATAGGGGAGGATTCCTAAAGTGATGAGGAATATTTACTTTGATCTAGAAGGATTCAACCCATGATGAAGAAGAAATTATTATCCATCTCAACATTGGATAAGAAGGGATGCAATTGTGATTGATGAAGAAGAAGGGACACCCAGATCTATGATACAGAAGACTTGCTCAGTATTGTCAATCATGAGTGAGACAAACATAGGCCCTTAGAATCAGATGATGAGGAAAAGCACACTATCAGAGACTCCAGTTATTCTTGCAAGGAGACAAGGATCAAGAGGGATTCCACCCACAAAACAAACAAAGATAAGTGCTTAAATTGTCATTTCCTATATATCTAGTTACTTAAATGATATTGTTTAGTCATGTACATATTTATGTTCAGTTGATGTATTATGCATGTTTGAGTGTCTGCATTTATGAACATTATACTACTAACTTACATGTGATGGTAAGTAGCCTATGGTGTTGTGCAACATTCCATTGCAACTTATCTAGAATGAAACCTCTTTGTTGACATATTGGGAATAGTGCACACTCTTAATAATGTTTTGGTAGAGATGGAAGGCATCTAAAAACTTATTGTATGTACACAAGACATGGATAAATGTTTCACTGGCTAAGACAGTTACATGACTATGTGACATATGTCTTTGTGCATATGAACTTGTCATTATTATTATGTTGTGAAAAATATGAAATGTTTCTAATTATGAAACTGAATTTGAATTGTAGGAAGGATTGTATCCAATCACCTACAAGAGAAGAATGATGAGGCTTGTTCCGAAGAAAAAGTGATGATGGATCAACCATAAAACTCAAATAAGATTCACTACAACAAATTACATGAAGAGCAACCTGATATGACCAAGCCACATAAACCTGTAGATCCACCTCAAGAGGCAAACACCCACAAGAGAAGACCATATTGGGCATGAGAGATCATCCAAGATGAAGAAAAATATGGTGCTCTAGATGGGACTTCCAAAGAAAAGTAAGAGGCCTCGGGAACACTCTAGTTATGTGGAATTGTTGTGTGACATCATTAATGTAGATCCTTCTGATTATGAAGAAAAAACCGAGAAAAAATAATGGAAGGAGGATATGATTGAAGAATACTAGTTGATCATGGAGAACGACGTCTAGGATGTGATTCTGAGACCTGAAGGGAAGTCCGTAGTGTCTTCCATGTAGATCTACAAGATAAATCATGCAGCAGAGGAGGATACATGCCACTCCACTGTAGAATGACCCAATGTAGAGAGTACAATATGCAAAGGGATCATGGTGCTTCACTTCAGAGGGAGTGACTATAGTAGATCTCAGAGTTTGAGAATCTTGACATGATTCTTGGGATTAGAGGTATGGAAAAATCCAGAGGAGATTTTCTTTAGCCGAGGAAAATATGCGTTCAAGATGTTTTATTGCAAGTCTACAACAATGGCATCAAACTGAAAGTTGTTGTGTGTTCCTACTTCATAGATAGTTGATGCCATAGTCTCCAGGAAGATGATTGGTTCGTTGATGTACCTGACATATGATTTGTGATGAATACTTAGATCCAGTACATGGTGGAGTTGAGAAGTGTTCACATGGTTACGGAAAATAACGTGTTGAGGTACCTGGAGGTTACGACAAAGTATGGCCTCAGATATGCAAGAGATTAGAGGATATTCCTACAGAATATGTTGACTCTAATTGGGATGGTTGTGCTGAAAATAGGAATAGTACTTCAAGTTGCTCTTAGAGCTTGAGGTATGGCATGATTTATTTGTGTAGCATTGAGTACAATTGAGGCAGAGTATATTGCAACTCATTCAGCAAGTTGTGAGGCAATGTAGCTTCAGAAGCTACTTGTAGGACTTTTCGTTGTCAAGTTAGAGATGACTTGTGTGTCATAGAAAATTGAGATATGATATCACTATATCCAGGATATGGTGCATAGATGAGTAGTTAAGCTCTAGTATGTTGCGACAGACAAGCAGATAGCTAATTTCTTTACCAATCATCTAGCAAGAGTAAAGTTGGAATACTTCAGGCATAAGCTTGGAGTTTTGCAGATTGGTTTCCATCGTGAGAAGAAAGTCACTGGATGGTGCTAGGCATGCATTCAATATGAAATAGGACTGACCCTACAGATATCCGCATTCAGTATGAAATAGTATTGACCCTACAAAAACATCTAGTATGAAACTAGACTGGCTATATGAAGTCCTAGATGGTGCTAGGTCTGCATTCAGTATGAAACGGGACTGACCCTGTAGAGATCTGCATTCAGTATGAAATAGGACTAACCCTGAGAATACATACAATATGAAAAAATACTGGCTCTGTGAAGTCATATATGGTGCTAGGCCTCCATTCAGTATGAAACATGACTAACCCTACAAAGATCCACATTCAGTATGATACGGGAAAGGACTTGTGAAGACATCCAGTATGAAACAAGACTGAATTTGTGAAGTCCTAGATACTACTAGACCTACATTCACTATGAAACATGACTGACCCTATAGAGATCTGCATTCAGTATGAAAAAGGACTAACTCTGCGAAGGCATCCATTATTAAAAAGGAATGGCACTACATAAATCTGCATTCAGTATGAAACAGAATTGACCCTGCGAAAGCATCCAATATGAAAAAGGACCGTAACTACAGAGATATACATTCAGCATGAAACATGACTAACAGGCTGCAAAGGAATGCAGTATGAAAAAGTAGTGGCACTACAGAGATTCACATTCGGTATGAAATAGGGTTGACCATGTGAAGGAATTTAGTATGAAACAGGACTGACTCTGTACAGATATGCATCCAATATGAAACAAGAATGGCACTGCAAGGTACATATAGTATGAAAAAGGAATAGCACTGTATGAGGTACATCCAACATGAAAAAGGGATGGAATCATACAAATATGTTGATGAATCCCTAGATTGTATCTAGGAATACATCTAGCATGAAATAGTGTTGGATTTGTAGAACTTCTGATGATGTGTATATTCAAGTGATGCCACTAGTCAATGATCGACGAGATGAGAGTTGTTGCAACCGTGATGATGATCCAAAGTGATGATGATCCAAAGCAATTATGATCAAGCAATGATGATCTAGAGTGATAATGATCATTATTATGGTGTCCAGAGATTGTTTCCAGTTGTGGCGATGAACCGGTAGGAAGAATACCTTCCTTGTTAAGAGGGAGTGTTCTTGTAAATGTAACTTCGAAATATATTATTCATTGTATTATTTGTATTATTATTATTATATTTTGTTGTAATTTTATTTTATTTCATTTAGGGGATGTTTTCCCTCCAATCAAAAGGTGTCATTAATGTAATTGGTCACGTAACAGTCGAGGTAAAAAATTTCGGTGTAAGTCAAGGTGTCAAACAGTATCCGGTGTATTAGACAAGAGAAGCGTATATGACTTCCATGTTGAAGAAATAAATGTATGAATATAATAATTTATGGATGATTTACAAATGAGTAGGCCACATTTTAAATAGGGTTGGTCATTTACATGGAGGTTCACGTCCTCATATTTTCAATTAATGTTTCATTAATTATCCTAAAATTATTATTAATTATTATGTATTATTCTATTTTCTATTTTATCTTCGTAACATTGCCTTCCCCATAGGAAATATTTTCCATCAAATCTTGATTTTATGATGTCTTTCTTCACTCTGATTCTATGTCGTTATTAGTATCGGACGATATTTCTTCTACAGAGATTTGTACTTCTTTTCCATTGATGATTCTTCAAAGTATTGCCTTACGGTCCCTACATTTATGGCCTGGGATCCATTCATCACTGCATCAACGCCGTGTTTTTATTCTTTTTTTCTATTATCAAAGTAATTGTTAGACGTTTTCAACCTATTTTCAACTTCATAGACATATCATTGAGGTTTGCAGCATTGATGACCAGGTGACCAATTATTTCCACAATATCTACATGGTATCTATTTTTCTTGTTGATAATTGTTATCGCCTCTTGGTTTTATTCCTTCAAATTTGTGTTCTGCTACATTTTCTTTATGTCTTGCCACTTCTACGTTTGGTATGTCATGCATCTTTAATTCTTTTTGGAGGTATGGTTTAAGACCTCCTAAATAGGTTTCGATTCGTTGTTTTCCAGAAAACCCAAATAATCGTGTCCATAGGGATTCCCACTGATGTGTGAATTCCTCAACGCTTATGTCCTATTGTAATCTGGTAAGCTTTCTGAAAAATTCATCTCCTACGATTCCTTGAAACCTTTAAAAAAAATTGAACAAGTTCAGATGTAGGAAAAATTGTCTCCCTTCCACCACATGTACCAATTATAGACGTACCCTTCCATATGCATCAATGCATATTTCACCTTCTCTTAGTCAGATGTAATATTGTAGATGTGGAATTACTCTTCCACTTTGTTTAACCAGGAAACACATTGGTCTTCACTTACATTGTATTTCGACATGATCCAGGAGGATATTGATGGCCACCCACCTGTTCCTCTTGGACCCCCACCATTGTTTCTTTTAGTTTTCCAGTTTCCTTAATTGTAGCACAATTTACTATTTTTGGCAGTTTTCGGGTCCTAAACTTTCGGAGCCGTTTCGAGGCCCTAAACGACGTTTTTTCGGCATCGAATGGTCAAGAAAATATGAGTCTATTCCGGACTTAACATTTGTTGTTTATGGATGTAGTCCTTCAATAGATATTTCTAACGATGTATCATGCACGTCAAACGAACGTAGTATGCTAAAGTCATGACCTCGGGAAATTGATGTACCAAGTTACCCAACGAGGCGCACATTAAGGCGTTTCACCTCCTAGGGTTAGGTTTTTGGATGTGTAGGGTTTCCATCATTTCTCAATAATATATAGGACTTCAAGCCTCATTGTAACACAGAGTTCAAAGGCATGTAGCCGCCACATCTCTTCTCAGAGATAAGCTACCAACACTCTAGCTAGTTTATTTCCATTCTGTATGTAAATAAGTTTCAGTTATTGATTAATGAAATGAATTGTTATTTCTGCTGCATATTTGTTTCTATGGTTATTTGTGTATTCTGTTGCATTCCTGCATAAATCTGGATCAGTGGTATCAAAGCAATCTGCTCTTTCTCGATCCTTCTTTTCATGTCCCCAATGAGGGCGGGGTATAAAGAGTTAGGGCTCGATCTGGTTGAACCTTTGCAAGATCAGCCTCGCAAATCCCGACAGCCACCCATGGGGGATGAAAAGAAAGACGAGGGCACACAAGATCCTATCAAAATGTTGCTCGAGAAGGCCCTTGAAAAATAAAGGAACGCGATGATGGATAACTTTTCCCAGATCCTTCAACGACTTCCCACTGGCGGCGCATCTGCATCTAGCAACCACTCTGGAGGCACAACCCCTTTTAAGGTACAAGAAAACTTCGACATTCCCATATTTGATGGTCGAATAGATGCAGGCGATGTAGATAGATGGTTGAATCTATTAGAAGGATATTTCTCAGTTCATGACTTTTCTAACCGGGAAAAGATTACTTTTTCTCTACTCGAAGCTGCCCCCCTTGTCAAGGACTGGTGGGAAACCTACTGTGCCAGAAAGGATGAGGAGGAACCCTCTCTGTTTTCGGTCGTACCCACTTGGAATTATTTTCGAGATGTCATAAAGGGACAATATTATCCAGTGGGGAGCTATGAGGACAAGTACATCCAATGGACTACGTTGTGGCAGCAAAGAGATCAAGATGTGCATGAGCTGACGAATCTATTCCATACCCTGCGCACCAAGTTGGGTATCAAATATTCAGAGAAACATTTGGTCCTGAAGTACCGCAGTTTTTTGCATAGATACATTCAGGAGGAAATGGAGTTCCTCGACATCTCCTTGCGTGGTACAACATATCGGTATGCTGCCAAAATTGAGCAAAAAATTCAAACAGAAAAAGTAAGACTTTGGATCTGCGAATCAGAGCAAGGGAAAGGAACCCATAAACCGCAGAACCAAAGACACAACAAAGGCATGGTGACTCAAGAAAACTTTCCAAAGACGCAAGCAAAGAGCAACACTGCAAAGCCAAAGAAGGAAGCGAGAAAGTGGTGCGAGTTCCATAAGAGCCCCACTCACAACACAAGTGAGTGTTGGGCTAAGCAGTCACTGGTGGCCGAGATAAAGGCTTCTGAATCAGATGCATACTTTGACACTAAATCAGAACCCGAGAAGGGGAACGATAGAGGGAATAATATTATCGATGTAGAGCCCAACGACACTGTTGCCACCACAAAGATCCAAAAGGAAGAACCAGAAGATTCAGAGGAGAAGGAGCGTCTTTTCCACTCCCAGATGTGGGTAAAGGGTTCCCCGCTATAGTTCATTGTCGACAGTGGGAGCCAAAAGAACATGATTTCAGCAGAGGTTGTGAAGCGGTTGGGTCTGCCAACCACAGCACACCCGCAACCATACACCATCGGGTGGCTTCACCAAGGACGAGATCCCTGCGTCAACCAACAGTGCCGCCTTCCCTACATCATCAAGCCCTTTACCGATGAGGTATTATGTGATATTGCTCCTCTTGATGTTTGTGATGTATTATTAGGTCAACCATACTTATGGAAGCGACATGCTGTGTATGGGTCCCGACCTCGCGCTTTTATTATTACCTTGGGAAATAATTTGTACAGGATACCAAAGGTACCACCCCCTACCGCTATCTCTTTGGCTACTGCAAAACAATGCAGTAAGCTCATTTCCAAAACTGGGAAGTTTGTTTTCTTGATGATTTGCCCTCAGGACAAGAATAAGATCGTGGCCACAACCTCCAGATAGGGCCCCTCTGCAAGACAACAACAAATGGATAAGGTCGTGGAGGAGTACCGGGACATATTCATCTCACCCACCGGGGTGCCTCTCAACTGTAAGGTCAAGCACCCCATCGATCTGACCCCAGGTGCACCGTTGCCCAATGGACCAATCTATCGACACTCTGTTCTGGAGAATGATGAAATCAAGAGGAAAATTCAGGAGCTGCTGCAGAAGGGTCACATCTATCCAAGTTCATCACCCTGTGGGAGCCCGATCGTGTTGGTACATAAGAAGGATGGGACTTGGAGACTCTGTATTGACTATTGGGCGTTGAACAAGATCATTGTCCAGAATAGGTACCCGATCCCATGGATTGATGACCTCCTGGACCAACTTAAAGGGGTGAAATATTTTAGCAAGATCGACTTATAGTCTGGGTATCACCAGGTACCGATTGAACCAACCGATGTGTGTAAGACTGCCTTCAAAGCCAAGGAGGGCCTTTTCGAATGGTTGGTCATGCCTTTCGGGCTGACGAATGCTCCTGCAACCTTCATGAGACTAATGGACGACATCCTGTAGCCATTCACCAACTCATTTGTAGTAGTGTACTTGGATGACATCCTGTTCTTCAGCCAAACTTGGGAAGAGCACCTCCACCACATTCGACAGGTCCTCCAAACATTGCGACAGCACAAGTTGTGTGCCAATTTGGACAAGTGCACTTTTGGCATGACCCAGGTTCAGTATCTGGGATACATTATTGATGAGTGTGGGGTACATGTGGATCCAACCAAGATCCAAGCCATTCGGTATTGGCCAACCCCAACTACTCTAACAGAGCTTCGCAACTTTCTGGGCCTTGCTAATTTCTACCGCAGGTTCATGTTGGGATTCTCTCATATCACTTGGCCCTTGAGTCAAGTCACCAAGGGAGGAGCGAAAGCAAAATTATTTTGGTCAGAAACTCAGAAGAAGGTGTTTGTAGAATTGAAACATCGCCTCTGTTGTGCCCCAGTGCTCACATTACCAGACTTGCAACAACCATTTGAGATCGAGACAAATGCCTCTGACTATGCTATTGGGGCAGTCCTTACTCAACAAGGGCATCCAATGGCATATCATAGTGAGACACTGTCCGACACTATCCGCAAATATCCCACTTATGACAAAGAGATGTATTCCATTGTACAAGCTTGCAGACAATAGAACCATTACATTTTGGGGAAGGAAACGATCATCCACATAGACCACCGACCCCTACAGTTCATGCAGACACAAGGGAAGTTACAGAATGATCACCATCAAAAGTGGTCCACATATCTACAACAGTTTCATTTGAACATCAAGTACAAGAAGGGAAGCACCAATAATGTTACAGACTGCCTCAACCGACCACCGATCATGGCGATAATGACCGTGCTCAAATCTTGTGGGCATGAGACTTCTGATTCGCTACTTCTCTACAAGAGTGATCCAGAATTTAGCCACACATACCAAATGCTCCTAGAGGGAAACCAAGTGCCAAAATTTCACCTCCAGGATGTACTACTATGTCACATGGGACACCTTTGTTTTCCTTCAGGCGAGCGTGCCAAGATGATTTAGGAAGCGCACTACAGTCAGGTCGCTGGGCATTTCGGGGTCGAGAAAACAGTGGCAGTACTGCAAAAGTATTTCTATTGGCCGAACCTTCGACAAGACGTCGAGAAGTACATCTGATCTTGCACTGCCTGTGCCATTCCCAAACCATCCATCAAGAAGCAAGGCCTTTATACTTCGTTGCCTACCCCTAGTCGACCTTGGGAATCCATCTCCATGGATTACATGTCAGGCCTTCCTTCTACTGAGCATGGCAACGACTGTGTGTTTGTGGTCATTGACAGATTCTCAAAGATGGCCATAATGGCAGCCTGCAAGAAGAATATCACAGCAGAAGCCACTGCTAAACTCTTCTTTGAACGAGTGTGGGTACTCTTTGGGATCCCACAGTCTATAATCTCAGACCGGGACAGCAGGTTCCTTAGTACATTCTGGTCTAGCCTATGGTTAATGCTAGACACCAAGCTCACAAAGTCCACAACTTTTCGTCCCCAGACTGATGGCCAGATAGAGGTCGTCAACAGGATGATCGTACACATTTTGCGCATGTACAACTCAAAGCATCCACGCACATGGGATGAGAGCCTCCCCTATGTACAACACAGCTATAATCGGGCCCTCCACAGCTCAACCAACCACAGCCCCTTTCAGGTGGGCTTGGGATTCCAGCCACTATGTCCCATTGATGTAGCCATGCCATTTGCAGCTACTCAGGCTGATTCAGGTCATATCCAGTCTAAATTTTCCAAGGCAAACATCTTCATTGAGCACATTCAGCACATTCGCCAACAGGTTCATGACATATTGGACATATCCAATGCTGAGTACAAGCAGCGACATGATCAACATCGGGTGCAACACAACTTCCAAGTGGGTGACAAAGTGTGGCTACATTTGCAGAAAGAGCGGCTCGCTAGACCCCACTGTAAGCTTTGCCCTCTCTGATATGGGCCATACACCATCACCAAGGCTGTCGGGGACAATGCCTTCGAGCTTAGTATTCCACCATTCCTTGTTCTGCACCCAAATTTCAATGTGGACCGCCTTCGACCCTACTTTCCACCTCTACTGGACACATTAGACGTGGTAGAACTACTCACACCAACAGAGTTAAACCCCGACTGTATGGAACAAGCCACAACTAATCAGATTATGGACACACAGATTAAGAACACCCGCCAGCAGAAGATCCAGCTATATCGATTTGTCAAAGCAGGCCAACTTCTTCACCAGGGAAAGTGGCTCACCACGGACCAAGTTCAATAGAAGTTTACTCATCTCATGGAGGAACTCAACGCAATGGGGACCATTGCTTCCTAACTGGGGAGAAATGATCCAAGAGGATATTGGTGGCCACCCACCTATTCCTCTTGGACCCCCACCATTGTTTCTTTCAGTTTTTCAGTTTCCTTAATTGTAGCACAATTTATTATTTTTGGCAGTTTTCGGGTCCTAAACTTCCAGAGCCTTTTTGAGGCCCTAAACGACATTTTTTCGGCATCGAATGGTCGAGAAAACATGAGTCCGTCCCAGACATAATATTTGATATTTATGGATGTAGTCGTTAAACAGATCTTTCTAACGATGTATCATGCACGTCAAACAGAGGTAGTGTGCTAAAGTTATGATCCCAGGAAATTGATGTACCAAGTTACCCAACGGGGCCCACATTAAGGTGTTTCACCTCCTAGGGTTAGGTTTTTGGATGTGTAGGGTTTCCATTGTTTCTCAATAATATATAGGCCTTCGAGCCTCATTGTAACACAAAGTTCAGAGACATGTAGGCGCCACATCTCTTCTCAGAGATAAGCTACCAACACTCTAGCTAGTTTATTTCCATTATGTATGTAAACAAGTTTCAGTTATTGATTAATGAAATGAAGTGTTATTTTCGCTGCATATTTGTTTCTATGGTTATTTGTGTATTCTGTTGCATTCTTGCATAAATCCGGATCACGACAACTCTATTTTTTTCTTAAGTGGGTACACTATGTAAGGATGATATTGGTTGCTTTTTGCTTTACGGTTTGATGGTGGCTCGAAGCTACTAAATGATGCAACCGACATATTTGAAATGCTTCGTTATTTGCGGTGATTTTTAGCCTTTTCCTTATCTACTATCTTAATGGTAGCGTCTATTTTGTTATTTAATCGTGCCTCCATATACGGAATTACTTTTATTTCAATATCTTGTTTGAGTGTTGCATTGTTAATATTTATTTCTTTTTCTGAATCTTCTTGATCCTTGGCAAGTGTTTCTTATGTAGAAACGAGAGATGAGGCATCTAACGTGTCTAGACGACTTACCATGTTTGTACTAGGCATTAGTTCTTTTAACACTTCCATTAATATATTATGGTTATGTGTCATGGTGCTTAAGTTCTGTGTTATGGTGTTTATTTCTTGAGTCACGGTATTCATTTTTTCATCCAAGTCTTTTTGTTTCTTGTTCATCATGTCGAATTTTTCTTCTAGCCTTTTTTCTCATACCAAAACAACTTTGTCTTTGATTTATTTCTTAAGCACTACATTATTATTTTTCATTTCTTCCTTTGAGTTATTGGTTGGCAAAGAGGGCCTTGATGTCCTTCTCCAATTTCTCAATTTGATATTTTAATTTTTTCATGTCTTTGTTCGTGGTATGTGAAGGTGTGTATTTGGACTCTATTTTGATTTGTATCGGTAAAACATTAAAAATATAACTTTAATAATTATTATTTAAAATAGTAATAATATTATTATATTATATTTTTTTTTTTTTTTTTTATAAAAATAATAATAAATGTTATTATTAATTTATTATAATAATTCTCGTTTGGTTTTTTATTGCAGGGTTTTAAGTGGAGAAGGAGAAGGCGACGAGCGGCGACTAGAAGAGGAGGAGCATCGAATGGGAGGATGGAGATCGGGATAGGCGATAAACCACGGGAATGGGAGCGTCCACTGAGGAGAAGAGAGAGCATGTGAATGGAGAGAGGAGTGTTGGGTATAGAGTACACATAGCTAGGAGGACGGGGTGCAATATGGTGGTTGTTGGTGAGAGGGATGAGGAAATGGCGAGTAGAGATACGAATAGGAACGAAGAAAGGAGGAGAAGATGGTAGTGGCAAGTTGTAAGAAAATGGACGCAACGTTGAATGGATTGGAACTGCAGGTGTTGAGTGCGATGCCAGGCGAGAGTGAAAGCAACGAAGGAGAAAAGGATGGTGGAGATGAAAGGGATGGCGAAAGGAGGGAGAACAAGCGGGGAGGGGAGAGAAATCAGAGTGAGGGTTGAATGAAATCGTGGAGGAAGTAAGAAGTGCAGCTCAAGATGAGAGCAACGAGATGTGGAGTATGGGTGATGAAGAGATGTAGGCAGGTTGGGGATAGGGTGCCAGACGATGGAGTGTGCAAGAGCACAAACGGAATGCAGGGAGAGCTAGTAGGTGTGAGGAGGGACCGCGGGGACGACAGCAGCAGTTAGAGGTTTGGGGGTGTGTATTTGCGAGGGGGTGTGAGGCAGGCGTAAAATCTAGTCGATGAGGGGATGGGATGGAATATTGAATTGATGTACACAATGAGTAGAGAGTGAGTAGAGGTGAGGTGAGGTGACGTGGAGAATTCACAGATGAATGGCAGCGGGATGAGTGTGGAGATGAACAGGATCAGTGATGAAGAGGAAGTGAATGAAGGGAAAAATGAGAGGCAGATAAATGAACTGAATCTGAGCTCCGATAGTAATGTCACACTGTATTTGGTGTATTAGATAAGAGAAGCTTATAATACTTTCATGTTGAAGAAACAAATGTATGAATATAGCAATTGATGGATGGTTTTTACAAATGAGTAGGACACCTTTTAAATAGGGTTGTCCATTATGTTTCATTAATTATCCTAAAATTATTATTAATTATTATTTTATTTTCTATTTTATCTTCCTAACACAAGGCAATAGTCCCCAAAAGAATATTGTAAAATGTTTTTTTTAGTAGCCCTGGGATATGTCTTTATGGCCCAGTAGGGTCCATAAGTTGGCCATGTTGGACCAAAAGGACACACACATGATTAGTATAAATAAGGAGGCACCCTTCGTCATTGGACACACTGCAAGCTCAAGGAAGTTCGCTCCAAGAAAGAGAAAGGAAACTTCACTGGTGAAGAAGAACAAGTAGCAATAGAAGACATCTTATCTTTGGGTTTTCTATCTCCGTCTGACATTGTACTAAGTGACAAATCTATACAGAAGAAGTTCTTGAGTTTTCTCCTATTTGGGTTTCCTAGGAGAAAATTAATGGGTATTTCTTTTGTGTTGCACCAGCCTATCTTCAGTGATCCTATTGCATATGGTTATGATGCTAAATGTTTTAATATATTGTATAACCATTAAAATATAACGTGTACCATATCCTAGAGCCATCACTCGTAACATAGCCTAGATTCATCAACGTACTATAGTTTGGATCCGTACCTTAGAACGATTGAGTTCCATAAATTCTTGGTATGGATAATCTCGAGCCAACCTATGTTGGAGAGGTGGAAAGGAAATTAAGAATATAACCTAAGGGATTGTTAACTCATATAAGGGAACCGAAGGAAGTGTTAATTCTGAGAAGGGAACCCCATTCCTTGAGTTGTGCAAGATGATGGCCGAGGACTATGAACGGATTGGAATAGTTTTAGAGGAGAAGTTTGTCCCCATCTTGGGGGTGTCATCTTTTATAGAGAGAACTAGTATAACATACAACCTACATCTAGGAGAAACGGCATTTGTCTGCAGACAGTGGATAAATATTTTTAGATAAGTTTATATATGTATATATAATGCCATGTATTAAATTCTATTATGTGTAATGTTTAAATCATTGTTATAAAATTATTGATTGCATGGATTTCATGGCATTTAATGAATGCATTCATGTAGTAATTGCATGTATATTTAGTTCTATATATATTAATTTGGGAAATCATTCATTTATATTTAATTTCGTTGTTACTTCAATAATTAAATTCATAGAAAAATAAAATTAAGTACTAGATATTATTTTAGACAATAATATCAGTACATAGTGGCCCCAAAGGCATCATGTGGTCACCAGTTTGTGACAATTCTACATTATCTCTACAATCATACACATGTATTATTGCTTTAGGGATTCCAGGGTTTCCCTCAACCTCCATGTTAGCACCATTTCTAGGCTAAGTAATTGGTAAGGGATTTGTCCAATAATGGTGGCATAAGGTTTGCAAATTTTCATATCATATGAACTTAAATATTGTTGATGAGGACATGCAGGTGTTTGAAGGGACATTTCTAGATTAAGAATGCAAATACTTAAATAAACTCTGATTTTTTACCTTGAAATGCATGTAAATGAAGGAATCCTCCTTTAGCTTAATGTTGACAAGAAATGGACGGTCAGGATGCACGTTGCAGGAGATCAAAGGCCAAAAAATCATTTCCACCCAAGGAAAGCCAGGAGCGAAAGAGCGGAAGAGGTAAAAAGTTAGTTGTAAAAAGTAGTAAACCCGACTTCCGCATTCCGTAGTCCAATATCTACGGCCCTGAATGATTCCGCACAAATCAACGGTTCAGAAAAAGGAGGGAGCAGAAAGGAGGAAGCAGAAAAGGGCCAAAAATTGGTCATAAAGTTGGTATTTCTGCCTTTTGCTTTCTGCTAAAAGCAAAAGCGGAAAGGCGGAAGCGGAAAAGAAAAAAGGCATTGGTGAAAAATGGTAAAGCCCGACTCTTGCTTTCCGCGGTCTGAATTTTGACGGTTCAGAGAGCTCCCGCACAGATCAACAGTGCGGAAAGAAAATGGCGGAGAGGGAAAAGTGGGGAGAAGAATGGCGGAAATCGAAAAGCGGAAGATAAAAAAGTTTGGTCGTAAAGAGTTAGAACTTTCACCTTCCGTTTTACACAGTCTGAGATCCGGTGGATCAGAGCGTTTCCACACAGATCAACGGTATGGAAAGAAAATGGGTGGAAGAGAAGAAAAGGAAATTAAGTTTGATCTTGAGAATTAGAATCCTAAATTCCATTTTCCATAATCAGGATCCGGCAATTCAAAGCATGTCCACCAGAGATCAACGGCTCAGAAAAAGAAAAAGGGCGAATATCGAAAGGCAGAATACTTATGGATTTGATCATGAAAAGTTAAGGTTTTGTGTTTTGCGATACGCCAGATCGACGGCTCATAGCGCTTCTGTTAAAGATCAACGGCGTAGAATGGATCTCGAAGTAAGATCTATGGTTCAGAAGTGATTTCGTCGGTGAAGATGCATGCATAGAGTGAAGATGTTGCAGACCATCGAAGGTGATTTAAGCCATCGTTTTCAGTCAACAGGCGTGGTTTCTAGGTGTCTTATTCTCCCAAAATGATCCACCATGTGCATCTCAACATGCTTTCCTATTTTGTTTATGATCATGGAAAATTTGCCAAATCATTGAATTTATTAGGATTTTGATTTCTATGTTTAACTGTTTTTTGCTATGTTTTGAAGTTGGTATCGAGAGCCTATGACACTATAAATATTCCTTCGATAGAGGAATATGTGTTTGGAACTTGTGAGGTTTGGGGCTATGTAAATTGAGATCTTCCATTAATAAAATGACAGAGTCGAATGCGGGCCCGTTGCTTCAAATATTCATGTGTATGTTGTAGTTAAAGTATGTGCTTTCCTTTCTTATGTGCATGTCTTCCAGTAAAACTTGCCATTATGTTTTCTTCCATATCTGGAACTAGTGTGTAATAGATCAGAATTCATATAGGTTTATGCTCTGGTTATTGTTGCAGATATCCACAAACCCCTTCAACCAAATTTGATACATAATTCATCTCTTGATGCTCTGTGTTAATGGACTGTCATCCTTCCTTCTTTATCACCGGAAAAGCTACTATTTGACTGTAACTGAATGCTACCTTGACTTTGTAGAATTTTCCCTGCAAACTGTTATGTAATTCATGAATGTGTTGACTCCATAGCCCAATATATGCTTGCTTTGTTTCAACCACCCAAACACTAGAATTTTATTTTGTTTATGTATCTAGCCATGTTAAAAACTATGAGAGACCCCTCTCTAGAAAGGAAGAAGCCAACTCCCTTTCTTAAAGTGGTTATGTTGTTACCTTAGGATTCAACCTCCGCAATCTAGGGTGCAATTCTGAGTGCTAACAAATTGGCATCGTTGTCGGGGATGAAAAATTAAATCAGACCTGGAAAAAATGACAAACATTGCAAGAAAAAAGGGTTTCTCTGGGAAAACAGAGACTCCTGCATTTGAAAAATGTTGTATAATTTTCCTTGGCGACTCCACAGAAATATTTTGAAAGGTGACTCCACTGGGGAGACTGGAGACAAGAAATACCAATATCGGGAGGAAGGTTCAAATATTCCCAAGTATGAACGTCATAGTTTTAGATCTGATTGTTGATGGTGAACAATGGTTAGACATCAAGAAGGTCGTACCTCTTTCACCTGACAACTAAACATTGTTTCAAGAAAGATTTCAAAATGCATCCTAGCTCCCAGGAGGTCACATACACGAGGTAACCCTAACACTAAAACATTATTGAGTGTGGAAAATCCATAAAGATTTCTTAGAAAGTAAGGAAAAAGAATAGACAAATATTTCTCAATTTGGCGCATCATTTTCTCAATAATTTCATAGCTTTCAGGATTTTGGGCGGGAAACAAATGTTGAAAGGTACTTGTTGAAATCAAAATCTGAATCTGATTTGAAGGAGACTGAAATCAGGATCCGACAGTTCAAAGCATGTCCACCAGAGATCAATGACTCAGAAAAAGAAAAAGAGCGGATATCGGAAGGTAGACAACTTATGTATTTGATCATGAAAAGTTGAGGTTCCGTGTTTTGCGATACACCAGATCGACGGCTCATAGCGCTTCTCTTAAAGATCAACGGCCCAGAATGGATCTCGAGGTAAGATCTACGGTTCAGAATTGATTTCGTAGGTGAAGATGCACGCATAGAGTGAAGATGTTGTCGATCGTCGAAGGTGATTTGAGCCATCATTTTCAGTCGACAGACATCGTTTCTAGGAGTCTTATTTTCCCAAAATGATCCATCATGGGCATCTCAGCATGCTTTCCTATTTTTTTTATGATCATGGAAAATCTACCAGATCATTGAATTTATTAGGATTTTGATTTCTACGTGTAACTGTTTTTTACTATGTTTTGAAGTTGGTATCGAGAGCCTATGACACTATAAATATTCGTTCGATAGAGGAATATGTGTTTGGAACTTGTAAGGTTCAGGTCTATGTAAATTGATATCTTCCATTAATAAAATGACAGAGTCGAATGCAGGCCCGTTGCTTCAAATATTCATGTGTATGTCGTAGTTAAAGTATGTGCTTTCCTTTCTTATGTGCATGTCTTCCAGTTAAACTTGCCATTAAGTTTTCTTCCATATCTGAAACTAGTGTGTAATAGATCAAAATTCATATAGGTTTATGCTCTGGCTATTGTTGCAGAAATCCACAAACCCCTTCAACCAAAGTTGATGCATAATTCATCTCTTGATGCTCTATGTTAATGGACTATCATCCTTCCTTCTTTATCACCAAAAAAAACTGCTATTTGACTGTAACTGAACGCTACCTTGACTTGGTAGAATTTTCCCTACAAACTGTTATGTAATTCATGAATGTGTTGACTCCATAGCCCAATGTATGCTTGCTTTGTTTCAACCACCCAAACATCTGAATTTTATTTTGTTTATGTATCTCGCCCTGTTAAAAACTATGAGAGACCCCTCTCTAGAAAGGAAGAAGCCAACTCCATTTCTTAAAGTGGTTCTGTTGTTACCTTGGGATTCAACCTCCGCAATCTAGGGTGCAATTCTGAGTGCTAACAAATTGTCGTCATTGTCGGGGATGAAAAAGCAAATAAGCCCTGGGAAAAATGACAAACATTCCAACAAGAAAGAGTTTCTCTAGGAAAACAGAGACTCCTGCATTTAAAAAAATTTGTATAATTTTCCCTGGCGACTCCACAGAAACATTTTGAAAGGTGACTCCACTGGGGAGACCAGAGACAAGAAATACCAATATGGGGAGGAAGGTTCAAATATTCCCTAAGTATGAACGACATATATAGTTTTAGATCTGACTGTTGATGGTGAACAATGGTTAGACATCAAGAAGGCCGTACCTCTTTCACCTGACACTTCCACATTGTTTCGAGAAAGATTTCAAAATGCATCCTAACTCCCAGGAGGTCACATACATGAGGTAACCCTAACACTGAAACATTATTGAGTGTGGAAAATACAGAAAGATTGCTTAGAAAGTAAGGGAAAAGAATAGATAAATATTTCTCAATTTGACGCATCATTTTCTCAAGAATTTCATAGCTTTCAGGATTTTGGGCGGGAAACAAATGTTGAAAGGTACTTGTTGAAATCAAAATCTGAATCTGATTTGAAGGAGACTGAAATTAATCCCAGTGGGTTCGAATCATGTGTGATTGATTCTCTTTGGAAAAACCTTCAAAACTCCGTGAAAATTGAAGAAATAAACCCTGTCGCTCAAAGTTGTCAGCCTTATATCCCACCAACTGTTCAAACCCCTCCATCCTTTCAAGTTCCTCTTCTTGTTCCAAATCCACCTAGACAAATCGCTGCTAGGTTTTCTCCAATGGCCTTACCTTCTGTATTGCATGACTTTCCCCAAGATTATGCCCAAAAATTTCCCTTCTATGATGGGGATGGGAATTTCACAACAAGACAACATGTTGATAGATTTGATGATTATGTGGACTTGGAGCTGGTTGATGAAGATGATGTTCAGATGAGGTTGTTTATACTAAGTTTGTCAGGGGAGACATAAATGGTTTAGAGATCTACCTACTAGGTCCATTGCGTTATTTGAAGCTTTCCAAACTTCATTCTTAGAAAGATGGGATGATAAGAAAATTTATTTGCAGGTGATTTCTCAAAATAATAATCTTAAGAAAGGAGGTTTTGAATCTGTCCATGAATTTTCTAGTCAATTTATGAGGGTGTATAAATCCATTCCTACTGATATTAAACCCCATTGTAGGCTCTGCAAAACTCCATTATGTTGATGCCTTTGATGGTGACTTTTCGGTTCAGAGAGCTCCATTCCTACTGATATTAAATCCCATTGTAGGCTCTGCAAAACTCCTTTATGTTGATGTCTTTGATGGTGACTTTTCGGTTCAGAGAGCTCCCGCACAAATCAACAGTGTGGAAAGAAAATGGCGGAGAGGGAAAAGCGGGGAGAAGAATGGCGGAAATCGAAAAGTGGAAGATAAAAAAGTTTGGCCGTAAAGAGTTAGAACGTCCACCTTCCGCTTTCCATAGTCTGAGATCCAATGGATCAGAGCGTTTCTGCACAGATCAACAGTGTGGAAAGAAAAGGGATGGAAGATCTGAAAAAGGAAAATAAGTTTGATCTTGAGAATTAGAATCCTGATTTCCATTTTCCATAATCAAGATCTGACGGTTCAAAGCGTGTCCACTAGAGATCAACAACTCATAAAAGGAAAAAAGGTGGATATCGGAAGGTATAAAACTTATGGATTTGATCATGAAAAGTTAAGGTTCCGTGCTTTGCAATATGCCAGATCAACGGCTCATAGCACTTCTGTTAAAGATCAACAACCCAGAATGGATCTCAAGGTAAGATCTACAGTTCATAAGTGATTTTGTAGGTGAAGATGCACGAATAGAGTGAAGATGTTGCAGACCATCGAAGGTGATTTGAGCCATCGTTTTCAGTCAACAGGCGTGGTTTCTAGGTGTCTTATTTTCCCAAAATGATCCACAATGTGCATCTCAGCATGCTTTCATATTTTGTTTATGATCATGGAAAATCTACCAGAACATTGAATTTATTAGGATTTTGATTTCTACGTATAACGGTTTTTGGCTATGTTTTGAAGTTGGTATCAAGAGCCTATGACACTATAAATATTCCTTCGATAGAGGAATATGTGTTTGGAACTTGTGAGGTTCAAGGCTATGTAAATTGAGATCTTCCATTAATAAAATGACAGAGTTGAATGCGGGCTCGTTGCTTCAAATATCCCTGTGTATGACGTAGTTAATGTATGTGCTTTCCTTTCTTATGTGCATGTCTTCCAGTTAAACTTGCCATTATTTTTTCTTCCATATCTGGAACTAGTGTGTAATAGATCAGAATTCATATAGGTTTATTCTCTGGCTATTGTTGCAGATATCCACAAACCCCTTCAACCAAAGTTGATGCATAATTCATCTCTTAATGCTCTTTGTTAATGGACTATCATCCTTTCTTCTTTATCACCAGAAAAACTACTATTTGACTGTAACTGAATGCTAGAATTTTCCCTACAAATTGTTATGTAATTCATGAATGTGTTGACTCCATAGCCCAATGTATGCTTGCTTTATTTCAACCACCCAAACATCTGAATTTTATTTTGTTTATGTATCTCGCCCTGTTAAAAACTATGAGAGACCCCTCTCTAGAAAGGAAGAAGCCAACTCCATTTCTTAAAGTGGTTCTGTTGTTACCTTGGGATTCAACCTCCGCAATCTAGGGTGCAATTCTGAGTGCTAACAAATTGGCATCGTTGTCGGGGATGAAAAAGCAAATCAGCCCTGGGAAAAATGACAAAAATTCCAAGAAGAAAGGGTTTCTCTGGAAAACAGAGACTCTTGAATTTAAAAAATGTTGTATAATTTTCCCTGGCAACTCCATAGAAAGATTTTGAAAGGTGACTCCACTGGGGAGACCGGAGACAAGAAATACCAATATGGGGAGGAAGGTTCAAATATTCCCTAAGTATGAACGACATAGTTTTATATCTGACTGTTGATGGTGAACAATGGTTAGACATCAAGAAGGTCGTACCTCTTTCACCTGACAACTACACATTTTTTCGAGAAAGATTTCAAAATGCATCCTAGCTCCCAAGAGGTCACATACACGAGGTAACCCTAACACTGAAACATTATTGAGTGTGGAAAATCCAGAAATATTTCTTAGAAAGTAAGGGAAAAGAATAGATAAATATTTCTCAATTTGGCGCATCATTTTCTCAAGAATTTCATAGCTTTCAGGATTTTGGGCGGGAAACAAATGTTGAAACGTCCTTGTTGAAATCAAAATCTGAATCTGATTTGAAGGAGACTGAAAATAATCCCAGTGGGTTTGAATCATGTGTGATTGATTCTCTTTCGAAAAACCTTCAAAACTCTATGAAAACTGAAGAAATAAACCCTGTCGCTCAAAGTTGTCATCCTTATATCCCATCAACTGTTCAAACCCCTCCATCCTTTCAAGTTCCTCTTCTTGTTCCAAATCCACCTAGACAAATGGCTGCTAGGTTTTCTCCAATGGCCTTACCTTCTGTATTGCATGAGTTTCCCAAAGATTATGCCCAAAAAGTTCCCTTCTATGATGGGGATGGGAATTTCACAGCAAGACAACATGTTGATAGATTTGATGATTATGTGGACTTGGAGCTGGTTGATGAAGATGATGTTCAAATGAGGTTATTTATACTAAGTTTGTCAGGGGAGGCAAAGAAATGGTTTAGAGATCTACCTACTAGGTCCATTGCATCATTTGAACCTTTCCAAACTTCATTCTTAGAAAGATGGGATGATAAGAAAATTCCTTTGCAAGTGATTTATCAATATAATAATATTAAGAAAGGAGGTTTTGAATCTGTCCATGAGTTTTCTAGTCGATTTATGAGGATGTATAACTCCATTCCTATGGATATTAAACCCCATTGTAGGCTCTGTAAAACTCCATTATGTTGATGCCTTTGATGGTGACTTTGCATTATTATTGAGAGAGAGAAAATCAACAAGTCTTCCTACCATGTTTCAAGATGATTTGGAAGTGGAAGCAAATATGATGACAAGTGGAAAAATAAAGCAGAAAGTAGAAACAAGGAAAGCTAAAGAAGAAAATGTGCCTTCTACTTCTGTTGCTGGTTCTCCTAATGATGAAAAGTTTGAAATGATGATGAAAATAGTGGAGAAGATGATGGATAGGATGACTATAGATAATAGGACATTGAATAGAGAACAAAGTGAACCTCAAATTAGAAACCCAAACTTTAGAAGGCCCAATCTTCTCCCACCTCCACAAATCAGACATAGAGATATGAGGAATCCTAGAAATCCAGATGATCAACAAACAAGACCACCTTTTCCTGAGAACTATGTTGCAGAGGAAGATGAGGCTAAATCTATTGAGGATCATATCCACCATTTTGGTGATTTGGATTCTAAAATATACCTCACTAAGGAAGAACATAGTATGTTTACTCAAATGGATGACAATAATGATTTTGAGGAAGAATCAGAACAATAACAAAGAGCATATTTGCATGCTATAGATGATGTTCAGAGAAAGATCGATTTAAGAAATAGAGGTGGTACTGTAAATAAAGGAAGGTTCAACCAAAATCAACCTTCTAGTAGCCAGCAGAATACAGAAAAGAAAAATGAAAGACAAAAGGATCCTATTGTATATAAAGAATCTGGAAATAAAATAGAAAAAACAAAGGAAGTGAAACTACCAGCACACGAGGGTGTAGAAAAAATTGTTTCAGCTTTCAATTTGCAGACCGAGCTTTCAAAATTGAATATTTCCATTTCTTTCGATGAATTATTGAGAAACACATAATAGAGAGATAAAATAACAAATATGGTCAAAAGTGAAAAAAAAATCAACCTAATAATCATGTTATCTATGTTGTTTATACTTACTTAGAGTTTTCTATTTTCTTTAATGATGATCTTCCTTTTGGTCCTAGAACTCTTGTACCAATTGGAGTTGAAGAAGATGAAGAGTTTGCAAAAATATGAGAGGTTTTGGAACAAAATAAAAAAAGGTGATCAACCCAATGTTGGACAAGAAGAGAGTTATAAGGACTTGTTTTATGAAGAATGTAATCAGCCTCTTATAAATTATGTTAGTGATGGTTTTAAGAAAGTTTTTAGTCTCCCTATATATGATGAGTATGAGGGGGATTTTTTGGATTTTATGCCTAAAAAACCAATCGTAGATTTTGTGAGTTCGAGACATGTTAATGAAGAAAATTCCATTGCAATCCAAGGTCAAATAGCTGAAAATAGAGAAGATAGTGACTGTGCTGAAAGTGACAGTTTTCCTTTGTGTTATTCTTCATTTGAATTGCTAAGACATATACTTCAAAATCTAAACAAAAACATGAATTTGAGATAATGGAAAATTTCATGAACTATCTAGAGGCACAAGGTAAGAAAGATGATCGATCATACAATCAATCTCAGCATTTGGAAAAACCAACAGTTTATGATGAATAATTGACTTACAAAGAAGGAGATGATGACTCTCAATGGAATTCTTCTTTAAACCTTTTAAATTCAGAAATTTCATCTCAAGAAAAAGGATTTTGTTCACTTGATTTTATTGAAGAGAATAATGATACTTCCTTCGAGACATTTGGAAAAAATAAAAATTTAAATTCTGATAATTTGAATGAAATATTTGATGTCTCGTTTGAAAATTGCAATGAGAATTCCTTTCAAGATTCTTTTGGAGATCAGTCTTACAGGGTACTAGATGAGTTGCATTTTGAGCAACATGATTATAGCAAGCAAATGATAAAAATATCTGAAAGCTATCATGTTTTTTATGATCATGTAGTTGAGTATATGGAAAGTCTTTTAATTCAGTATGGTAGGTTATGTTTTTGCAATGATGGATTGGACCACCAAGAAGAAGAGGAGGATTCCCGATGGGATGTTTCTTTATGTCTTTTAAATTCAGAAATTATTTTTCCTGATTCTATTGAAGAACACAGTGATATTTCCTTTGAAATACTTGAAAGGAATTAGGTTTTAAATTATGAGATTTTAGATGAAAAAGTTGATGTCTCATTTGTAGATTGTCATGAACATTTTTCAATATTCCTCGGAAGAGAAGTTTGGCAGGGTTCCAGTAGAGTTACAGTTTGAGCAGCCTTATTGGGGTGAACAAATAATAGAAAAATTTGAAGGTTGTCAAGGATTCTATGATCCATTGGCAGAATACATGGAGAATATTTGCAGTAGTAATGGTTGGTTATATCTTTACAATAAAGATCAATTCCTTTATTATAAGCTTTTTTCATTAGGTTCCTTTTTACTGTTTTGATCAAGAATGAGGATAAAATTGGTTTATGGGATCATTTGCTTGATTGGCTTCACTGGAAGTCAGAAGTCACTTGAATGGGCATTGATGCTCATTAAGTAGGGTAGGTAGGTGTGAATAAGCTCGACATGCCGAGCATTTATTTTTAATAGTTTTTCAGTTTGCTTAAGCATTAGTTCAGTTTGGTTTTCAGAGCATGTTAGGGAATTCAGGAAATATTTGGAACATCCCAATAGATTTGGCACCTATTCTATGGGGTTCTTTGCTACCTCGTAGGGAGGATAGCATCCCAAGTTGGAGCCAGTTGTTAGCACCATTTCTGGGCTAAGTAATTGGTAAGGGATTTGGCCAATAATGGTGGAATAAGGTTTTCAAATTTTCATATCATATGACCTTAAATATTGTTGATGAGGATCTACAGGTGTTTGAAGGGACATTTCTAGGTTAAGAATGCCAAAGACTTAAAGAAATTCTAATTTTTGACCTTGAAATATATGTAAATGAAGGAATCTGCCCTTAGATGAATTTTGATAGGAAATGGACGGCCTAGATGCACATCGCAGGAGATCAAAGGCCAAAAAATCATTTCCGCCCAAGGAAAATCGAGAGTGGAAGAGTGGAAGAGGTAAAACGTTAGTTGTAAAAAGTAGTAAACCTAACTTCCACATTTCACAATCCAAGATCTATGGCCCATAACTCTTCTGCAAAAATCAACGGTTTAGAAAAAGGCACGAGCGAAAAGACAGAAGCAGAAAAGGGCCAAAATTTGGTCATAAAGTTGGTATTTCTACCTTCCGCTTTCTGCTAAAAGAAGAAGCAGAAAGGCAGAAGCGAAAAAAAAAAAGCATTGGTGAAAAATGGTAAAGCTTGAATTCCACTTTCCGGAGTCTGAAATCCGACGGTTCAGAGAGCTCCTGCACATATTAATGGTGTGGAAAGAAAATGGCAGAGAGGGAAAAGTAGGGAGAAGAACGGTGAAAATCGAAAAGCGAAAGATACAAAATTTTGGTCATAAAGAGTTAGAACTTACGCCTTCCTCTTTCCGCAATCTGATATCTAATGGCTCAAAGTGTTTCCGCACAAATCAACAGTGCAGAAATAAAAGGGGTGGGAGAGAAAAAAAGGCAAAGAAGTTTGATCTTGAGAATTAGAATCCTGATTTCGGTTTTCCGCGTTCAGGATCCGACGGTTCAAAGCGTGTCTGCTAGATATCAACAGCTCGGAAAAGGACAAACAACGGAGATCGAAAGGCAAAAAACTTGGTATTTTGATCATGATAATTTGAGGTTCTGTGTTTCATGATCCACGATATCGACAGCTCAAAGCATGTTCGCTAAAGATCGACGAACTAGAATGGATTTCGAGGTAATATCTATGGTTCAGGAGCAATTTCGCAAGTGAATATGCACACATAGAGTGAAGTTGTTGCAGACTGTCGAAGGTGCTTTGAGCCATCATTTTCAGCCGGCAGGCATGGTTTCTAGGTTTCTAATTTTCCCAAAATGATCCACCAAGCATGTCTTAGCATGCTTTCCTGTTTTGTTTATGATCATGGAAAATCTTCTAGATCATTGAATTTGTTAGGATTTTGGTTTCTATGTGTAGTTGTTTTTGGCTCTGTTTCGAGGTTGGTCTAGGGAGCCTATGACACTATAAATATGCCTTCAATACAGGAAGATGTGGTTGGAACCTATGAGGTTCATGGCTATGTAAATTGAGATATGCCCTTAATAAAATGACAGAGTTGAATGCAAGCTCGTTGCTGCAAATATTCCTGTGTATGTTGTAGTTATAGTATGTACTTTCCTTTCTTATGTGCATGTCTTCCAGTTAAACTTGTCATTATGTTTTCTTCCATATCTGGAACTATTGTGTAATAAATCAGAATTCATATAGGTTTATGTGGTGGCTATTTTTGCAGATATCCACAAACCCTTCAACCAAAGTTAATGTCGAAATCATCTCTTAATGCTATGTGTTAATGGACTGTCATCCTTCCTTATTTATCACCAGACAAATATTTATTTCACTGTAACCGAATGATAACTTGACTTTGTAGAATTTCCATTACAAACTGTTCTCTAATTCATGAATGTGTTGAATCCATAGCTCAATGTATGATTTCTTTGTTTCAACCACCCACACATCTTAATGTTATTTTGTTTATGTATCTGGACCTATTAAAAACTGTGAGAGATCCATATCTAGAAAGGAAGAAGTCGGCTCCCTTTCAATAAAGTGGTTCTACTATTACCTTGGGATTCACCCTCTGCAATGCAGGGTGCAATTTTGAGTGCTAACACTCCCAACTCGAAATAAAGGTCGAGTGCGAGCATGAGATCCCTATTGAAAGGTTGAGTGCTCGAATAGTTTTCTCTTGAGTGGTATGAATAATACAAGACCTTGTTGGACATTAAGACTTGAAATATAGATTTTTTTCTAATATGAACTCTAAATATAGTCGTCTAGCATATGTAATTGTATCCATACATTTGCTTAGATAATTATAATACCATAAAGCATAATTAATCAAAACTATGCATTGATAGGCTTTTCTTCCTAAATCATTCTCTCAATTTCATTATAAGGCATTACCATATGATTTAAGAGAAAACCCCAAATAGAACATTTCTTTCATTCTTGAAATCAACTACTACTAAATATGTTTATACTATATAATGTTAATATTTAGACCAACATGCAAGGGAACAATCCCTACAATTTAACACTATTGTTTATATTCACTTCTTTTACAACCTCAAATTGAATACCATCCAAAGAACATAAATTCCATTTAGAAGATATAAATATGAATTTCATCAAAACTATTGTTGGTTATATCTATGCTTAAATCTTAAAATGGTTATGATGGAAATCATATGCTCAAGTGTGTGTGTGTGTGTGTGTGTGTGTGTGTTTGCGTGTATGTATGTATATGAGGTGGAGGCTTTGATCTTCAAACAAAGGTGAAGGACTGCCATGTGAATGTGATACTCTCTTTAGGACCGAAGCTCAGTTTAGGAGTCTTGTCAGTCTTTTCTTTGACCTTTCAATGCCCGACGTAATCCTGTGGTAGAAGGATGTACGGTGACATAGTGGATTATGAGGACAACCCAGAGATTGGGCCATTTTTTTTGTGAGGAGACCGAGGTACAGATGCAAAGGGAATCTATAATGGAGACACAAAAAAATTTGGTTCAGACGTTGGAATATATTTAGAACACAAATATGGAATGACAACACTCTTTGGATAATAAAGGAGGCACCACCTCTAATGATAACACCCATGCAAGAGTGAAAACCGCGAGAAAGAAAAGTGTAAAATCCAAAGTAGATAAGCCCTCTCTATTAGATGGAAAATGCATTGGCATAGAAGAGATATCGTCTTACTTGGAAACTACATTGGTGGGTTGTTTCTATGGAAAATGCATTGGCAAGGCGGATTTGACTAGCTAGATGGAGAAATATTGGAAACTTTTTATTGGTTATACGTTGGAATTCCACATATTATCACGAGGTTGGTTACTCTTTCGATTTGGTTGTGAAAATGATGGCATCAAGTGATTATTAGATTCTGATAGACAGATCTTGGGACAAAAATGATCTTCACATAGATTGCACAAGAGAAATAAGAGAAGAATGATTGAAGAACAATATGAGAAATATTACATTTATGATTATTCACATTATGGGTGACTATATAATACAACATCAATGACTAATTCGAATACCTACACATGTAGTTGAATCTACCAACCTAGACTGACTCTAGAGCTAACTAGGAGTGGGGAAATCAACATTATAGCTAACTAGTGCAACTCCATATCACTAAAATAGTTAATAACCAATTACAATCAGTTAACTGAAGGGGGTAGGTGAACAAAGGTGCTTATATTCTCTTGAATCATGGAAACTAGCGCTAGAGACACTGGAAGTGATCTAACTGATGGGGATCGGAGTTTAACTAAGGATAACTAATGACCTACTGGAGTCAACTGCTGGACACTGCTAGTGGCACTCTGATTTGGTTCCTATAAAATAACGATTGATCCCTGGAGCTCCAAAATGCATGTAGACATGTGCAGTAAGTGGAAGATGTCCACTAGTTATGTCCCCCATGCCTTGGTGAAGTGATGAGACCTCCTTAGCTAGGGAAATTAATCAAATAGATTTTATCTTGCCAAAGGAGACAAAGGGAGGATTATTAATAATCCCAACACCCCCCTTTAATCATAGATTTGGACTACCTGGGCTCTGGTAACTAAGACCAAAGGTCTCCCATTACAATCTAAATGCAGAAATTATTTGTTCATGGAAAATGAGGGAAAAGGAAAAACCGCATGGGGAAAATCCTTCCTAAAAAATGGACATGAGATACACCAAAACATAAAATGCTCCAAATCCAAGTAGGTGTGAACTTAATTAGATGCCTTGAGGGATATTCTTCTTGGAAAGAAAAGGAATATCTTCAAATTGATCAAGAACATATACAGTTGCATAAGAGTTTATGGGACCATGTAAAGCAGCTGATATAATCTGAAAAAGAGCAATAGAGAGTGCTCATTCAACTTGAGCTTGAAATCAGGTTCAAATGAGTGTTGATGTGCTTGATGCTTTGAACCATGTGAAGTAGATTCAACTCCAAATGAGAGGATCATGCATCCAAGCAAATGCAAGAGGTCTCCATCATTTTTAGAACTATGAGGAGATGAGTATATGATTGAGAAGGAAGAGACAAAACACTTGGGACCATGGAGAGAAAATGCTTGAGCTCCAAAATCTGATGTAGATTCTAAAAAAATTCCATGCAATCACAAAATGTAATATCATAAATTCATAAGGATATACTGACATAGAATCCCCAACAAAAAATTTGAAAGATCTTTGAGGTGCTTGAGTTTTCTCACAAAAACTCATGAGATCAGTTATAAGCATAACTGAGAGATCTTGAATCTTTGAATTCGAACCAATTAAGGTGAGAGATTCAGTGGAGAGTTCTTCAACATTGGAGGTTTGAATCTCCTCTTCTGGAGTAACTGCGTGAAAACATGAGACATTGAATTTCTCACAATCGAGAGCCGCAACAAAATGAATCTGGTTTCGAATTGAATCAATTGAAGACTCAGTGGGATGGAAGGAGATTTATTCAACAATGGAGTTTCGAATCTCCTCTTTTGGAGTAGCTACATGAAAACATGAGACATTAATTTTCTCAAAAATTTCGAGAGCAGCCGCAAAATGAGTATGGTTTCAAATTGAATTAGTTGAAGACTCTATCATTTCTTCACCTTGCAGAACTTGATCTTCTTGAGAAATAATAGAGGTTGGAATAACTTGAAAGGAGATGTCAGATGTGCTCTCCAAATTCTTTGCACTAATCTCTTTAGTTTGCTAGCCAAATGCTTTGTCCAATCTGGACCAAATTTCACTTGGGAATTCAACAACATCAATGAGATAGCGCATCCTAGGAGGAATGGCTAGACACATTTCTCCATATGATCTATCAGAGTTATTGAACCAATTATATTTCTCATCATCAAATTCTAGCAGTGCCATAGCTCCGATAGACACACCAAAGAGATCATGGCTCTTAAGATATGCAATCATCTTCAATTTCCATTCAGGATAATTGAATGATGATAGAGGAGGAACGTATATCAAATCCATATTCAATTTGTACAATAGAGGTTTCTGTAATTTTTTTCTTCAAATTCGGGAACAACTTTGAATCCAAGAATTTGTACATGTAAATCAAATCATGTATGTAAGCTTAAATAAAAACTCAAAAACGTGATTGATGTCATGTTTCCAATTCAATCACAACTTCTCCTACAGTCAACAGAATCAAAGTCTATCGATGACCCATTTGAGATATCAAATAGATAATTCAAATCAAGAAACTTGACCTATCTAATCTTGTGGAGTGAGAAATATCAAGCCGAAATAAAGGGTACGGATGGACGCAAGCTGTTGCGAACTTTCGATATTCAACTGAACATCTCTCACAAACCATAGACTCAAATTGAATTCCGTGAAATACCCATTTCATATCATGGAAATATCTTTCAAACAAGATATGGTAGGCCCTATAATATGATTTTTAGAGGTCGTGGTACCTATTCAAAGTTGGATGCAATTTTCAAATTTTATTAATGAAATTGTATCTGCACAAAACTAGAAAGAATTTTTTTGTAAGATGAATCAACCTCTATTTCAATAATGAACACATTTTCAAAGTCCGTCACACCTACAGAGACTTCTTTGGACATAATCCATAGTTAGCATGGAAAAGATTGCAGGATTTAGGTGGAAACTCAGTTGCTTTTGGTGCATCAATGGAAATATATGAGGGAGATTCGAATAGCCTGACCAACCTCTAATACCGTATTAGATTCTGACAGGTAGATATTAGGACAAAAATGATCTTCACATAGATTGCACAAGAGAAATAAGAGAAGAATAATTGAAGAACAATATTAGAAACCTTCCAATTATGATTATTCACATTAGGCATGAATATAATACAACATCAATGACTAATTAGAATACCTACATAGATAGTTAAATCTACCAACCTAGACTGACTCTAGAGCTAACTAGGAGTGGGAAAATCACCATTATAGCTAACTAGTGCAACTCCAGATCACTAAAATAGCTAATAACCAGTTACAATCAGTTACAATCAATTAACTGAAGGGGGTAGGTGAACAAAGATGCCTATATTCCCTTGAATCATGCAAACTGGCGCTAGAGACACTTGAAGTGATCTAACTAATGGGGATCAGATTTTAAATAAGGATAACTTATGACCTACTGAATTCAACTATTGTACACTATTGGTGGAACTCCGAGCGGGTTCCTATAAAATAGTGATTGATTTTTGGAGCTCCAAAATGCATGCAGACAAGTGTAGTAAGTGGCATATGTACACTAGTTATTTTCCCCATGCACTGGTGAAGTGATGAGACCTCCTAAGATAGGGAAATTAATCAAATATACTTTATGTTGTCAAAGGAGACAGAGGGAGGATTAATAATAATCCCAACAGTTATTGGAGTGAGACTGACACTAGGTTCCTTTACGACTAATTCTTTCAAGATGGAATGTTCATTTCAGTGCAACCAGTGAACTTTATAACATTCAACATGTATGGATAATCCTCCCAAGACTACCATTAGCGTCCTAGAAACATCCAATTTTGTAGGAAATAGGAAACAAACTAGGATATTCCATAAGAATGGAAGATGGTTGAGAAACGAAGATAGACAAGAGGTGTGCTAAAATTCTTATTGAACTGGATATAAGAGATGGGCTCTATGAACAAATTATGTTAGAATTGCATGTAAATTTATGGACACAAAGGTTAGACTACTGAAAAATATTGTTCTGAAGTTTCACATGCAGATAGGTCGGTCATGTTGCGAAAAAAATTTCATAGACTGCCAAAGGTTTCAAAAGCCATAAAAAGATATGGATTAAGAAGGTACAACTAAATGTCAACTCAAAGGAATAATTGAGCTCAGAAAACTCAAAGGATATCGCGGTTGACAAGGATATTGGGAAGGAGGCTTCTACGAACATGACGAAAGTTGGCAGTGTGGAGGGACAAGAGGTGGAAAAAAGTGGCAACAATGATGGTGATAGCTCAATGGATTCAAATGGTAAGTTGTGTACCTCCTCTGTCCCTGGTCCAAATCATTTTACATTTTTTTTTCCTAATTCTTGAACAACTACCCATAAAGAAGAATTTTTAAATAAGGCCCCAAGCTCCCCTTGTTATACAGTTGTAGCAAAAATCCCTATGAAACCATCCCACCTACTCCATACTCGTTCTTCCAAATCCAAGGAGGTGAATCCTAGAGGGAGGAAATTTGGAGAGGATATTTCCCCGATGAAAAAGTATGACTTATGGTCAAGAACCCCTCAATTTATCCCGAAAGAATAAGTTTCCTCGGGAGGGTTGGATTTAAATGAATTACCAAATATTACTCAGGGTATTAAATCATTTATTATAAAGGAAAAATAGCAAGCAGATCTACAAATAACACATGGAAAACAAGACACAATCAAACATGTTCTTAGAGCAAAGACCAACCATCGGCAAGTATCCTAATGATTGTTTTTTCTTTCAATGTAAGGGGTCTTGGGTGGAGACCTAAGATAAATGCCCTCAAAATAATGGTAGCTTTGATTCATCCTACAATTATTCTTCTACAAGAAACCATGAGTGATGGGTCAAAATCCCAAGATTTTTTGAGGTCATAGCTTAAAGATTGCTCATTTGAATCAATCAGTTCAGAAGGACATTCATGGGGACTTCTTATGGCCCGGGGTACTACGATGAGAAAAGTAGAAGGTCGTGTTTATGATTCGGTAATAAAAACAGCCATTGAATAAAGTGAAACTGATATTATGTATTCAAGATTCAATGTATATGGCCCGTTATTTGATATAAAGCAGTTCTAGGATATTTTTTTTCAAGATGTAATAGGAAATGCTCAAAATAAAATAATTGGAGGGGACTTGAATCCCACTTTGTCAGAAAGGGAGGTCTGTGGCATTCATTCCATGGAACACTCATTGAGAAATTATTATAGAGCCATATTTGAATCCAAACACCTGATTGATGTACAACCTTTGAAGCTCAAGCCAACGTCGCAAAATAAAAGAAGTTGAAAATGGGGAATATCCAAAATAGTGGATCGTTTCTTAATATCCGATTCCTTAATTAATGAGGTTGTATTAATCAAATATTGGGTCGATACTAGAGGAATTTATGATCATTGGCCAATTTTTCTCTCAGTAAAAAAGTGAGAGAAAAAAAATCCTACCCCTCTCAAATTTAACCCTAAATGGATGAAAAACAAGCATTACAAAAAACTTGTTCAAGAGAATTGGAATCCTCTTCAAGAAAGCAATGTTTCTTCTTATACACATCAATTTATGAAAAATATAGCACAAATAAAAAAAGACATGAAGGAATGGGACAAAGCCACCAATAAAAATGTGCAAGAAGAACTGAAGGAAGCTAAAAAGAAAATTGTTGATTTGTATGCTCAAAATAGCTTAGGCATCTTCAATAATGAGGAGATAGAAACTTTAAAGGGGGGGGGGAGGATCCAAAAGGATCAATATTCTTGACAAAAAGGAGAGGTTATGGAGGTTAAAGAGAAGGGAATTGTGGATAGTAGAAGGGGACAACAACGCTAAGCTCTTTCATAATTTCGCTTCCCACAAATGTAACATCAATACTATTACAGAGATTCAGGATGCTAGAGGGAATATGGTTTTATGTTTTAAAGACAAGGCCACAACAAGGGTAGAACACTTTCGACCTTCAATGGTGTTCCAGAAGAGGATATTTCTAGACTAAAATAAATGACCCCCTATCCTACAAAATCATTTTCAAAAAGATTTAAATACCTTGGTTTCGTTCTCAGGCCAAATTTTTACTCATTTAAGGATTGGGCATGGTTATATAAAAAAGATAAGGCAAGAATTTTGAGTTGGACAAATAGGTTTTTTTCCAAAGGATGAAGATTATTTCTCCTGGAGGCAGTGATTCAAAGTCTACCAATATATTGAGATTCTATTTCCTACATTTCTAAAGGCATACTGAACAAAATGAGAAAAAATGTATTTTCCTTCATGTGGACGACCAATAAACAGAGTGAAGGGATCCCTCTAGTCAAATTGACAAAACTGTCAAACCCAGTAGACCTTGGTGGATGGAGTAGTAATAACTTTGAACTCTTCTGCAAGTCCTTGGCAGCAAGATCCATTTGGATATTAGCTCAGTCCCCATTTTCCTTATGGGGGAAGGTAATGAGCTCCAAATACTGCAATGGTGATACAATTGTTGATTGGTTTAGGAATCCAGTTAAAAATCATAAGAATGGTTCTATTGGATGGAAGTTGATGGTAACTGCATTCCCTCTAGCCAGGAAATGAACTGTCTGGAAGGTGGGTGACATGAAAAATGTAAGAATTGGGAGAGAACCCTGAGCTGGATCAAGAAATCATTACAAAATTTCAGAAGAAACAATCACTCATTTGAATCAACAAGACATAAAGAGTCTTGTAGATGCACAAGCTCAATATCCACGACAGTGGGGAAGAAGAGGATGGAACTATCTGCAATCATTAGGGATGAGAGGGAATGTTGCAAGAGATTGGATTGGGTTTATACATTTTGACAATTCAATCTTTCATATCCTAGCGTGGACCAAAAATTCAACAAATGGTGCATACTCAGCTAAGAAAGGATATTAGGCATATCTAAATGACTCCTTTACTGGAGAAAATAATTGGTGATGGAGATCCATATGGAATTCTACAAGATGTGTGAAAGATAAACTACTTCAATGGCTTATCTTTAATAATAAGTTTCTCACATGGGATAACCTACATAATGAAATGGACTGAGCCTATGTTTTATGTGCAAAAAGGACAGTGAGATGATATCTCATTTATTTTTCTCTTTTTCTTATGCAGCCTAGGTTTGGCATGATGTCACAAGGAAGATTTTCTCCCACTAGGAAGAAGAAAATGACCATCTAGAAAAAAAGGTTAAAAAATGGTGGCATAATACTTTGGTGAGTGAATATGCAAAACTCCCTCCCTCTTTTTTTATGGGGTATGGTGGGCATGGAACTCTCCTATTTTTCAAAATAAATGGATCCCAATTGAAGTCACGATTGCACTCCTACTATAGTGGACCACTGAACACATAAGAAAGAAAAATAAGACCAAAAGAAGAGTAGTCGTACCTCCTCAAATAGACAAAACTTTCCCCTGGTATTTATTCGACAGTGCAAGCCAAGGAGAACCACCACTTGGGGTATCTAGAGTAATTATAGGGTGCATCCATGGAGCTGGGTTACACTTTCTAGCAAGGCGCTTTCGGAAAAAACACAAAAACGTACCTTGATCAAGCAATTTTTAAACCCTCGATCGAGGTCTTAACACCTCGATCGAGGGTTTAACAAACACTTGATAGAGATTTTCTTAAAACCTCGATCGAGATTCTGCTAAACCCTCAATCAAGGTGTTAGAACCTCGATCGAGGGTTTAGCAGAAGCTCGATTGAGGGTTTAAGAAAAGCTCCATCAAGGTGTTAAGACCTCAATCGAGCTACATACCTCGATCGAGGTCCCTATGCAAAAAAAATTATAAAAAGAGCCCGTGGGGACTACCTCGACCGAGGTTTTAACAGTAACTCGATCGAGGGTTTATTAGACCCTCGATCGAGGGTTTAATATACCCTCGATCGAGGGTAAAACCTCGGTCGAGGGATTTAAATACCTCGATCGAGCTACATACCTCAATCAAGGGACTGAAAAACAGAGAATTAGCCCTCTTACAAGGAAATCAATATTTATATGTGTCTTCCAAGGGTGTAAACCTTGCCATTCATCGAACATAATTGAGTGTAGTTTATACTGATAGATTCATTATTGCATCATCTATCCATTAAGGTATCATGCATGCATTTTGGCATTCATATGAGTTTTTTTTTTTAATTCGTTCTAAAACTTACACTTAGAAAACCTGACAACAACTTCGAAGCAACTCAAAGAAAAATTCGCAGGGTAAAAAATACACATCCAACAATTTCTTAAAAATGCACACAACCCACACATAGATGCGTCCTCTTCAAAAGGGTATCTTTGGCTTTTCAATTTTTGAAAACAATGANAGCCAACATAATATTCTACAATTTGTTTTTTTACTGCAAGTCGAAATTCACATGGCATATATGCGTTTTGAGGGCTTCTATCTAGCACATGAGTAAAAAATTAGGTTTTCATTGCCAAATTTGGCCAAAAAGTGTTACCCACCTTCATGGAATCACCCTGTATCTTTCTCAGAAAACCACAAGCTTGATGTTAAATATGCACCAAGTCATTGCTCTAATAGTATGGCAAAGTTGGAAGCTCTATGGGATTTACTGAAGGTAGCAATATCTAACAACATAGAGAACATACAACTATTTGGAGACTCAAAAATGGTGATAGAATGGGAAACAAATAAAATTCAAATTGCAACGCCTCATCTTCAAAATGATTTGAATTTGATGCGTGCTCTTCTTTAGCAATTATGGGGTACCTCTTTTACTCATGTATATAGATAACTAAACTTTGAAGTGGACAATTTATTGAAGTTATCTCTAGAAGGGGTGCCAGACATTACAAAAGTTTAGGAAAGCAAAGATGGAATCACTTATGATAAAATTATACATATGTAAGAATTCATTTTTTTGTTGCAATGAATGAGAAATATGTAAAGTCATGAATGTAAGTCTTGATATGGACAATTAAGAACAATTCGAGCACAAAAGAACAAACATAAAAGATACATCACATTGAGGAGTTTATTCAAACAGTCCACATGCATGCTAGCAACATCCATTGAGGTGTTTATTCAAATACTTCACTTGCATGTTAGCTACAACCATTAAGGAGTTTATTCAAACAAATTGCAACATTCAACTTCTCAACCATTGATAAATTTAAATAGTTAATTTATAGGTTATAATTGAATCCACTTCTCCCTTCTAATTACAAGTTAAAGAGTTGAATATGTACTGGCTAAATTTTCCCCAAACATGGGCCACAAAATCATTCCCACTGGATGAAGTGTTCTGCAAAACTACCCATATTCACAATTCGAGTTCAAAGAAACATATTTTTTGAATCAAAACAAGGGTTCTCAATCCATATGGCACGGAAAACCCCAGATGTTGAGTTGAATCAAAATGAAACCGTCCCAAGAACCTGATTTTCCAAAACTCTGTTGAACTAGAGTTTATAAATTTGGTTTGCATATATTGTCAAACACATTACATTGCAACTACTAAATGCAAGAAAACAAGAAACGAACCAACCAAATTTAATCTTTTGACCATAACCATTAGATTGATAGATTTTATATCCCATTACATCACCCATGTGTTATATTCCATGTTTTTACTATTCCATATGTTAGACACAATGGCACACTGAGAGGGGGGAGGGGTGAATTAGTGGGCCAACACTTTTGACAATTTCAACTTCTTAAATACTTAACATGTATATCATTCAACAATTTCACTTCAATGCTTTCATCAATCACTGAGCTATCACAATCATTCATCAAATTTAAACATGTCATTCATACTATCAATCACACCATCAAAGACACAACACAATATAAACTTTGTAATCTTTTTATATTTGATTCAAACGGCTACAACCGTAAGGTTTCATCGGCTACAACTGATTGAGAAGAACCAACTCCTATTCCAAGACCCTGCTTTGTTTTTCTTAGTTCCAACTAAGAAAGTGAGTGCAGGACCCAGCTTGCAATTACATAAAGATCTCTTTCAAATCATCAATGCCCACTATCATCAATTCAATCAACACCTATCTTGTCCTTTATCATGTCTGATCTGATCTCTGCATATCAATTCTGAACTCGTATTTCACTCATGTCTTCAAGTGTCTGCTCGCGTCATCAACCTGTCCAATTTCATGTCATCATCTTGTCCACATTCATGTCATTAAGTCACCTCTTTCTATGTCAACTGTCACTGTTGAGTAAAGGTAGTCACAGATAAGTCAATACCCTCTTCTCTGTGATCATATATGTATGGTCTTCAATTTTCTCCTACTTGATGTACAAATATGTTCTTCAATAATTTTGATTTCTCTTTATATAAATTCCAAGATGTGCTACACAAAGATACTTAGGAAGCCCTCACATAATCTTTTATATAGTATACAGTAGTCTTTAAAACAATATGAAGTGAATCTAAGACCCATCCCACTAATTTACTCATAAATGGAAGCCATATAACATATATACTCAGTCCACTAGAATCCCAAATATCATAGTAGCTACAACTATCAAAGATTAGATATTTGTTCTAGAACTGTATAACTGCCTCAGTTCACTGTCATTTATCCATTGTTGTTGCTACAAAATTCATTTTCTTTACAAGCAAAATTTAAAGAGAAACTCAGACATAAAAAAATATCAGACTTCAAAACTATGTCTGTTGTTGTGTTTCTCAGTCTGCTCACTCGAAAATTAGAGCTTTGTTCACCTGCGTTTTTCCATAGTGTAATGCACCCTACCATGGCTGCCTCAATGGTCCTTTTCCACCTGAATTTTAGAGAAAACCCATGAATTCATATTTTTTTTAAATGACGACATTGACTAGTTATTTATACTGGGTTTTTCATATATATTTTTGGAGCCAATATGTCAAAAGTAATCATTTTTATTTTTTATTTTTATTTTAATTATAGTTGGGCCGACTTGTTGGTAATAATTATTGTATTAAGAGTTTCAATCCATAATTTAATCAACAACCCACATGCTAGCAGATGACTTAATTCCTTTTGTTTTGGTTGTCATTCTCACAACGATCTTCAAGCGTATGGTCTTCTTTAAGAAGTGCACAAACCATAACTACCTCATCGTTAGCATTAAGAGCTTCATCAAAAATTCTTTTAGGATAAACATGGGCTGCATCATCATTGAAGTGCCTTCATTTAGCTTGTAGGCCCATCATTGCCTTCAATAACATGAAACCAAGTGTGTGTCCAAGTGTTGCGCATATAGACTTCTTCATCATGTGCTACAAGAACATCATCAAGTTACTTTTATTTCTAATTGTGTGAGCTTCAATACTCATCAAGCCACATGCATCCACAATATTTCAAGGACCATATAAGGTCATTGATGATAGCCATCATCATCTTCATTAAGAGTACTAGGACCATCTCCAAATGGCTATAGAAAGGGTCATTTGGTCCTTCTTGCCAGCTATCAAGTCCTTCTAGCCATATTCTTCTTGCTATGTCATCTAATGCCCATATCATCAATCCTTGACTTCCTTTATCATCAATGACAACCTATGCTGTGACAAAATCCCCATTTTTCATTGATGGAAACCCTCATTAATTACTCTCCCCCTTTGACATTAATGACAAAGGGTCAGACATTCAGCCATCAAAACATTAACATGTCTTCTTGAATACTTACCGAGATCATAGTGAAGTGTTTGCTAGCTTGAAAACTTTTCTTCCCCTATTAATATGCTTCATTGACCTTCTTACTTCTACTAGCTTTTGATGGTGCCTCGTCACCAGAACTTTTGCTTAATCATATTCTCACAAAGTTAGTCATACTTTTATCAAATTATCATAATGTTTGGTAGAGTAATGCCCTCTTTTTCAGTCTTTGAATGATAGCAAATTTTTTTTTGTTAATATAACCCAATGTCTGCTATTATTCGTTGAATTCCTTGTATTTGTTGATCTTGTTTGCAGTTTAATTTGCTTCTTCTTATTGTAAAAATATAATGTGGCTTGACATTGTTTGACTAGTCTTTGGAATGTGTGATAAGTTTCCACTTTGTTGATTGCTCCATATGTTAAACAACAAACCCTTTGACAGTCCCTGCCACACAATCTCTATTGTTGCACCAAGCTTGAAAAATTTAGCATTTGTCAATCCCATATAACAATCGAGTCTGCCCACATGCTACTTCTGTTGTTCATTGATCATGAACCACCAGAAACAACACTTTCATCATTTCTCAAAGCAAGGTACAAGCAAGGTATCTCAAGAGCCTTTTCAAGAATTTCAGACATGTAGCATAAGTGGATATGTTGAGCATCAATTTTCAGTCCTCATGCATCACCAAATTCTGAGTATGTTTAACCTAAGCTTAAACTTCCAACCTGGTTTTTCATTCACTGTTTTAGGCTACTATTTGAATGATTGTTTAAAGCACCTTCAGATGCCTTTCAGGATGACTTCAATGTGTCCAAAATCAAGTTGTACATCAGATTTGTCTTATGTGTCTAATCTTTATTCTTTGTACCTAAAAAAAAATTTCATAATATCCAGATTGTCATCTAGTAAATTCATGAAAGACAAGTATGCATCCTGGAAGATGTAGCATTAAAAGAGCCACCATAAATAATCTTGTCCCAACATGCTCCGTAAGGAAACTTTCAAATATATCTTCTAAATCATCCTCAGAATTGGAGTTGATACTAGGTGTTCTCCCAAGATTTTGCAAAGATGTCTTCACTTCATCATTTATACTACTATGTATCTCTTCGTTGTCATGGTCACTACTTGCTATAGGATTTTACTTCTTGTTTTTTGTATATGTCTCTTGACTACTCTTTATATCACTAATTTGAATCTGTCTTGGTCCAACCTTGGTTACTATGTCTTCCACCAATGCTTCATTCTTGATTCATATACATTCCCCTAGTCTTAATCTAAGTTTGTGATACATACACTCGTATGCAAACATTTTTTCAATCTGGTTCAAGGTATATCATGCCAAGTGATATCATAGTCTGTTGTTCAAGTCATGGAGTCACTACTGCACTCACTATCTGAGCTTCATCACAGGGTATTTGGGACTTAGCTTAAGTATTCATATGATCCCTGGGATTTTTCTTCATACAATGATAACAACATCGATAACCAGTTCTATATATGTCATATAACCAGATACCAACAACAAATGTTTTTTAGGTCATTCTTGGTAATTATATCCAAAGCTAAAAGAAGTCATTTGTACACTTTAGGAATGTTGTAGTTATCATAAGATTAATCATGCATTAAGAACATCCCTTCAACCTTCATCAGGTCACTTCACTTCATTTGCTTCAATTTTAAGAGTTCATTAGATCACATGAGATTTCCTTTTCTCCCCCTATCACCATGCTAGCTATGACCACGATCCTTGGACCTGTTACTATGCTTGGAGTAACCAATAATTGCCTATGAGTTCATCCTCCAAACTCCATGAACTCAAGGTGCATTAAGGTCTTTGAAAGACCTCAAGTTTGGATTTCCATATGGTACCCACCTTCCTTGCACAAATTGACTTCAGTCATATCTAGCAAAACGTTATTTTTCTTCCATACCTGGGAATATCCTTGGTTGTGACCACTTGTCCTTTGAGTTTCAAATCCGACTGCATAATTTTTCTTCAAAGATTCATTGGTTCTCCTTGTTGATGTATATGATGGTCTCTTCATTGGTTGTCGTCTTGGACTAGCACAAGTTCGTGCTTTGTGACCAAATCCACTACAACTGTAGCACCTCATACTGTGGAAATTTGCAGCAACATGGCCAATATGGTTACAAGTATAGCATCTTACTATGTTATTTGAACTTCCAACACTTCTTCCATGGAATGAGAAGTCCACATCCTTGTGAACAAAACCATCAAATGAATATAAATAACCATTGAATAGATGGTCATACCTGGATACATGGTTCCACTTTGAAGACGAGTCTTTTCTGAACATGCTCTGAGGAGTAGGACTAACTCCCTGATATCCTCCAAGATTTATGATGTCTTTTGCAGCTATGTGAGGAGCGGCTTGGCTTTCATTTTTGGAGAATGAGGGACCTTCTTCATACTTGCTAGGTGTCCATGTTTTTTCCACAGAATTTTCTTTTCCCAAGTTGTAGCCAAGGCTAGATTATCAAAAGGTGATATTTGGCAGTCCAGGATCTCGTCCAAGATGATTGAGTTGTTCACGAACTTCACACATGCATTAGACTTTTCACTTGTCTTTCTGAGACCAACTACTTATGTCTCAAGCTTTTGACATTGATCCTCCTTCTCATCCAATTTATCCTTCAAGACTTCCTCTATTCTTTTGGCTTCTTTTAGCCAAGTCTTCAGCTCAACATCTTCCTTCCTTTTTTCTTCAAGTTCTTCACCAGACTCTTTGTGTTCTCTTGCTTGACTGATCAATTCAGTATTTAGTCTTTCAACTTCATCTTCTTTGCCTTCCAGCTCATCATGTAAACTTGTCTTCTTGTGATTGATTTTCTTGAACAGATCCATAGACTTATCATGGTACTTTTCGAAGGACCCCAAAATATTTCTTTTAAGTCTCATATTGTATCTGAGATCAATGTCTACTAGAAGGTGTGTTGGGACATATTTCTTAGCCTCTTCAAGATCACTTTCAATATTATCACAATCACTGCTACTGTAATCAGAAATATTCTTACCTTCACAAGTGTCTGATGCTTGCTCTTGTTTTTCATCTTCAATAGGCTTGACTTCTGCTTCAATCTTTGTGTCTTGGTTTCTTCCTTAATACTCACTTTCCATCTTGAACCATAGGTCCTTGGATGAAGTGTGTTCTCTTGCACTCTCTCTAACAGAGCTTGAGAGTCCATCCATAAGAAACTTCAAAGCAATGGCATTGTCCTTCTTGGAATCCTTTTGTGCAGCAGACTTTTTCTTCTTGTTGGACTAAGTAGGTGGATTGACCACAATCTCCCATACACCAAATTTTTTCAAGTAAGCTTTCACCTTACTTCTCCATCCAAAGTAACCAGTCACATCCAGTATTGAAAATTCATCATTGTTGGGGAACTCTAGCTTTGTATTCATCAAGTGTCTACTGATCTCCTTCAAGTTGGTTAGACTTGTCCTGAAGGCCCACTCTGATACCAATTTTTAGAAACAATGGAACACTGAGAGGGGGGGGTGAATTAGTGGGCCAACACTTTTGAAAATTTCAACTTCTTAAATACTTAACATGTATATCATTCAACAATTTTACTTCAATGATTTCATCAATCACTAAGCTATCATAATCATTCATTAAATTTAAACATGTCATTCATACTATCAAGTCACACCATCAGAGACACATCACAATATAAACTTTGTAATCTTTTTATGTTTGATTCAAATGGCTACAACCATAAGGTTTCATCAACTACAACTGATTGAGAAGCACCAACTCCTATGCCAAGACCCTTCTTGGTTTTTCTTAGTTTCAACTAAGAAAGTGAATGCGAGACCCAACTTACACTTACATAAAGATCTGTCAAATCATAAATGCCCATTATCATCAATTCAATCAACACCTATCTTGTCCTCTGTCATGTATGATCTGATCTCTGCATATGAATTTTGAAATCATCTTTCACTCATGTCTTCAAGTGTCTTCTCGCGTCATCAACCTATCCACATTCATGTCATCATCCCTTCCGCATTCATGTCATCAAATCGCCTTTTTGTATGTCAACTGTCACTGTTGAGTAAAGGTTGTCACAAATAACTCAATGCCCTCTTCTATGTGATCATATATATGCTCTTCAATTTTCTCCTACTTGATGTACAAATATGTTCTTAAATCATTCTGATTTCTCTTTATATAAATAAGTGTGCTACACAAAGAGACTTAGGAATCCCTCACATAATCTTCTATATAGTAAACACTAGTCTTTAAATTAATATGAAATGAATCTAAGACCCAGTCCACTAATTTACTCATAAATGGAAGACATATAACATATACACTCAGTCCGCCAAGAGCCAAAATATCAGGGTAACTATTGTTATGATTATTAATCCACCCTTGACCATATTGTCTATTAGATTATTTATTCTAACTTAGGAACCTTAATTAATTAATTGGGTACACTAGTACCATTAGGTCCACTTGGCCTAACGGAGCCACATGTACCAGTCACTGGAGTGTGGGTAACTATTGTTATGATTATTAATCCACCCTTGACCATATTGTCTATTAGATTATTTATTCTAACTTAGGAACCTTAATTAATTAATTGGGTACACTAGTACCATTAGGTCCACTTGGCCTAACGGAGCCACATGTACCAGTCACTGGAGTGTAGGGAACACTGCTAGAGGTTAACTGCCACTTACTGCATGTGCATGCATCAGTTTGGGCACCTCCTAGACCAATCCCTACATTTTAGGACCCACTAGGAGTCCCGGCACCAACCTACTTCAGTTAGTTGGATTTAGTGCTAGTTAGTCTCAGTTAGCCCCCAACTACTTTCAGTTAATTCAAAATCAGTTAGGTAGTGCAAGCCTTGCATGGATAATGCATGGCTGCATCTGGAGTAGGCGCCTTCTCCCACTTACATTAGACAAAATTTCAACTCAAAATGGTCCTCTTAACTTTGATTCAAATTCCATGTCATCATGTGTTAGCCAATGAAATTGCTTTAAATTTGAAATACTGTATAGGTCTTAAACACTTTTTTAATATAAATTTGGAAAAAGGTATCATAAAAAAAACTAGTTTTTTTGTTTGTATTTTTGACATATCTCCCCGTGTTTTTACTAAATTTTCGATCGGGAGAGCTCGTTGGATGCGGAATTAAATTCTGCATCCAATGAGTCCCCACTCAGCATACTTTTGACGGACCCCTCTACCCCAAAAACAAGAAATACCTGAAAAAACATCATCATCACGTTTTTTCAGGTATTTCTTGTTTTTAGGGTAGAGGGGTCCATCAAAAGTATGTTGAGTGGGTACTCGTTGGTCATCATCACATTTTTTTAGGTATTTCTTATTTTTGGGATAGAGGGGTCCATCAAAAGTATGCCAAGTTGGTACTCATTGGATGCGGAATTTAACTCTGCATCCAACAAGCTCTCCCGATCGAAACTTGAGTAAAAAAACGGGGAGATATGTCAAAAATACAAACAAAAAAGTAGTTTTTTTCTTTTCTTCCTCCAAAATTAATAAATATTATTTTATTATTTTAACTATTATTTTATTAATTATTTTTAGGAGGCCCATTTTGAGTTGAAATTTCCTCCACACTTAGTTGCACTGAGTTAACTAGTTGTCAGTGATTGTTTGAGTTGTTGAATATCTGTGTTTGTTCTGGTTGTGTACTCAGAAAACATCATCAGGACAGTTTTGACAATTGTGCCTCTTGGCACGCCTCGATTCCCTTGGAGCTTGTGCATCGTGACTTGTGTGGCCCTCTTCCATCTGCTTCATTTTCTGGTTTTAAATATTTCTTAACTTTCATTGATGACTACTCCAGACGCACTTGGATTTACTTCCTAAAACTTAAGAGCGAAGTATTTAACATGTTCTTGGCCTACAAGGCTCTTGTTGAAAAACAATGTGGTCATCAAATGATTAAGTTAAGATCTGACAATGGAGTAGAATATGTTAACAACAAGTTCACTACTTTCTGCACATAGGCTCTAATGCCTCTTTCCTTGTCCTAATAGTGTCACTTTTGTAAATCCTTCAATCCTATCCCAAGTTGTTCTTAAGGGGGGATGTTAGGATATTTAGACACTTAGGAGTTAGTTAAGATCAACTTGTGTAATATATCAGTTAGGTAAAAGTGTGTTTCTTTAGTATGCATTAGTATGCATTTGTAAATATTCTAATCCGATGGTCATGATATGTTCTAAACATAAAGTGATCTGATGGTTCAACTTCTCTTAGATCATACCTGCCATTGATCCATGAGAGGTAGATTTTGAAGATGAATCTAGGCGGATGTGGTGCTTCTTCATTGCTACTTCCAAGGATGCCATCTTCTTGAAACACTTAGATTCATCATGATTATCTTTCCCACAAAAATTGCAATGGCGCTCAGTCTTCTTTCCTATTGGCTTGGATCCTTTGTCATTTTTTAAAGAAGGAGCTGACTCAGAGGGTTTGGGACCCTTGTTGTTTAGCTTATTATTGCAAAAATTTTGTTTCTTGGGAGGCTTGGACTTTCTTTCTTTTGGGACAATAAGGCTTTCCCATATGTATCTACATTGTTAACTATTCCAAGATGAATGAGCTTATCTTGCTCTCTGATTAAGGAATCACAAAAGGATTCAAAACTACGCTCTTGATAGCTAGCTCCAGTCAAGGATTCTTTCATGGAGTATAATGCATATACAAAAACAGAATATGCAGGTCCAAGTTTGGAAAGAATATGATAAATACATTGTTTGTCTTCTTTCTTAATCTTGCATTCTGCACATAAGAATCTAAGAGTTTTATACTGAGATAAATAGTCTTGAATGCATGGAAAATCATTTGGATTCAAGAAAATCAACTCATTATCAAGTTGATGACCCCAAATTTCATTGTGTTTACCAAACACAGATTCCAACTTTTCTCAAGCTTGATTAGGTTCATCAATTCTAGATATGTGGAATCACAAATCAGTAGAGATTGATATCCTAATCAATCCATGAGCTTCATCGCATCTATTTTCCCATTTAATTTTCTTATCATCATCAGTGGGTTCTGTTTCTTTCCCTGAGGTTATCCTGAAAAGTCCCCTACTTCGCAGAACATCTTCCATACGAGATTTCCATGAGAAATAGTTAGAACTTGTAAGTATAATATCACAAGGAGAGGCCATACTATAAATTAATGGCTAAAAGAACATAAACTAACTGTCTGGATGCAAAGAGCTTGAAAAAATATGCGGTTTAAAAAAAACGGCACTGCAAACTGATTCTGGATGATGAAGTTATGCTTGATCAAAGAAAATGTTGAAGATGTCCCCAATAGTGACGTGGTAGATATGAACTTGGCCAACTAAAAAGGACCCCCATCTTCCCAAGATCAGCCTTTAACAATCACTTTACAATAATGTTTTTTTTAAGTGAATCACTTTTGTAGAATAAATGATGTTCACTTTTACAATAATGTTACTTTTAAATAGTGCGGCAATAAATTAAAAGACTTAAGTGAATCACTTTTTATTTTATTGTATTTATGTGAAATGCACTTTTACAATAAAGTAATCTTGAAAATAGAAATTACATGCACTAAAAAGTAGCTTAATAAGACTTGAACTCAAGACCTATTAAAGAATAAATCAACTTTGGACCAAGTGAGCTAAGTTTGAAAGGTACGTAAAAGAATGGAAAGAGGAAGGGGGCTCTTTTATTTATTTATTTTTCTTGAACTCTTCTCTCTCGTTCTCCGTGGTTACCTTTTTTTTTCCTGCAAATCACAAAAGAAAAACAAAAAACAAAAACAAAAACAAAATTCCACACAATGGGGTTAGATCTTGGTTAGCTTACCCGGAAAGTCTACATTTTCAAGTTGTCTCTATATTTCTGATTTGTCGTGATCGCACAAGGTTCACGGCAAAGAGCATGCGTAGCCAAGAAGACAAGAAAAAAACATTTCCCTTATTGGTTTTGATTTGTCGTGATCGCACAAGGTGCACGGAAAAGAGCATACGCAGCCAGGGAAGGAAACAATCCAAGACTAAAACAGTAAAGATATAATAAAATATGAGAGATTTTAAAAAAAATAAAACAAATCCGTCACTGTAACATTATACTTTCATATTTACCGAAATGGGTGTTTCTGGAACAAACGAAAACAGTTTTTGATTAAACGAAAATTATTTCCCAATGGAAATGGCGCTCCAAATGCAATGGAACAGCTCCCACATGCCACAAATGCATAGAAAATCCAAAACCAGAAACTCTTTCAAAGTTTCGACAACACCGGTTCTAGATCTTGATCAAAACCGAAAGCGGCTCTTCATAAACGCTCTGATACCATGTTCGAGTACATAGGGTACTCCCAAAAGACCGAACATTTTGAGCAATCACTTCACACAAATAGATCACAGATCAACACATCGATGTTTGTCACATGGTTAAAACCCTCGAGAGAGAAAGAGTCCATGGCCTCAGCCAAATAGCTACTTGGAGGAATTTATTATGCAAAAGAAAGAAAGTTACATGAGCTTCTCATAATCAATCAACTAGCCAAGGACCCTCCATGCTCTTTAAATAGAGATCATGGACCAATCGGGTGTTAAGCCATGGATCAATGGTAGGTATGATGTACAAGAAGTTGAACTGTCAGATCACTCTATGTCTAGAACATATCGTGACCGTCGAATTAGAATATTTACAAATGCATACTAATGCATACTAAAGAAACACACTTTTACCTAACGGATATATTACACAAGTTGATCTTAACTAACTCCTAAGTGTCTAAATATCCTAACAATCTGGGAGTTGATATGTTGGACTCTGACATTGATTGAGACACCATGAGTTAAATGGTTAGTTAGCTACAGTCATATCCAATGGATAGATTTGAATTGCATGTCATGCATTTGAATTATTTTCCTATGTAAACTATTGTAACACCAGATTTTATTGTTATGAATGATACTGTAAATTCCTGAGCAATACTTGTCTATTTCCTGTGTGGTTTGTTTTGTTCAGTTTGTATCTTCATTCTCCATTCTTTTACATCAAACATTATTAGAACTATCTACTTGAATATCTAAATGGAATTCAAATTCTAATATGGTATCAGAGCCTTCTCGGACATGTTTCATTCTTGTTCCTCCCCATCGAACATCAGAAGCAGCTGGGTTTCCACAGAAGTCCCCTATGATGATTTGCTAGCTCTGGATTTATTTAGAGCAGCAGAGAGGGCATGGCAGACCCTGAAAATATGTTCATGTCAAGAGGAAAAGCACGATTCTTATAGTTCATATATTTTTAGTTTTGCAGTGATATTTTCCAGGCTTAGCTTCGTATGGATTCGATATTATTAGTTCCTCTTCTTACTCCATCCACAACATATTCAGAATGAAAGTTGAAGATGATTGCATCTCTAAAGAGACAAGGTATTTATGAGGTATATATGGGACTTGGTAAGGAGTCTTATGAATATGAGAAAGACTGGCTAAATGACGGTGATAGAGCTTATGGAGCAATATTTGGGACTTTTTCTCGAAGTTTGCTTATGGACCTTATTGAGTTTGCATAATACCCAAAGGATATCTGGATATCCCTGGATAAAATATTTGGGAAGCACAATGAAGATTGCTATAGAAATATGGGGAGCACTTTCAGAACCACAAGATTTCTTTATTCAAAATTCTTGGCCTCTACTCTCTCTAATGAATTTGTTCAAGATGAAGAAGAAGCAGAATCTTCCTCAGTTGATTCATATTGAAGAAAGTCTCCTTGAAGTGACTCCTTCTCATGTTGCTCCGAAAGTGTATGAGATATCGGATATCTCATCTCCTCACATGGCTAATCCAGAAGAATACATTCGAATCTCTGATGTTGAAGAAAATCTCTCCTTCCATTCTATGCCAAAATTCTCCAATGATTCTTCTATTATAAATTTTATGCATAGTTTATCGGTAATTTCTCCAGGAAAGGGTGAGGAATTTGGTTTCTCTATCTCTAATGATGTTGTTAAAGAGACAAGGTATTTATGAGGTATATATGGGAGTTGGTAAGGAGTCTTATGAATATGAGAAAGACTGGCTAAATGACGGTGATAGAGCTTATGGAGCAATATCTGGGACTTTTTCTCGAAGCTTGCTTATGGACCTTATTGAGTTTGCATAATACCCAAATGATATCTGGATAGAACTGGATAAAATATTTGGGAAGCACAATGAAGATTGCTATAGCAATATGGGGAGCACATTCAGAACCACAATATTTTTTTATTCAAAATCCTTGGCCTCTACTATCTTTGATGAATTTGTTCAAGATGAAGAAGAAGCAGAATCTTCCTCACAGTTGATTCGAATTGAAGAAAGTCTCCTTGGAGTGACTCCTTCATATGTTGCTCCGGAAGTGTATGAGATATCGGATATCTCATCTCCTCACATGGCTGATCCAGAAGAATACATTCGAATCTCTGATGTTGAAGAAAATCTCTCCTTCCATTCTATGCCAAAATTCTCCAATGATTCTTCTATTATAAATTTTATGCATAGTTTATCGGTGATTTCTCCAGGAAAGGGTGAGGAATTTGGTTTCTCTATCTCTAATGATGTTGTTGGTGTGCATATAAGTAATTATCTGGATATTTTGGAAATAATATCAGATTGTAGGAGTGATTCATTCACTATCATTGATCTAGATCTTCCAAAAAATTCCTACATTATTGCATGCACCGATACTCAGGGTTTTGAAGAAGGGGAAAATTGTGCATCTACCATCTCGGTGGAGCACACTCTTGGATCTGATATGGACTTTATTGGATCTGATATGATCTGATATTACTTGGTTCTAGGGTTCAAGAGCTTTCAATACCTCTTGTAGTTTTTCTCATCAATTTCGGTGTGAAGAAACAAGTACCAAAAATCTCTTTCAAAGGTTTTGAAGAAGGAGAAACGGTGCATCTACCAGCTCAGTGGAGCACACTCCTGGATCCAATATGGAATTTATTGGATCTGATATGATCTTATTTAGATCTTATCTGTTATTACTTGGTTCTATTGTTCAATAGCTTTCAGTACCGCTTGTAGTTGTTCTCATCAATTTTGGTGTGAAGAAACAAGTACCAAAAATCTCTTTCAAAAGTTCTATTGGGGATTTGATGTCAGTTTTCTCTCATGAGTTTGCTGATATTATATTTTGTAAATATTTGTATATTTTTGAAATAATTTCAGGTTGTAGGAGTGATCCATTCACTCTCATTGATCTTGAGCTTCCAGTAAATTTCTACATGATTGCATGCACCGATATTCATAATTTTGAAGAAAGAGAAAATTGTGCATCTACCATCTCGGTGGAGCAAACTCTTGGATCTGATATGAAATTTATTGGATCTGATATGAAATTTATTCGATTTGATATGATCTTATTTGGATCTAATATGATATTGCTCATTTCAATATTTCAGGTTCATGAGCTTTCAATACTTCTTATAGCTGTTCTCATCAATTTGGTGTGAAGAAACAAGTACCGCACTGAATCTCCTTCAAAATTGTTGTTGGGGATTTGATTTCATTCAACACTTTTGGATCTGATATGGAATTATTTGGGTTTGATATGATCTTATATTACTTGGCTCAATATTTCAGGTGCATGAGCTTTCAGTACTGCTTGTAGCTAGTTTCATCAATTTTGGTGTAACAAATCAAGTACCGCAAGTCTCCTTCAAAATTGTTGCTGGGGATTTGATTTCACTTCACAATTTTGGATCTGATATGAACCTTTTTTTATTTGATTTATTTTCTGATCTGATAATATGTGGTTCAGGTTCTAACATTCAAGGGCTTACAGTATTGCTTGTAACAAGTTTCATCAATTTTGGTGTGACAAATCAATCACCGCAAGTGTCCTTCAATTTTGTTGTTGAGGATTCCATGTTACTTCTCTCTTATGAGTTTGCTGAAATTATATTTTGTGAATTATTGGATATTTTTGAAGCTATATCAGATTATGGAGCTCAAGCATTCTCTCTCCACGGTCCTAGGGCTTCTCTACCTTTGGTCACATGCTCATCTCCTCACAGAACTAGTAAAGAGGAAGACATTCTAACACTTGCTCCTAACACTTGGGGATGATTTTACCACTCATGTTTTGTTGTTCAAGGTAGACATATATCAGTTTCTTGGGTGTTCCTCACATGGTTCGAATTCCCAAGAACCTTTTCTCTCTCTTTAGATGATTTCAGCTGCTCTACATGGGTCCAATTTTCACCATGCAGCTGTTTATATTTCTGATTCAGTTGAGTGCATTATTCTTCTTCCAAAGAGGAAGATTCCTCCAAACATAAGCAATTTGTTTGGATTCATGGGTTCACCTGCACATAACCAAGATATTGCTGCTGCATATTGTTGCAAATAGTAGCAAAAATTTTCACAATTTTTTCTCAAAATTTGTATTTCTACTTATTTTGAGGGGGCGTTTTTTTTCCCATGAGGTTTTCTCCTATTTCCTTGGTTGTATTAAGTAGCATTCTATCTTTTAGATTGTATTTGGGTGACCTATGGTCTTGTTTCCAGGGCCCACAGTTTTCCAAGTTAGGATTCAGGGGGGGTGTTAGAATTATTAATCCTCCCTTGACCATACTATCTATTAGATTATTTCCTAACTTAGGAACCTTAATTAATTAATTGGGTCCACTAGTACCATTGGGTCCACTTGGCTTAATGGAGACACATGTACCAGTCACTAGAGTGTGGGGAACACTACTAGAGGTTAACTGCCACTTACTGCATGTGCATGCATCAGTTTGGACGCCTCCTAGACCAATCCCTATATTTTAGGAGCCACTGGGAGTCCCGACACCAACCTACTTCAGTTAGTTGGAGTTAGTACTAGTTAGTCTCAGTTAGCCCCCATTTACTTTCAGTTAGCTAGCGCAAACTTTGCATGGATAATGCATGGTTGCATGTCGAGTAGGCACCTTTTCCCACCTACCACACTTAGTTGCACTGAGTTAACTAGCTGTCACTAATTGTTTGAGTTGTTGGACATCTGGGAGTTGATTTGTTGGACTCCAACATTGATTGAGACACCATGAGTTAGATGGTCAGTTAGCTACAGTCAGATCCAGTGGATCGATTCAAATTGCATGTCATGCATTCGAATTCTTTTCCTATGTAAACTATTGTAACACCGGATTTTATTATTGTGAATGATACTGTAAATTCTTGAGCAATACGTGTATGTTTCCTGTGTGGTTTGTTTTGTTCAGTTTGTATCTCCATTCTCCATTCTTTTGCTGCAAACATTATTAGAACTATATGCTTGAAGATCTAAATGGCATTCAGATTCTAATAGCTACAACTGTCCAAAATTGGATATTTGTTCTAAAACTGTATAACTGTCTCAGTTCACTGTCATTTATCCACTGATGTTGCTACAAAAATCACTCCTTTTTTTTACCTGTGAAATTTAGAGAGAAACTCATAAATAAAAAATATCATACTTCAAAACCATGTATGTTGTTGTGTTTCTTAGTCTGCTCACCCAAAAATCAGAGCTCTTTTCACCTATATTTTTCCATGGTGGACTGCTCCCTACTACAGTTGCCTCAATGGTCCTTTTTCCACCCTAATTTCAGAGAAAACCCACAAATTCTTTTTTTTAAATGAAGACATTGACTAGTTATTTATACTGGTTTTTTTCATATATATTTTTTGGAGCCGACATGTCAAAAGTAATCATTTTTATTTTAATTATAGCTGGGATGACTTGTTGGTAATAATTGTTGTATTAAGAGTTTCAATCCATAATTTAATCAACAACCCGCATGCTAGCAGATGACTTAATTCCTTTTGTTTTGGTTGTCATTCTCACAATGATCTTCAAGTGTATGGTCTTCTTTAAGAAGTGCAAAAACCATAACTACCTCATCATTAGCATTAAGAGCTTCATCAAACAATCTTTTAGGATAAACATGGGCTGCATCATCATCGAAGTACCTTCATTTAGCTTGCAGGACCATCATTACCTTCAACAACAAGAAAAAAGGTGTGTGTCCAAGTGTTGGGCATATAGACTTCTTCATCATGTGCTACCAGAACATCATCAAGTTACTTTTATTTCCAATTTTGTGAGCTTCAATACTAATCAAGCCATGTGCATCCACAATATTTCAAGGACCATATAAGGTCATCGATGACAACCGTCATCATCTTCATTAAGAGTACTGGGACCATCTCCAAATGACCACAAAATGGGTCATTTGGTACTTATTTCCAACTATCAAGTCCTTTTATCCATGTTCTTCTTGCCATGTCATCTAATGCCCATATCATCATTCTTTGACTTCCTTTGTCATTAATGATTTTTCATAAATGACAACCTATGCTCAACACCATAAACATAATATATTCACTTGGAAATTTTAACAAACATATCTTATGCTTCCTGTGGCTAACACTGATTAACACATACATAATAGGATTCTCATACACATTCATATCAATACCTTAATTATATCAATCCAATTGTTATCTATCTATAAAATGAAATATGCATGGAACAGAAAATAAATAAATCATTAACAAGTTCATTATGCCTTACCATTTTACCTTACTAGTGCCATTCTAGTTGTTTCCAGCCGAATTCTATCCATTAGTTTGTTTCATTGGCCAACTCAAATTACCATCGGTTTACCTTCCAGCCATATCCAAGGAGCAATCCTCCCCCTGGAAACCCCGAGTTGTATGAGCTCACACATAGTACCAAACTGCCAATATAGTGAGGTATACAAGGCAATATTAGGAAGAGATATCTTCTTCCTCACAATACCACTCTCAACCAGACTCAGATAGTTAAAATTGGTTAAGTGTTCTAGATTCATTTCGGTAACATCTAGCTACTCTCCAGTTCTCCCCCAAACACATGGGGGCACCCCTATATTTATATCCTCTGAGTGGGGTGACACCTAATCCCAAAATTAATAATATGCACCGCACACCCCCCCCCCCCCCTTGAGGTCGATTTCTCTCCATTTTTCTTATTTAATTATCTAATATTCACCCCACCTATGTGTCCATGTGAAATTTTTTTTTTTTTTAATAAATAATATTTCACCTTTTTCATTAAAATACTATTATAACTTAAGATCCCCTCCAAAGTGGGTAAAAATGAAATTAAATTAATTCAAGGTTTACCCTATATTAGATTACTAATTGTTTCATGCTCGAGAGTGGTGTTTTCTGATGGGGAATAGGGATTCCACGCCCTTATTGCACACCCCCCATACTTATTAGGACTCCATGCCTTAACTTGTATCTAGGACTTCATTCCCTAGTAGAATCAAGACTCCCGCCCTTATCTAATTTAGAAATTCAATACTTCACGCCTTGATCAGAGATCCAAGACTCTGTGTCTTGCTCTTCATGTGGGTTTAGGATTCCATGTCCTAACCTCCATGGATTCTCATCTATTTGGCTTCGAAACTCCATGTTTCTCTCAAGGTACTAAATGTGAGCTCTCACCCATCTAATGGTTTGTTGGCAAGGTCTTGTTCCAAGGCCTGCACACATCACAATCTCATAGATCAAAAGCATCAAATGAAATTATAATTAGATTAACATAATTACATTTTACAAATGTATGTGTGACTTCCACGGTCACTTTAATTCTATAGAAATGGATTCCACGATCATTTTTTATCCAAGCATCCATGTTGGCAAGTATTCAAGTTCCCAACTAAACCTTGCTCCTTACAAGGCTAAGTGTACATAATCATACAATATATATATCATCAATGAAACCATGATCAAATATCTATTCCACATAGCAAATATCATCCATGGGTCCTTGCATCACAACCATCTATGATTAACCAAGTTATGCACCAAGTCATCAATTGTATGGATAAGGAGAAACATTCACATAACATTTGCATAATTAAAATACATCTAAGATATATAATCTAATATACACCACACACATATATATACATATAATTGGCATGTGACCCAAATCGATAATTTAACATTAAGTCCACACATAAGTTTATCATACCTAATCCATATGTAATTCCATCAAAACTCACCCCTCTAGGTGTCATGGACCAAAGTATCCAAGATGGGATGCTATAGTTGTGAAGTTACTATGCACACTCTCTTCTCTTCTCATTTCTTTACCTAGTTCAGACATTCGTATATTTGGTGGTATGCGCTATAACAAAAAGCACAAAGTGTGTGGTTTAGTACAGTGCCACGAAATGTGTCCAACCTCATCACAATTAGAGTGGGGCGGTCGTCTCCTGTTGTCATATCTTCCATGCCACCTTCTCCTAAACTCCTTTCCTTGGCCTCGAACTCCTGTATATTCCACTCCCTAAACTCGATAGATATCTGGTGTGTTTTCCTTCATAAACTACGAGGCTCTATAGTTATTAATGCCATGTCCAACAAAAATACAAAATTTGTAGAATGGTGTGTTAGTACTTGTTTGGTATTTCAATAGCATAAGACAATGTGGTGGTTTGTGTCCCCATTGTCTAGATATCTTGCACTAGTTCATCTTGGATTCAAAAGGAAATGAATTCAACCCACCCAAAGGAAAATGGTTAGGGCCACAAGTAGTAAGGTAATTACTCATCAACTGACACTCATTCTAGTGGTGTATCTATGTTCTACATAGCGTACACCATATAGTTTTGTGCATAGATTCCCCTTTATATAAGTCTTGTAATTTTTCTGAGAGCATAATAAGATGGCTCTGTATTTGTGTCATTTCAGCCAAGCTGGCCGTAAGTGGTAAGGCTTCCAATCTTAGCACAATCTCCAACACTTCCTACATATTTATCTTTTATTGTTTAAGCGGATTGTAGATGTGCGGCAGTAACCCAGCAATGAACCTCTCTCGATGTTATACTTCTTATAACTTAAAACTCAATTTCCATATGAGTTCCTTGAATCTCTTACCAAAATCCCATACAGTCACATTTTCTTTATTTGATTTCCTTCAGCTCTTGCTCTTTGGTACATTGTTGCTCAAATTTAGGTTTCTTGAACTCCTTGATTATATCTTCTCTAATTTTTACATATGTCCTAGTCTGGCCAATGGAATATCAATCTTATATTTCATGTACCACTGTAGCACATGTTTTATAAACGTTATTTCCAACTATGTTATCTTCATGTTGTCATTTGTAATTTTATTTACTACCCATATGCTTCACACAAAAAGAATTGTTATATCATCTTTTTTGGTTCCATGAAACACCAGAATCCTTAATATTGGTGTAACACCCCAACTATTTATTCCTTATAATTTTGCAATGAAATGTGTAAAAAGACAGTGAGGCCTATGGCCAAACTCATGTACTTATTTTGTACTTTTAAATAAATTTGTCGGTTGTGGGTGATGTGGTCGTTGAAAGAAGGGCGACTATGAACCCACAAGAGGGAAGATGAAAAGAACAAGGAGTTGAAGACTAAGGATCCTAACCCTACCTTAACTTTGCTTACAAATCAATTTGACCTTCATTCTAGCTAGGAAAGTGAAAGGTTAGGAATTATGGGTTAAAAAGTTTGGTTAAATGACTAATAAATAATAAAAAATGAGTAAATTGATGTGAGTTGGGGAATGTGGGAATGTGGGTCTCCAATCCCATGCACCAAAAGAGGCTTTGGACTTAGGAAGAAGGGGGAGATGAAAAGCACGGGAAAAAAAAAGCAAACCAAAGAGTTGAACCATGTGTCCTTTTGAAAAACCAACTACTGGAATTTTTCGCGGAAATATATGAAGCCCTACAATGTGAATTGCTTAAAACATGTGAGTGCATACTAGTGAATGGGGAGTTCCACATGTATATGATATTTTCATTTATCTAATCTTGGAACATTGTTCAACAGTAGTAAATCCTAAGAGAGTATTTGGTCAAAGAAAAGAATCTACTCCTTTGTGTTAGACAAATTGATGTAGGAGGGATTTCCATGGGAAGTTTAAGGTGTTGAATATGAGAATTGCTAACTAAACTAGAAATTCAATATATGGTATCGGCTTGAAGATTATTCCCCTTGTAGTTTCACAATCTCAACTCATGGGTGGTGGTCATGTTGAGAGATTGATGAGTAGGGCAACCTACAATTGGGAGGTACATATATTTTCCAACCGAAAGCTATTTTGAGAACAAATGAGTTTTGAATTTGAAGTTTATGAAGAAATGGAATGCGTGACTCATATTTTTTTAAATGTATTTTTCAAATCTTTAAATGCATTCATGTCTAAGAATTTATGAAATGGGTACATGCTCAAACACGTTTTATTTGGCATTTTAAATCCAGAAATTATTTAACATGGATGAATTAAGTTAGGTCTTTGTGAATGTATTAAATTTGAAAAATCACGTTTATTTTATCATGACTCGGTTTTGTTCTTAATATTGTACATTTAAAGCATGTAACCTTCATAAAATCGCTGCCATAAATTGCAGAAGCAATTTATTTATCTATTTCATCATGCGGAGGCATAGACCCATCTAAGAATTTAGCTAATGCTATAAAAATCATCCTCCAAAAGCTACCAAGCTTGGAAACTCCCAATATGTTGTGCATTTCTATTAAAGAATATGGCAATTATTATTTTTTCTTTTCTTTTCTTCTTTTATTAGTTCACAAGAGAAGATAATTTAAATCGCCCAGTTACATGTAGATAGATGTTTGTGATTACATCATTAAATTTTATTTATTTAAAACAAAACAAAACAAAAAATAAAAAATAGTTGAGCCTATGCACTCCCTTTCTCTTACATTCTAGGTGCTCATAGAATGAGAGGAATTAAAATCAAAATCCACCCACATGTCATCCAATGTTTTATAATCATTGGCTTATTTAATGAAGATATACCTAGGAAGTATTTGTCCATACCTGTAGAATCTTTACCAACCAGGTTTATCTAAAGTTGATGTTTTATAATCATTGGCTTATTTAATGAAGATATACCTAGGAAGTTGTTGAGGCCTGGAAATTCGCAAGCAACAACAGCAAGGGATTCTCCCCAGTCAACGTTCCCAACTAGCCCATGACTGTTTGGTTTAGGGAATCCGTCCGGTTAGCGGTCCGTCTACCGTAGGTCAAGTAACAAAAATAAAAGGGTTTTACCGGTCGCGGCCCAATCCACCGTATATATTTTGCATTTTTTACTTTAAGAATGATATGCAAGTGCCTATCTAACATGCAGATTGATCAAGGATGCAAGGAGTGGTCACAATGTGATGTGCAGGTTCTTACCTCTCGTCTTAGACTCTCTCACATCTAAAATCACACGCAACTAGAAAATACATACCAACTAAGCTGTCTCTAGAGAGCAAAATATTTATTCATGAGTAATGTAATACCGTTCACATGATACGGTAAATCACAGATAGTTGTTCATAGAACCAAACACATAAACATGAATAAAGATATACGCGACAAGATAGTTCATCAACAGTTAAAACCTTCATTACTCATAGTGGAAATTATCACAGAATAATACCAGAGAACATTCAGACAAGAACATAGGTTCAGAAAATGCTCTCACGGTTAATGAAACACAGTTGAAAACGAAATAATTCCTCTTGAACATTGTTCATTCTATCTCATTTGAACATTCCACACAGCACCCTCTCCCACAGAGAAAAGTTACAAATTTTTTATTGTAAAATGAAGTAGTTCCTCTTACAAACAACAGCTCACAAGTTTTTTTTCCCGGGGAAAAAAGCCCTTATTCCCTCTAACTTTCCTCTATTTAAAGCCAAAAGGCGAACCCTTTGGGCTACCCCAACCGTGTGACCTTTGGGCTCCTCAAAAACCGTTTAATCTCACCATTTTGTCTTTTTCATGAGTAATCATGATTCACATATTGCGTTACATTCTTAGGTTTCAACTTAGGAGTACTTAATAAAATGGGATCCGCTCGGTAACTGATGGACCCGTTCCAAGCCTAGGTTGTTATTGCCATTGATGTTGCCTTGTCTTTTGTTTGTCCTTCTTTAGATCCCGCTGATTTCAGAGTAAACTCTGCTTGTCACTTCTTAGCCAACTCCCTCAGCTTTATCCTTTAGCTATGCCCTCTCGCAGCAGTAATCTGAAGAATCTTCTGAGTCCGTCTGCAGTTAAACAACATTCATCATTAATCAGGACTGCATCTTTTCAATAAAAGTAAACTACACTAACAACCAAACTAGTCATCAAATGAGGCCCTGTACTGCACTCTCATCCTGAACGCCTTAACAAGAATCCCAAAAACCACCGCTGCCCACACAGGGGTTAAAACTCACAAGACGGTGGCAAAAACCTCATCGACGGCTTGAGCCATTTAAGCATCGGCCGGATAGTCTTACCTGCAGCCGCAGCGGCGGGTTTCAAATGGCCAACGAGTTCCACGGGACTATTGAGTCTATCGAAGTCGAAAGAGATAAATTCCCACGCATCGGCGGAAAAGTTCCCTGCCGGCGAACGGAAAGACATCAACGTCGGGACGTTAGAGCGTTACGCAGCCGCAATGGCGGAAGATGAAAAGGCTATGGGTCCCGCAGCCTAAAGGCAAGAACAGTGAAACCTAGACAAAGCATCAGCAAGCGGAGCGGTTATATGGCAGACACTTAGTCCACTCAGGAGCCGCAATGGTGGAAAGCAAACAAACTACAGCCTTCGATCAAAACCATAAACTTTTCGATAAGGCGCAGAAATCATCATGAAACAATAAGTGTTCGGAAAACCTAAGGTCGTGCAGCGGCTCCACAAAATCAAACAAACCCGACCCAAAATTCAGTCAACCTCCGATAATGCAAACAAGTCAAAACAACACAACATGACGTCGGAGGAGTCAAAGACTATCCTACGGAACGCTCATCGTTCAGCTTTCGCAACGAAGGCTCCATAAATAAACATGGCTTTGATACGTTGTCTAAAAGGCCTCCGAAACAGTGGCTGGAAGGAGAAATATGCTTCCAAGAACAACGAAAGAAATCGCGGATCAAAGGGCAAAAATCAAACTCTAAATTCCACAACCCACAGCAGTTTCAAACATGAGCAATTTTCCGAAAAGCATGAAGAGAGTTAACCTCAAAATAGTCCAAAATTGTAGCAGAAGGAAAACAAAAACAAAAACAGAGTTCATGGATCCAAACGATTCTAGGCAATGATAAAAATTAATAAAAAGGGGGGGGGCAAAATTTCGAAAATTTGGGGAGACAGTTGCAGCTACAACAAAAGTATTTGTCCATACCTGTAGAATCTTTACCAACTAGATTTATCTGAAGTTTCCTTACCTTAGACAAGAACATATGTTGTGTCTCCTTATTTTCGAAGTATAGTGCCAATTAAGAATTCTTTGAAACATTGATATCCCGAAAATTGAATATTCAATAATCATTCAACGACAACCGTCCTTGACACAAACTTTGGTTGCATCTAATTAAGTTCCTGACAAGGAAGTTTGTTGTTCATGGAACTATCCTTTTGTGTATACTCATGTTCTGTCTTCTAGCGCTTGGTAAAGTTTCCAAGTGGTACTTGTTATGGAAAGGAGATTTCTTTAACAAGTTCCAAAAGGTGTGTTATAGAAAGGGGAATGTGTTAATGGTTTGCACTGGAAAATAAATCATGAACATATACAAAATTTCATTTTCTTTTCTTTTCTTGAAATACTTTTGTTTATAATGTATGCATGAGGTTTACATATTTAGCATGTGTAGCTTATAACCTAAATTTTGTTAGTGAATTTGAAAGCTAGCACCATTAGTAATTTTGTGCTTTAGTCGAAATTAGATGAGTAGAAACTTGAAAGCTTTCTAAAGCATTGATATTCAAAAACTGAACATTAAATAGGTCCTTCAACAATAATAGTTATACCAATTAGAATTTGGTTCCTGACTGACTAATTTACTGAAAATGGAAGATTAATGAACCTAGAACTCTTTTAAATTTTTGCAAGATAAGCACTCTACCAAAGAAAGTTTTATGTGGGACCTATGTCTACAAGTATTTGAATTGGAAGCCATAGACAAATTTCCTATGTTAAACTTCCTATAAAATTATATCCTTTCAATAAGCTTCAACTCTACACATGGGAAAAAGTGTGAATGCATGAAGTGCTATTGTTGTTGTCTAAACATTGTGAAGTCCCATCTATTTTATTTGCATATTTTTCAAATGATAGAAGTCCTTTCTTGTTGATGTTAGAGGTTCTTTGGACTTGTTGGTCAATTTACTTTATTTTATTTTATTTTATTAATCCAGTTTAAACTCTGTTTTTGTTAAGTTATTATGAAACTTACAAGAAAAGAATTGCACATTAACGCACGAGAAATGTAAGGAAGGGAAATAACCCCAAAATTATTTAAATTACATGTATACCATTGACTAAATTGATTGTTACATCAAAAACTTGCCCATTATAAATACATGAACTTCTGCCAAAATAATAGTTGTCCAGGAAACAACTAAAACAATATCGTTAAATGAATCCATCCTGTAAAATTGTATGTTTTGTTGTATTTAAGGAAGCATGAAAACTATTCATGATATTTCCGCTAACTCCATGTTGATTCTACCCCTTTATTTTAATGCAAAGCGTTGTTTTTATGTTGGGGTTGTGACAATTCGATCAATCATAAATGTCAAGTTCTTACTGCCATATCTTTTCTCCTATTTGTTTATTGTATTTGTTGCTGAAACAAAATCTAACTTTTGATTCTATTGAATTTTCTTCTTCTTTTCTTAGGACACACATGGGGGGAGGTTCAAATAGAGGATTATACCAACTCGTTTCCTTGGACATAGAGGTTTCTCCCAACCTCATATATAGTAACAATATTACTACTATTGTAGTATATTTTTTCATGCTAGAGTCTCCTTCACTTTCATCTTCAATATTGCTACCGTCTAAAAAAGTCATTATCCTCATATGTATTCTATTTGCTTCTATTTCTCCATTGGGTTCCATCATCTTATTCATAAATATTGTTATCTTCATCCCCGTGGTTTGGAGACCACCTCCTACACATTATCCTCTTGTAGTTCTCCTTGTATGTGACCTTCTGGCATGAAACTCAAAACAATCTTACTTTCTATTTCTTCGTATCTGGCCTTCTTGTTCTCTTGGCTACTACTTTCTCGAATGTCTCCTCCCCTTTTCTAAGTTTTGTCAAACTAAACTTTCCATATGGCCTCACGCAATGCATTTCTTCTTTCCTGCATATATTTCTATGCTTTTCCCTACGCCTCCAAATCCGTGTTTCTTTCTCTTTCTTATTTCACTTCATACTCCTCGCCCCCTTCCGCAAGGGTTTTACACTACCATGGTGTCAAGTCATGCTTGCATCAACCCTTTTTCTATGAACAACATTTTAATCCACAGCAAAATCCCCTCTAATAATTTTCCTTTGGGCCCTTCTACAAATTTCGTTTATGCTCCACTAAATCATGTATCATACTCAATTGCAAATTGTACCACATACATGTCCTTTATTCTACAAAATCAAAAGTTATTGCCCTAGTCCACTTATTATCCAATGTTTTGAGCCTCTCTACACCCTCATGGTCCCATGCTATCGGTTCTTGGGATCTCCTTACCATATTAATCTCTCTTTGCATGTTTATCCACTCATATAATAGGATAAGGAATTTGACGAAAAAAAATCATGCTTGTCAAAACACAAATACATAGATTTCCATGTCCTTAGGTCAATGTCTAGCAGGTTCTAGGTCTCTCTTTGCAAAAATTCAACTCCCTTCTCTTTCAACCAATATTTAGGTTCCCTTCTTGATGGCTTCCATGACATGTCCTCTTTGCTTCTATTGTCTTTTTCTGATCCCTGCAACAAAACCAATTGTTGGCAAAAATTTTAGACCATGGGTTATAAAACTCTTGCCAACAATAACCCCATAAACATCAACATATTCAATATTCAACACATATTAAGGTCTCACCCAATATGCTCATGAAAATTACTAGAACATAACATAATATAGAAACATAAACATAAACATAAATGTATATATTGTGTATAAAGTATATTAACAATTGCATATTAGCACACAGTCAAATAAGGGAAACCGTCACATAATCTTCTTATTTATTCCATGCATAGAGTTCATTATAGCCTTGGGGTTAAACCCTAACCTCCTCGTTCTCTCACATATATTTCCTTTCTTTACAATACTTGATACCTTATGGTCTCTTCTTACCACCCTTTGTTTGCTCTTAAAATTATAGTTATTGATCAGTAACTAGCTCTTAACTATCTATGTTACAATGTTTAGTTACAAATACAGATCATCGTGCTAAAGTTACATTATACTTCTAGTACACAATAGACCAAACAGTGGTGAGCAAACTAGTTACATTGTGTGCAGCTCAACAATATGGGGCGCAAAGAAAAGCTACAAATTAGGCCATTGACAGCTAGTACAACATCAACCCCACCCATTTTGATTGCAATCATTGGTCTATCCAATAAATACTCTCCCATAGTAAACTTAATAATATGGAACTTCCCTAACCAATTTATCAATCTGCAATCAATACTGTAACTTTGGAGTTGGGCATACGAAGCAATTGAAAAGTTTGGCTAATTTGCAATTATGGGTAATATCAGAATCAATCAAAACTAATACCTTTCTTTATTTTCGATATATCCTTCTATCCTTGGAGTTTGAATAAAGCTAATGTCGACCAATGCAAGGAAAAATATCATTGGAATAATGTCTTCTAGATCTAACTCTTGATATTGTTTTGTTTCAAGGTTATCCTCATCTTCATAATGTATGTACAGTAATTTCTTATCACTACATTCATGTCCTTTGTTGAACTTATTGTCACAATTGAAACATAGTCTCTTTGATCTTATTTCCTCCACTTGTTGAGGTGTCAACCTTATAGGTTAAGTGAGGTTGAGAGAGGAAACATATCCCTCTCAATAAGTGTCAGTAGCAACCCTTCTCGTAGCCATATTTTTACTTTCAACTTTCCTTGTCAAACTAAAAGCATTATCCAATTATTTAGGTTCAAAGAGACGTACCTCATGTTCAATGCTCTCATTTAGAGTGCCCATAAAGAGATCCAACAAGTTATCCTCTAGAATGTTCTTCACTCTAAGAATGAACTTCTGAAACTGCTTAATGTGCTTTCTAATCAGGCATTTTTGCTTGAGATTTATCAATTGGGTAAAGGTGTTGCTATTAATATCCCCATAATATGCTATCAATTCATCCCTACACAAAGACCAAGAGAAAATAGTCATTTTTATGATCACAAAGCCATTCGTACCACACAAACTAATTAGTTTCTAAATACAAGGATGCAATAGTTACAATTTTGTAAACTTGGAACTTGGTGTAGATGAGAATTGCTCCACATGGAATACACATGTTATTGGATCGTTTCCATCAAACTTTCTCATATCAATCTTGGGAATGAAGTAGTTCCTTGATCCTAAATTGAACCCGTGATGATGTGGATTATGAAACGATGAATCATCATATCTATGGAACTTAAGGCTCTTTTTCTCTGATTATGAAGAATTTTCTCTTGAGGTGAATGGGACTCAATCATCTTGTTCTCCTTATTCTCTTCTTGAGAGGTTAACTTTTGGGTAAGTAGGTTGCTAATCTTTTCAAGCTTCTTTTTGAGGTCTTGCATATCCCCTTGAATATCCCTCGTGAATGCTTTGAATTCATCCTTATTTACCATATCCATGATGTTCACCTTTCTTAGCATGGTATTTTTGAGGTTTTCGGTAAGTTTGGACATCTCAAAGTTCACTTCATCATGTTCACTACCCAATATGGTCATTGCATAGTCCTCATACATAAATTTCAGTACAATAATCATAAATTGATGTGCATAATAACCATTGAGCTCTTAGGTATACTAATTCTTACGAATTGCCCATGCATGCCCATTACATACAATCATGGCATGTCATTGTAATTGTAATAAGATAGCATATGTCATTGTAATTGTAATAAGATAACATGCATCATCACATAAATAACACAAATCATAAGTTATCAAGAGTAAGAAAAATAAATTGGAGAGTTTCTCTAGAATATCCCTTATTTTTTGTGTTGAGAATTGAAACTTAACACTCTTGTATCGAAATTCATAAGCATTCCCATACCTCGTCATGGAAATAGAAAGGGAAAGGAGTATATCTTTTTTCCAAAAAGTCATCCATGAAGCAGAAACGAAAGCGATTATATGTCAGCATTGATGTATGGGTCATTCTTTCCAAAGAGCCATATCTTTTCTCCAAAGTCATCCATGAAGCAGAAAGGAAAGCGATTATATGTCAGCCTTGATGTATGGGTCATTCTTTCCAAAGAGCCATCATAGAAGTAGGAGGAAAGAGATTATAAAAAGGAAAAGGATTATATCATTTTTCAAGAGACGGCTTTGAAGTAGAAAGGAAAGTGATTACATGCCATAATATGGGTCAATCTTTCCAAAGAACTACCACTTAAGTAGACGTAAAGAGGTTATATATGATAGAAAATGATGGGAGTATATATTTCCCAAGAGCCATCGTTGAAATAGAAAGAGGTGTTGGAATTCGTCATGGGCACTAATGGAAAAAAAAAGTTCGAGGAGAGGGGATGGGAGGGATTTAATTATATAATTTGAGCAAGGAAAATGTGTCAAAATGGCATATGACATCAATTTTGATATTAAAAAAATTATAAGATATGAAGTGTATCCTTAAAATATGCTCACTAAGATTGGATCTTTTTTTTTTATCTTATGAAAATCCATTTTTTTGACCTTATGAAAATCCATGATGGTAAACATTTGCATTCAATATAATTAGGACACCAAAATGGAAGTTTTTTTTATAGTGCCTATTACAAACACTACACTCGTTTTTATATTTACAATTAATTATGCTGATATTACATGGAAAATAGACAGTCCATTAACAAAGAAAATGAAATAAAAATACCCAAGGACAATTAATAATAAAAGTGCAGAAGATATCACCCATGAAAAAGTTAACAAGGATAAGGCTTGAGAATTTTCAACAGGGACAACACATTTGATAGCATTAAAACTAGACAACCCTCATCCTTCAAATGTGAAAAAAAGAGGTTGGAAACCTCACCAAAATACATTTCAGAAGCTATTCGAATAATTTTAATCTTCCACTATTAATTTCAACAATAATGACAACAGCTTCTTAATAATGCAAGATTAGTCCTAGGACCAATTTCCATTCTCCTCCTTACTCATGGTAAGTTTGCTGAAGTATTGCTTCCAGATTAAAGCCTTTTAAAGCAGGAGTAACTTGGTATATGCATACATATTATATAATTAGGTGATAAACATATTATACGATATTGTTGTCATGAATATAATCGTGATTGTTCACAATGAGGTTTCTTCATACTCTATTTATAGCCTCTACTTTGTATATTTTGGCATTACCTAACTATTCTATATAAATTAGAAGCCTCGATTGCATTGAAGGGAATCAAAATGTAGATGGCAGGCTTATGGGGGCAAGGCAATATGCCTATAACACCAACCCAACAGGAAATATGGCAAGACACGATGGAATGAGACACAGCTAATCTGTGACAATTATGGGGTGGGTACCACATGGATATTATCAAACAAATCCATGGATCATTGTTTTGGTCATACATCTATATTAGGATTGACAATTAAAAAAAATGTTTAAGAAAATGGTGTTTACAGCCAATTGATATCTACTTAGTCGTAACTAGTTAGGTTTATGGGCCAAAATCCAAGATTTTCTATACGGTTTTGTTTTAATATGATAGAACTTTTGACAATATTTTATTTTACCTTGTAATAATAATAATAATCTATTTTTTAGTCACAGCCTAACTTAAGAACCAAAGAGAATACCCCACTCAGAGAGCCTGCATGTGAGGTTTGATGTTCTATACATTAAATAATATATATACTAATTAAAATGTAAAAATATAAATAAATAATGATATAAAATATATATCTATATATATAGACACTTAACCAAAATTATTATGAGGTTTTAAGAAGATGCATTGACGACTTGAGCAAATAATTGAGATAGAACCAGGGGCAAAACCTAACAATGTCAAACCATATAGATATCCACATCACCATAAAACAAAGATCGAAAGGTTAACCCAAGATTTGTTAAAATGTGGAGTCATTTCAAAGAGCAGAAACCCTTATGTAGCTCAAGCAATGCTAGTTCGAAAGGATGGGTCCTTCAGGTTGTGCATAGATTACAGAGGTCTCAACAAGGTAACAATTAAGAATAAGTTCCCTATCCCATTCATCGATGAGATGATGGATGAACTTTATGGACCTAATTACTTCTCGAAATTAGACTTGAGATCAGGGTATTACCAAATCAGGGTTAGATTAGAAGACGTAGCAAAAACTGCATTTCGTACCCATGAGGGCCATTATGAGTTCAAGGTAATTCCCTTCACTTTAACTAACGCTCCAGCCACTTTCGAAGCCACAATGAACGAATTGTTCCAGCCATATTTGCGAAAGTTCATATTAGTATTTTTTTACGATATCTTCATATATAGCAAAACTTGGAGAGAGCATGTCCAACACTTGAATCAAGTACTCACCATCTTAGAAGAGCACCATTTTTCACAAAAATGTCAAAATGCACTTTTGGAAAAGAAGAAGTGGACTATCTTGGCAATATAATATCGAAGGAAGGAGTCAAAGTTTATCCAAGTGAGATTAAGGAAATCACCGAGTGGCCCAAACCAAATAGCATCTCAATACTAAGAGGTTTTCTAGGGTTGACATGATACTATCGAAGATTTGTGAATAATTACACCCATAAGACTGCCCCTCTAACAGATTTGTTGAAAAAAGGTTCATTTTGATGGAATGATGAAGCCGAAAAATGTTTTCAAGCATTGAAAAACATTATGTCGTCAACGCCAATATTAGTAGCAACACCGGACTTCACAAAACCCTTTGTGGTTGAGTGTGATGCTTCAGGATTCGGGATAGGAGCAGTCTTGATGCAAGAAGATCACCCAATAGCATTCAAAAGTCGAAAGTTCAACAAGAGAGAGAGTTTGAAGTCCACATATGATAAGGAAATGCTTTCCATTATACATGCTCTAGCAAAATGGTGACAATACCTTCTAGGGAGCAAAATCTTGATAAGAACAGACCATAATAGTCTTCAATATCTCCTACAACAAAAAACATTGTCAACTAAACAACAAAAATGGATAGAAAAAATTGCTACATTTGACATGGAGATACTACATAAGAGAGAAAAATACAATGTAGTTGTTGATGCCCTCTCTCGAAAAGATGAAGAAGTCAAGGCTTATGCGATTTCAGTTGCAATTCCAGACTGGTTTGATGAAATCCGAGGTGAATATGCCAAGGACCCAGACACATGTGCCTTAATCCACGATCCAAATCAAGGTCCAAAGTTTGGGTGGAGGAATGATGTCCTTTGGTATAAAGGAAAAATCTACTTAAGCCCAACATCTAGGTTTAAAACCAATGTGTTGAAAGAATCTCATGATTACCCAGCGGCAGGACATGTCAGTTTTTTCAAAACTTACTACAATGCCAGGCAATCATTCTACTGGAAGGGGATGTATAAAGACATTCTGAAGTATGTAACCGAGAGTTACACTTGTCAAAGAAACAAAAGCGAAAATGTCGTGACTTCAAGGCTACTCCATCCGCTTCACATTCCAAACTAGAAGTGGGAGAAAATCTCCATGGACTTTATTGAAGGGTTATCCTTATCCAAAGGCACAGACAAAATCTTCGTGGTGGTGCACCGATTAACAAAATATGCACATTTTATGAGCATTAAAAAAACTGACTCCGCTAAACAAATCGTTGAAGTGTTCTGTAAAAATATTTATAAATTACACGAATATCCAAAAATCATCGTTAGTGTCAGAGATACCAAATTCACAACCAATTTTTGGAAGGAATTTTGCAAACAAGTTGGGATCACTCTTAACATGAGCTCAGCCTATCACCCCCAAACAGATGGACAAACAGAAGTTATTAACAAATGTTTGGAAGCAAATCTTCGTAGTTTCGTCACTGACAAGCGGAATAAATGATTACAGTGGTTACATCTTGCGGAATGGTGGTATAACTCCACCTATCATATGTCCGCCAAAATGACACATTTTCAAGCATTGTATGGTTATGATCCTCCTAGATGGAAGGAAATCACTCAAGGTGATGCAAAAGTACCAGCTGTAAAAAGTCAACTTGAAGAAAATCATAGAGTAATGCAAAAATTACTCTTCCACTAATCTCTTTCGTGAGTCTTTTCGCACTAGAAGAACTTACCAGTTAAACTAAGGCGTGAAATAAAAGGCTTTGTTCTGCTTACCCTCCATACTATGGAAATTCAGAAATGTGGATTCATGGATAGGATTGGTAAAAAACAAAATGCAACCCTTTCCAATATCCCTAACTCACAAAAGTGAATCTCCTCTTATATATAAGATTATTAAATTTCATATTTATTTCCCATAATACATAATATATAAATCTCTTTTTATCTACTGGTGAGAGTGCAATTATTTGAAAAATAAATAGGCTTCTCTGAGCGAAAGTAAATAACTAGTCCCTGAGCGAAAGAAGGTAGAAGTTGTCTGTTTATAGAAGGTTTTCTCAATTCTGATCCAACCCAAACTAAGATTATGCGCCAAAGCTGAGTCAATAAATAAATAAAGCTTTGTTATGGTGACATGGCTAAATATATATGTTCAGAAGTGAAAAAAATGCAGTGTCTTAATGATGGCATCCCTGCTTAGAGAATAAACTTAATGAAATGCATAATTTGAATAATCAAAATTGATTTGCGTACCCGCGATGAAAATCTTGCCTGACCTTTTCAAAACGAGGTTTATCTAAATGGAAAAATAGGTAATTTGAGTGTTTTGCGAAATCTGTAACTGACAAGAGCTTCTAGGCAACGACTGTTTCAACTTTCCATCCCAACCGAGTATCTCGAGTATCCCCGCCCATGAGCTTAACGGGTAGCCCCACGCAACTAATAAATGCATCCTGCCTAACATAGAGAACTGTCATGAAAAGGAGTGAGGTACGAGCTATAAAAAAATTGAAGTATAATAAATCATTTTTAGTACGCGCTAAGATAAAATTCCATTGTTCCGACCTCCTCAAAACAAGTTTTATGGAAATGAAAATGGCGAATGATAATATTTGAAAAGATATGTTCCACCCCAAAAGTGTGCATGCCCCCAACGGTGGTACTTAAGATGCCATAAGTGATCCACTTTAATAAATCCCCCGGTAACTCACATTAATATGAGATTATCCATTTCCTAATCAATCAATGAGGCTGGCTTATCAACCTCTGTAAGCACTAATAAGTCCCAAGCTCTGTAAGTAATAATAAGTCGCCAGCTAGTGAAGCATGAATCAGGACAAAAGAAAGCCTCTGTAAGCAGGAAGATCGACCACCAAAGCAAGCTCTGTAGGCGGATGTACAAATTCTGTAAGCACGACTGAGGTTCGAAAACTAAATAGATGAAGTAATAAAATATATAATACTAAGTGCTAATGCTGTGTGTGTAGCTCTATGTTTAGTCTGACCATACATCAGTCTTTCTTTAGTAAAAGTGGGCTGTAGGAATGGGTATTCGTTTCATACTCATAGTTTTTCCTTCACAGTCAGGCAGTCCTTTCCACATCGAGAAACCATCTGTGGACCCGATTCCTCGTTTTCCATAAGGGTTTATGATTAATAATCCCCATGCTCGGGCTGCTCAGAACTACAGTATTGTGGAAGACTTGGTGCAAACAATGTCAGTTTTGGAAGTCCTCCGGAGTTGCCCTTTACAACGGAAAGCGTTGTTGAATGTTATTGGTGGTACAGACCTATCCGATTGAAATGTGATCTCTTTTGATGTTGACCAGGCAAAACCTCGTCTCCCTCATAAAGTGGCTTTCCAGATTCGTGTTAAGTCGCATGGCGTTAACATCTATTGCTGTGTCGTAGATGAAGGGGCATCTACTTGTGTCATGTTGGAAGGCTTTGGGTTCTCCCGTCCTTATTCCCTCACGAACTATATTACAATCTTTTGATGGTCGATCATTCCAGCCAAAGAGAATCATTACTTCATTTTTTATCGAATTGGGGGTAATACTTTTAGTGTTTAGATGGAGGTTGTGGACTCTCCATTGGATTAAACTCTCCTACTAGGACAAAGTTGGACTTATGTAATGATGGCAATGGTCTCTTTTTGTACCGTGTGATCCACTTTCCCTACGAGGGGCGCAGTCACTATTTACCAATTATAGTAATGTACCATAAAGCCTCAAATCCACACAGATCAGAACATCCCTTTCATTAGAGGATCTGATCCAGCATATACACGAGTGTTTATATAGGGGATGTTCAAAGACTCCTATCTTTTGGGCACGTTCCATATCCCTCTGCCTTTGTGCTATTTTACATCCTCTCCGATCTACACTGTGTCATCCACGGCAGTGGATCCGACTACTAGTGCTGGCAATGATCCAACGCTGTCTTTCCCCTCTATACTTCAAGATAGCTTTGACCATGGATAGTTCCATCTAAGGAAGAGGTTGGATCTAGACGAGCGCCCGTGGGATGACTTGCATCATCGTGCATCTTTTATTCCAGATCTATCACCACCGGACCCTGGTCTTTCCATCTCTACATCATCTAGTTGTGCCTCATTCCCTGTTTATTCTCAGGACTCACTTTCTAAGGGGAATTTAGCCACTATTTAACGCACTGTGCCGATCAACCTAGCTGTCCGGGCACCATTGCCCATGTGTTCAACGGAACAGGTCGTCCTCCCGATGATATTCGCAAATGTGTGCTGCTGAGGGAGTCCATTTCTAGGCTCTAACGCGAAAATACTATGCATATGTAGCGATGCCTTGCTTAGTTGTACCATAGTGTCTAGATGGTGGGAACTTGTTTAGTGTGTTTTATTTGTGTGTATGCACAACAGCGTAACTCACAGGGTCCACCGCTGAGCCATAAAAAGTAAAAATTTTAAAGTAGAACAGATAGAAATATAGGATAAAGGCTTAATAATTACTTGGATTGAATGTCACTCCAATCCGTCAGTCGGTTTGCTCACAGTCAGCTCCGGAAGTTTGCAGTGGAAAAGGAATTTATGGACTAGAGCTCAACTTGGTTTGGAGTATTTTACAAATGAGGCCCTATTGTCTGTCTATTTTAAGTCAAGATTTTGACCGTTGAACCTTGTTTCAAGGATTGGCTGCATTGATCGGTAAATTTATCTACATTATCTAGGTATGCTTTTTGCTTATGCATTGGATAAGTACCGGTTGAGCTTAAGAAAATTTAAGCAGTAATACCCCAGTCAATATCACTCGTTTGTATGGATGATTATTATTAGACAAAGCTAAACTCTAACGTTGTCCATTTATTGGAATAAATAATGATATGTTCTTAATAATTTTAGGTTGTTGATCTAAGAAATAAACATGAATGTATATAGACAAAAAGGGAAATCTGTATGGAGGAAAAAATGAGAACTTATAATCAAAGGCACTGTGCCCACTGTGCTTTGAACCTGGACCATTTACTTGGCAACACGCCATCTCAATCACTTGACCATAGCCTGATAGAAAAGCAAGCCATTGAGCCAATAGGACGAGCATAATCATTAAAGCCTCATTTATATTTATTTATGAAAACCCACAACAGCTGTTGAAATTTAAAATCAACGATTGTGCATGATAGAACTAAAGATATTACATCACTAAAATGCTACTTTACACATTCAATTTTCTGCTTTCTCACACAAATGATAATTGTTAAAAGTCTCAATTGCTGGTCCAGCAAAAGGCACTTCGAAAGTAATTACAACCAACATAGTCATGTTTTCCAACTGCTGAATCTGATTTCAAACATTTAAATGTAGATTACTTCCAAGATCAAAATACTTATTTTGGGGCAGCAATTAAGAAGAACAAAATCAACTTTAAAAACATTTGGATAACTGGAGAAAAATCATAATCAATGCTCCTTATTAGTTCTGTAATGCTCAACAAATGACAATGCTTCATTACCCTTAGAGACAATCTATGGATTTACACAAACTTAATACTGAAATTACTCTACAGAGCTTTTGCCTAGAAAAAAACTGGCAATTACAATTCCTGAATTCAAAATTTATGAGATTACATCCTAATGTTATCACAAATCGCAAACACCTTCACGGATAGGATTTGTATGCCTCTGAAAGCTCTATACCTTAATCGACGGAAACAATTTGTCATCCATAGATGCAGTCAATGTATAGTACTTGCCTGTTCATTTCATATATTCAAGAATATCTCGGCTGATTTGTTCGAGGAAGGAAACAAACCCCATCCCATTGCTCAACCCTACTCCATCAACATCCTGCTCCTCAATAAGATACTGCTCAAAGGGTTCAGCATTATCATGGCCGCTGCGAATCAAAAGAAGTTTGGGTGTGATACTTCTTTCTTGCTTAAGCTTGTTAATTATAGCACGTAAATGACCTGTTGACATAATGATCACACGGTAAGTCAAGTGTGCACACTCGTATCAAAAATCTATATTATGATATATACAATGGATAGATTATGGAAGCCAAAAGCAATGGGAAAGAAACGTAAATGCTCTTATAATATTTCTGTTAAAAAAATCACATCTTCCCAGCAACCTCAGCAGTTATAGTTCAGTTATTCATAATGGAAATCCTAAATCATCATATCATTACATAAATGGTAGTGGAGCTTACAATAGTGCAATTTATATACAGATGGAAAACAGTTCACATGTGAAAAAATAGAAGATCGTTCTGGATTCCATAACAGATACATGACCTTAATTCTCTTGAATATAGCAAGCAATTAGTAACAGTGATGAAAAAGTATTCATAACGGCTTGGCATGTATTACTAAGTTGCCCGGGTTTGTGGGTGCATGTGTGGGGATGAAGACACCACTTTTTAGAATCAGGGTATGTGTGTACATGGGGATACCTCCAAAATAAAATATATAACAAAATTAATATTATAATATAACATACATGCATACATACGTACATATATATATATACAAGAATCGTGGGTGCAGCCGGAATCGGCTGAAAAATCTGGTGCAGATTTGGCATAGGAATCAGGGAATTCGAACTCTAACCCTAATTTTTTTATAAATATATATTTTATATTATATTTTCTTTAATTTTAATTTATAATGAAAATATAGTTGATATTGAAATATTTTAAACAAGAAAAATGTTGACACAATTTATCTAAAGTTATATTTGAAATAGGATTTTATTATTAATATTTTTCTTTTTAAATATCATATATAAATAAATGAATTTTATCTCTCGTTTATACAATAAAATCGGTTGTGGCGCAAGATTTAAAACTATTTCTAATTGACTAAGAATTTGTATTCTTTTCAACATAAAAAAAAAAGATTAAAAACCCGAAACCTAGAAGCAAACCTTCCTCACCCAATAAACACAAATCATTTCACACAATAACAAATCACAATGCTTCGTCTTTTATATTTCACACAATAACAAAATGACAAAGCTTCAACTTTCCTAAATCAGATAAAGAAAACTTTATTATAACTCGACATGGTATAGTTTCCTTAATTCTGTGAATTGTTTTTCTCAAATGTTGAAGAAAATTAAGAAAATAAAGTTCTCTGCAAATCCAACAATACATGAGTGTACATCAATGTCGACTCACTTCTACCTTATAAAGCTCCTATTTAAAAGCATTGAGGTTTATCCGACAAAAAGTTCAGGTCGGCTCATGTCATCAACTTTGACTTGGAAAGTGACGATTATCGATTGATATATCTACTGTCTAGTGGAAGGCCCCCATGCTTCATCCTTCAAATTCCTCGTTGTTCTAAGCACCTTTCTAACATATCTCCATTTATGTATGCATGCTACAAGCTTCTCCACTAATTCTTCTCCTGAACTCAACAGTTGTTTCCCTCTTGAACTCTTCTACCTAGACAATTCGAAAATTCCCAACGTGAATGACATGGGCGATGATGTCGAGACATCATTTCACAAATCCACATACTCGATCGCCCTTGACCCGCTTTAGTTGACCTGTGTTGTTGTAAATGTAACTTCGGAAGATATTCTATTGTATATTATTAATGTATTTTTAGTGTACCTCCGTCAGAGGTGTTTTTCCTCCGTTCAGGGATGCCATTCTTATGATTGGTCATGTAAGGTCATTGAGGTAAATCCTCTGTTATAAGACGGGGCAATAGCACCCAAAAATAAATAATGTAAAATGTATTTTGAGTTTCCCAAGAGACAAGTCGGCCCTGCTAGATCAAGAGGTCGACCCAGTTAGGTTTTAGGTCAAGTCACTTGAAGTGTATAAATAGGGAGGAGCCTCCCCTCATTTATACACACACTCACTCACTCAATTCGCGTGAGTAAGAGAGAGAGAGAGGACAAGTTCGCTAGAGAAGAAAGAGAGAAAGCTGCAGAAGAAGACTTCTTATTCTTGGGTTTTCCATTTTGTGATATTGCATTAGTGACGAATCTATCTCTGAAGAAGTTTGAGGGGTTTTCCACTTTATGGTTTCCCTGAGGAAAACTTTTGTGTCTATTGTGATTTGTTGTGCTTGTTATTCTTTTAGTTAAATAGCTAACATAATTGAATTAAAGTGCAAAAACTAACATAGTACCAGAGCCACTCTGAAAAAAGGCATTGTGTAGTAGCGAGACACTAGGGATTCCTAGTTCAAGGTTTTCTCTCCACAGATCATTAGGACAAGAGGGCTAGGCTAACTCGCCCTAGGAGAGCACATATTTTGGAGGAAGCATAATCAAGTTTGAAGAATTTTTATTTTTGACCCAAACACTTGTGTCGGGAGAAAACTAGGGCATCAAGCTTTTGGGGTTTTCTTCCATCAATTTGGAAAAGGGAGCACATTAGACAACTCGCCTTGAAGAGGCGCATATTCCTATCCAATCATAAGTTTGAATTTCCTACTTTTGAAAATTAGGGTTTCTCTGACAAACCCTACGTTAACCAGCTCCAAAACTAGGTTGGGCATCTCAAATTGGTAAGACCTAAAATATCTGCTATCTCCATTTGAGGTTCTCATTTCAAAATGACTCACCACACCAAAGCTTGAGGGAGCTGACAAACTCCGAGCATGGAAGTATAGGATCTCTCTTGTCCTTAAAGAAAATGATTTGGACAAATATATCAGTGAGGAAGTTCCAACACCAAAGGGAGATGAAGCAAAGGCTATCCACAAAAAGAACTTGGTCAAGGCCAAGAGAATTATTGCAAATTCTATTAAAGATCGTATCATTCCTCATGTGTCATCTTTAAAGACACCCAAGGAGATGTTCAATGCTTTGACAACATCATTCGAAGGAAATAACATCAAACGAAAGATGACATTAAGGAGCCAACTCAAGATTGTGAAGATCCAAACTCAGAGACCATACAATCCTACTTCACAAGGGTCGCTAAAATCAAGGAACAACTTGAAGCAGTTGAAGAAAAGGTAGAAGAAGGAGAGATTGTTATGACCACCCTGAATGGCCTCCCAAGATCACGAGACTCATCCATTCAAGGAATATGTGTCAGAAAGAAGTTGATCACCTTCAACAAACTATGGGAAGAATGCACTCAAGAAGAAACTAGACTAATAACAAGAGAAGAGAAGATGGGAGCAAATGATGATCAAGCTCTCATAGTCCACACTAGAAGAAATCATAACAAGAGGGAGGACCTTTATCACAGAAGACAAAGAAGACCCAGAAGAGATCCATCCAGTATTAGATATTACACATGTGATGAGCAGGGACATTACACCAGAGATGTCCTAGAAATAAAGGCTCCTCCAACAAGAAGACTAACAAGAAAAGACATCCTGCTCACACAGTTGAATATGATGAACCAGCAAGGAAACGAACCAGAGAAGAAAGACTTTATTCTTCAAGTGATGAAGAATATGTCCTAATCTCAACACTCACGGGCACTATCACACATGGGAGCAATGTTTGGCTTGTAGATAGTGGAGCATCCAAGCACATGACGAGATACGAAGAATCATTCGTCAATCTATTGGAGCATGAGTCACCCCACAATATGAAACTTGGGAATGATTATCATTACCCCATAAAAGGAACTAGAGAAGCCTCCTACAAGCTAGACTCCAACAATTTCTTGAAGATGAAAGAAGTTCTATATGTTATGGGATGAAAAATAACCTTTTCTCCATCCCAGCATTGGATGCAAAAGGAAAAAGGGTTGCATTTGTTGATGGCCAAGTCCTAATGTGGCCAAAAAGGAAAGACAATAAATGATGCAATAGTAATTGCAGAGCAAGAGGGAGAAGGGACAATCTGAACAAGCATTGGTCCATGACTTCATGGAACCAAGTGAACTATGGCATAGAAGGCTTGCACACGTGCACTATAGAGCACTACCTATTGCAAGAAAAGCAATTATAGGACTTCCAGAAATCCACACAAAACATGAAAGGGATGTCAGCAAGGAAAGAATGTAACGTTTCCCAGCAATGAAAGCAAAGCAAAAGGAATATTGGAGATAGTCCACTCAGATGTATGCGGTCCCATGCCATCCAGCTCACTAAGCGGGTATGTATATTATGTTTCCTTTATAGATGACTTCTCCCGTAAGACTTGGATCTATTTCTTGAAAAGCAAAGATGAGGTATTCAGCAAGTTCAAGGAATTCAAAGCCTTGGTTGAAAACCACACTAAGAAGAAGATCAAGACACTGCAGTCAGATAATGGCAGAGAATTCACCTCGAAAGAATTCAAGGATCTTTACAGAGAATTTGGGATTACAAGGGAGTTCAGCACTCCCTACAATCCTCAACAGAATGGTGTTGCAGAACAAAAGAATATAACGATAACAGAAGTAGCAAAAGCAATGCTACATGACCAAGATCTTCTGATGCACTTATGAGCAGAAGCAGCAAGGACAACTATCTATGTACAGAACCTTACACCTGACAAAGTATTAAGCAATAAGACTTCTAAAGAAGCTTTCTCAGATGAAAAACCAAAAGTCGACCATCTCAACATATTTGGCTGCCCAGTGTACATACACATCCCAAAGGAAAAGAGAACCAAGTTGGATCCTTCAGGAAAGAAGGGAATATTCGTAAAATACAGTGACACTTCAAAATCCTACCGATTATACTTTACTGGATTCAAGAAGATCGACATTAGTAGAGACGTAACCTTCGATAAAGAATCAACATATATCAAATAAAAAACACTACCTATTGAAAAGATTGAAGAATCTGAAGCAACCACAGTCCGAGACACAGCAATGAAAGAAGCGACTCCAAAAGATCATGAAGACCACACCATTGCATAACCACAAGAACCTATAGAACCACTTCGTGAAAAAGAACCCCCACAAATGAAGGTAAACCAGCATGGGCACGAGAAGTAATACAATATGCAGAGAAGTATGACACTCCAGACGGGATGCATAGAGAAAGCAAGAGACCTAGACCATACAACAGCTATGTGGCCCTGCTATATGACATCATTGATAAAGAGCCTTCGAACTATGAAGAAGCAACAGAGAAGAAAGAATGGAAGGATGCCATGATCAAGGAGTACCAGTAGATTATGAAAAATGATCGCTGGGAGGTAGTTGTGAGACCAGAAAAGAAGTTTGTGGTAACTTCGAAGTGGATCTACAAGATCAAGCATGTTGGAGATGGTAGCATTGAAAAACACAAGGCAAGATTTGTGGCACGTGGCTTCTCCCAGAAAGAAGTCCTAGACTACGAGGAGACATATGCCCCTATAGCAAGATACACTTCCATCATATCCAAACTTGCATTGGTCGCAGTAATGAAGTGGAAGGTACACCAGATGGACGTCAAGACAGAATTCTTGAATGGTGTAGTTGAAGAGGATGTGTATGTAGAGCAGCCACTGGGATTTTAGACAAATGACAAACAGTTTAATGTGTGCAAGTTAAAGAAAGCCTTGTACAGCTTGAAGCAGGAACCTAGGACGTGGTACGGCAAGATGGACAGCTTTCTAATGAGCTTAAGCTTTACCAAGAGTAAAGCATATTCCAACCTTTACTTCAAGGTTGAAGGCGAAAGACCAATGACACTCCTGCTATATGTATATGACCTGTTTCTGACAAGAGAGGATGAGCTCATTGCAGATGCGAAGAGGAGGCTTGCCACTGAGTTCGAGATGAAGGACCTAAGTGGAGCAATCCTCTACACTATAATGTCTATTTCTTAGTTTTAGTTGTGTTACAACTTATTTCTTTCTCACATTTGAGGCCAATATAAGTTATTTTGTACAAAGACCTTATCCAAAGATAAATTGTATATTCTTTGTCCATTTTCCATGCCAGGTTTAAGGTTGTTGATACAATCATGGTACATGTGGCATTTATTGGATCCATGATAGTACATAGACTATAATGCTTGATCCGATTATTCAATGCATACTTTCGTTATCATAAGCCATAGTGAAATTATACCCTAGGGTAATGTAATCAACTGGAATGTCTTATAGGCATGGATAAATCATAAGGATAGTCGAGTCAATATCAATAGAATGGATGCCTAACTGGTAGATACTTGTCATTACCTATTCATCTGTATGTGTTTCCTACTATGATCTATTAGGCACTTTCCTAATGTTTTACAAGCATATAATTAATTTCCTACAACTTCAACACTAACAAAACTACTTTACACAGCAAGAAACGTGCGTAATAATTATACATATGGGAAATGATGACACGTCTATCCACTCATGCTCACAACACACAATAACATAATTTATATAGGATATTATGATACTTCTATAGTGAAATTTGCTGCAAATACAATTGTGAATATTCTTTCAAGCAAGACAACAGCAACCATATTCTACCATAATTATAACTAAAATGTCATTGGTGCAGAATAATATTTGTTGATTTTTCTGAGCAGCATCGAGAGCCATTCTCTTAGGAGAATGGGGACACCTAGTCTGGGACCATGGTGTAGACTCAACCAAGTGTTGAGTGACCATTACATTGAATGGTAGATATCTGGTTCTTAACCATGATATGGACCCATCTCTGCCCTGGGTAGACTTAACCTAGTGTTGAGTGACCATTCTGTTGAATGGTAGATATCTGGTCCTTGACCATGATATGGACCCAGCTCTGCTCTGGGTAGACTCAACCTAGTGTTGAGTGACCATTCTGTTGAATGGTAGACATCTAGTCTGAGACCACGATGTGAACCAATCTAGTACTAGTAGACTCAGCTTATTTCTGAGTAGCCATTCTCTTGGAGAATGGAGGCACCTGGTCTATTACTAGGAAGGTACTATAAGCCATAGACTTGGTCTAGGCATGTGTGATACTCTGACCCTTGATTAATGGGCTTTGTGTGCTTCTCCAAGGCTTAGATACCCTTGGTTAAGTTACCCTAGTACCTGATCCTAGTGTCACACAGAGTGTGAGATAAAAGCATTAGTAACTCTCTTGGTTTATGATGATGTACTTTGAATGGAATTAAAAGATCACAGGTAATGACCACAGGGGCACTTGGAAAAAGGATAAAAGAAAAAGTCAAAAATACACAAGGACTTTTGGACCACAGGTGAAAGTCAAAAATAAATAAGGACTTTTGGTATAAGTCAAAAATACATAAAAGAACCTTTTAGACTACTGAAAGGTAAAAAGGTAAAAGTGAAATTAGGAAAGAATAAAATAATATTATTTTGTTCTTCCTAATTTTGGTCCACTTACAGGTGACTGAAGGATATAAAAAAAGATCAAGTCATTTAATTATGACACACACACTTGCTTTCACAGGTACAGCTGCTATTCTGAAATTCTCACAGGTTGAGGAAGAGAAGTTCATGATTGTGCCCTAGCATGGATGAGTCTAGCTAGGGCATCATCATCATCCTTTGAAGGCAAAACCCTAAGCTAGGGTCTCTTCCATTTTATGTCTTAAGGGTTTTTACTAAACCCTCATCTTCAACATCTAACTTCTTTAGGCAGCCACATTTCCAGATCCTGGCAGCTTCTTCCAAATCTGAGCAGCCTCTCAAAAGTTTGGGCAGTAGAGAATTGTTTTGGGAATCCCTTCTCCTCTTCATGGGCTGCCCCTGTTTTTTTCCTTTCTAGGCAGCATTTGTTGGGCTCGGCGCTTCTACTTCTGCCCTCGGGCAGCTAACAGCATGCCAGCAGCAGCCCGTAAGGGCTAGGATCTACTGCAGACCCACGGGCAGTCGTAGGGCATACCCGGGTGGGTGTTGTTGCTACCCTGCACCCTCAGGTAGTCACAAGGCAAGCCCGTAATGGCTTCCGAGGCCTAACAGGCCCTCCGAGCAGCCTGTGGGAAGACCCGTGAGGGTCCTGTAGCAGCCCATAGGGCTGCCGGGCCACCATAGGCTCTCCGGCCAGCCATAAGGTCATAGGGCAGGGCTGCTAGCCCTTCCGGGAAGCAGCAGAACTGCCTTCGGGCAGTTGGGCAGGAGGAACAGTTGATGGGCAAGTCAACACAGACAGTCGGACAAGGAAGACAGTCAACGGGCAGGTCCACAAGGCAGTCGGGCAGAGGAACAAACCACTGGGCAGGTAAAACAGGCAGATCCGTACAGCAGGCAGCAAATCCGTACGGAACCGTACGATCGGGCAGCAGCAGGATATAGTCGGGCAGTTAAATTCAGATCTGGGCAGCAGACTGAATTTCGGGCAGCCTAAAATTATTGGGCAGGAGAGAGAAAACCCTGTTTTCTGAAGAAGCCCTAGTTGGGCAATTTTTGTATGTAATTGAGAAATTGATCTTCTGGTTTTGTGGTCAACCCTGCTAGGGTTTGTGGAACTTTCTGAAGAATTTAAGTCATCTCATTTACGAGATGAGCTACTAATGCTTTTGGGGGTTTTTGTCCTTTAAAGGTTTCCCCAGTGAAAAACTCTTGTGTCCATTGTGATGATGCGATGAATGTTATTTTACTGCACTTATCATTTGTTTTAAGTTAGTCTGCAAATTTTTTAAGTATTCATACTAATGCTAAAATTTAACAATATTCTACCATAATTCTGACTAAAAGGTCATTGATGCAGAACTAAATTTTTAGGTGAGGAGATGAACTTACAGTTCTGTGGAGGAGGAAACGGCAATGCAGGATCTGCTGTTGAAGAATAATAAACGATGAGTGTAGTGAATGCATCCAGAAAGAAAATAGGACTACCACTGGTTATAAGTGCTGCACGGCTTAACGAATGGCGAGGATATGCCTGCTTATCTGGGGTTGAATATGAAGACAACACTGGATATACAGCTCGTAGGAGAGAGCTTGGCTCCAGAGCACTGCATCCATAGAAAGTAAACCCACCAAGCCATACTGGCATCATTATAGATTTTAAAAAAGCGCCTTAAAATGAACTATGCAAGAACATCACATTAATCAAATAAATACAAGGAAACCAGGTAGCCTTGCAAAAACAGACAGAGTTAGATAGCATAAACATAACTATACGAAATACTAGGTCTCATAAAAAGCATAAGTAGCAAGCCCTACCATTTCTATGCCCTACCAGGACAGTCTAATGCATTGAATATAATGATTAACACAATTTGAGATTTGCCCGGAAAAACAACTGCAGAATCTCAACAGTTTCACACCCAGACTGTGGGTTCTACAGTTGCACTCATTCCTCAAGTTATAATCCTTACATTTGATTGCAAAATGAAAAGAATGTCGAAGATGGTTCAGAATAGTTTTAATCTCCACAGACTTGCAAATGATAATTGCAGAAACAAGATTCTCCTGGCTGAACTTACAACTCAACAATTTCTCACCCAGACTGTGGGTATTAGAGTTGCCCTCATTCCTCAAGTTATATTCCTTATCTTCGATTTCAAAAATGAAAAGAATGTTAAAGATATTTCAGAATACTTTTAAATCTACAGAGTGTTACCGATGATAATGCAGAAGCAAAAGTCTCCTACCTGAAAAGGCACTGGAGATAAATTCGATAGTCTGGGTGTACACCCTCTTCATGAAGACGGAGAAGAGGACTTCTCAGTAGGGCAAATATAAGTCGTGGCAAGGGTTGCAACTGTGGACAATGTGAAAATGCAACATCAAGCATACCAGTGGTTCCAGGCTTCCCAAATTCAACAATCTTGTAGGCATCGTTATATTGAGCGGTGAGAATGACAAGCCAGTCATGAAGTAACAATCTGCCCTCCTTCACACCTTGCTCCAAGGAAGATGAAATTACCTAGATGATATCTCAAGCAAGAAACAAAGAAATCTGATGAGACCAGTTGTACACAGTCCAACTAATTCAAAATTTAATCTTAAAAAATAGAAGAATTACAGGTTATTGCAGGCCAGTGCATACTATTATGCTTGATATCTTGCAAACAGTTGCAGTGAAGATTAAGAACTAAATAGATATCAAGCTTGCTCTGCAAATATTGACAGTTCTTGGAAAATATTAATCCCATGCCATCAAATCTCATGGTCGAACATATCGTAGCTGTGACAGAAAAAAGAGAGGACGAAAAAATAAAAATATTTGGTTGCACATAAATGTTCATGCCATATTCTGAACATCCAATCTTATTGCTTTTTCAGCTTTCCTTCTCCTCCTTTTAGTATTGAATGTAGCCCATAGGTGACAAGGAATCGCAATGGATAATAGGATCAAGGTTAATCAAAATAATGGCTAACTTGGGTAGATTTAGCTCATATAGTAAGCTCAAAAGGAGTCTCAAAGGATAATAGGATCAAGGTTTGGTTCAAAGAATGGCTAATTTGATTAGATTTAGCTCATAGTAAGCTCAATATTAAGTTAAATTTAAACTAGGACCCATAACCTTGAGAATAAACTGTCCCTTTTGACCAAGGCAATAGAAGAAGAAACAGTGACAAGTAATGTTTCTCCACCATTTTTACAACTATGGTAGAATATCCAAAGGAAACCTGGAAGCCTCGTTTGTTGTCTATGTGCAAAAAAATTGGCACAAACATATTTTCTGTGATAATTTAGGTACTTGTTGGAAAAGTTAGAGACAAATATTCCCTCTAAAAATAAGAATCCTACCTTGTGAACCAGGATAGAAAGTATGACTTCCGGATCAGCAGTGTCATACAGCTCATTGATATTCCGTGCTACTCCATACTGCAGTGTGCGTATTCTCAACCTTCGCTTGAGTGAATACTTAGGCCTGGACAAAATATAAGTCTTAACTAAAATATAACCAATTGAGCCAGATAGATGCAAATCAAATTGAAAAAATCCATCGAGTAGAAACATAGGAAACAGGAAAGAATGAAATAAAATTGCAAACCTCTATAAATTCACATAAAGGGGTACGATATTCAAAGAAAAGATGGAAATAAAATATTGTTATTTTATTCAACACTCTCAGAAACCATAGTAATTTCTAGAAGAGTACTAAACTGTAAACACACATAAAACCATTTTTTACACAAATGATGTTATATGCCAGATTCAGCAATAGCTAACTATAACTTTGTAGTTGTGATCTCGAAAACAAGGAAAGTGAATTAGCATTGTGATAGAATGCTCATGAATAAAATGTTAGTATTATCTCTCGAAGTTGTCCCTTTAAAAATATTCCAAAGCCAACCAAATGGCCCCTTTTGAAAAGTACTTTCACTAGTGCTCCTCTTGCTTCAAGACTAGTGCTTACTATTTCAGGGAGGTGTCTCTAAAAACGACTTAGAACTTAGAATTCAATTCTTTTTAAGTGACTGGTGCCAAATTCAGTGGGTGATAAAATAAAGCATAAAGAAGAAAATCAACAAGGTAATATGAGATTAAGTCTTGCTAATTAAATACCCTGAAACACACACATCATAAGCAAAAAGAGCCAATATAGAATTCTGAAAAGAAAAACAACTTCACAAATTAGATGAACTTTGTTTTATTACTCAGAGATGCTACTACATAGTTCTGCTATAAATCAAGACAAGTCTGTCCCAGGGACCACAGGGAATGTAGACCATAGTCACTAATCATACCCTTGTTAACCCATCAAGCTATCAAACTGCTACTACAGAGTCAAAAAAACTGGACAAGAGGAGAAGAAAAAGGCTTGGATCCTAATGAAGAGTGAAAAAACGGATTGATGATTTCTTCTTCTCTGCTTCTGTTTTTATGTGTGCACTCTAAGAGTTTGGTGTGCTTTTTCTTCTCCAAGAATAGCTGATGCCAAAGATAAATCATGTTGAATTAGAATCCCTCTAAATCTATGTTTGAAGAAGACCCCAGATTCCAGAATCATATATAAGTAGCACTGTGTTTAAAACAAATACTAGTTTTCTGAAAATTGAATTTTGTCTCCAAAAGGCTATGCTTTTCCTCAGCTCAGAATAGTAAAGATAACCACAAAACTATCACCAAGATGAGTGTGCTCTCCTTGCTAAATTTGGCATGAATCATGCTGAAAACACCTTCCAAAGCAGCACCATAATTACTCCTACACGCCGAGATAATCATCACACGACAAACACTTGGACAGCACCATCATAATCTGTTCTCGTCCGTTTTCATGCAGATCTGACACAAAAAATAGCAATATTTTTAACTCAAAATGGCAGCAGCCATCTACAGAAATAGTATGACGATCTTAAACATAAAAACAGCATTATCCCCTTTATACAACATCACCCCCTTCCTTCCTGAAGCGACAGTGTTACCTACTATTATCACATATACATTTGCAGCTGGGCTACCATGATGCAGCATACAGATTGATTTCTTTATTCTTCTGAGTTTTTCATTCACATGAGGATTTAGCATGGAGACGATTTGGAGAGAGGCGCACCTGTGGGAGACATCCACATTGCTCTGCTTTCAGGGTTGACAGATACAGGGAGTATTTCTATTTTATGATTTCTTACTCTCTTATTTGTTTACTGCTCGTCAGCATTTGTCATTTCTCTTGCCATTCTCATTGTTATTTACTTGGCTTGGCAGGAGAGTGGGCGCATTTGGCTTCCTTGGACGTTTTCAACTAAGCTGCATTTTCACCATTTCTTCACTTGATCTATGTGGAAATAATCATCATCACCTTGGCATTCATCCTCAGAAACATCAGGTACGTTTTTTCCAGGTAAGATCTATCATTTCTCTCGGTATCTAACGGGGCCGCATTTTCCTTTCATCAAACCCGTTACCACCTAAGTTGTACTTAATGGATTTTTCAAGCGAGCCGGCAAAGTAGAACAAGTATACTTGTTCATTGATCAGAGTTCAAAAGTCCGCCTCGCATTTTCTAGAAGTATGTTCGAATTTTTTGTAACACATCTTCATACCCCCTTGGGGAAATTGTAAAAATGTTCTAGCATGATAAATTTTTATAAAAGGCTCGGCTTCCCAAACTTAAGCATCAAGTCGACTAGTCCAGAGTGTTTTTCCCTTGGCTATTATTGGTTTTTGAACAAACGACTAATAATTTCTGAGTTTTTCACTCACACCTCCAAAGTTGGGGTAGTCATCTTGGTGTTTAAGCCTTAGGAGGTTATTAGAGCCTTCAAGTCAGAGTTTTTCAACATGTTAGGCATTCAAATTGAGTCGTATGGACATGTGCTAGATCCCCCTAGAGTTCGTCTGATTCCGAAAAAAAAAAATCTCGCAAAATTAGGTCATTTTTAATGGTTTAATTAAAAAAATTCAAAATGTAATAAAAGTCCAATGTGGAGTCCGTTTTTTGCGGGGAATGCTCGTTTTCACACTCAAAGCATCCTCTTTACCCGAAAAGCCACTTTCATATAGTTCAGGTGGCCAGAACACCCCGTGGAGCATTATTTAGCTAAAAGTGCATCAAGATGGCATTTTAATGCTAAATTACGACATTTTGGCACTAAAGTCAAACGTTTGAAAAGTGAAAATATTAAAATATTAATGGGTGAGATGACATGGTATGGGTCCCCCATTAAACATGGGACCCTTTTCAAAAGTTATAATGTAAACTTTGGGTTATAATATAAGAGTGGAGAATGTTATAAGTGGGTGATAACGTCATTTCAAAGAGGGGATTCACGCTAACACTCCATGAAGGTTGCGTTAAGTTAGGTGGTGGTCCCCCTCTTCATATGATGAGTGTATTTAAACATCGGATATATTTTAAATGTATATTCTTATATGTTTGGGAGAAATCGCATATGTTATGAAGTGTTGTAGATTATTCACAAGTTTCAGCGTCCGGTTCAAGGTTGCGGGGAAGCGCCCCCCCCCCCCCCCCCCCCCCCCCCCCCGCCCCAGCTCCAGAAGCTCGCTTCGGAATGAAGCGTTGCGGGAGCTAACCGGGAGCACGCTTCTTGGATAGCTCCCAATCCAAAGCGAATTAGGAAGCACAATTCCTCCTCCAAAAAATCGCTTCTTGCTCTGTCCAGAAGCGCACGCTTCCTTCACGCTTCGTCGACGCTTCCATTGCTTCTGTCCACACTTCCTTCTTCGCTTCCGACACTTCCATTAGCGCTTCATGTCGCTTCCTACAGTGCTTCCCCCATTAAATGACGCCCACAACCCGTGGAAGAGAGAAAAGGGACGAGACTTGGTTTTTGGAGGGAAGGAGGACACAAACTTTGTGGAGGGGGAGATCAAGTGAAAGTGTTGCTTCAAAAGCTTAAAGTCAAGGACAAAGAGTTGCGAGATCAAGTGAAAGACAAGGACGCTGAAATTGAACAATTAAAGACCAAAAAGGAAGAATCAGAAAAGCCTGCTCAAGAGCTTGAAGAAACTAGAGAGGTCAATCATGATCTGAAGACTCAGCTGGAGGAAGCCAAGAGGGCAAAAGAAATCTTGAAGAGTCAGCTAGAAGAAAAGGAGGAGACAGTCCAGAAGCTGGAATTGGAGGTAGTTGGTCTCAGGAAGAAAGATAAGAAAAATGAAGCCTTGGTCAAGCTCCAGGACAGTTCAATTGTCCTAGAAAAGATCTTAGATTGCCAAAGATCTCCGCTCGACAAGACAGGTCTTGGTTACATGAAGAACAAAGAAAAACTGGAAGATGACACTTGGTCTCTGAAGACTCCAGTAGCAGGTCCATCAATGTCCAAAGCAGCTCCCCAGGCACCTGCGCATGACAACAAGGAGTTTGGAAGTTCAAAGATGAAACAAGGAGTTAGGTCTGGTCATCAAAGCAACTTCATAAGGGAAACAGCTCCAAGACCCAGGTATGAAAGTGGTTTCAATGGTTATTGTTATTGTTGTTCTAACTTTGGTCATAAGGCTATGGAATGTAGGTTCTATGGAAGGAGAAGGGCTGGAAGCCCCAATGTCTCAATGAGATGTTGGACATGCAATCAAGTCGGACATGTTGCTGCCACATGTCACACAATGAGATGCTACTCTTGCAGTGGGTTTGGACACAAAGCACATGAATGTGCCAATCAAAGAAGTCAACCAAGAAGAAATACTCCATACATATCAGCAAGAAGATTTGAAAATCAGAAGATAAATGCCTACGGTCAGGGATATGCTCAGGCATGGAGAAATGAAGCGGATCAAAGAAGTGTTGGAAGTTCCAACAGCTCAGTTAGGTGCTGGTCATGCAACAAATTTGGGCACAAAGCACAAAATTGTTGGAATGATATGAGAAGACTGCCATATAGCTCAGCCAAGAAAACCAGCAAGGACAATGAAGGAACAGATGCTCAAAGGACAGATGCCAAGAAGCAGGTATGGATAAGGAAGACTGAGCAGTTGCAGTTAGGAGAAGCTGATCAGAACAGGAAGGATGGCTGCCATATGGCAAGCCAAGTGTAAGGTCTCTCAAAGACCTTAACACACTTTGAGTTCATGAGGCTGGAGAATGAACTCAAAGGAGAAAGGATGGTTACTCCAGGCATAGAGACAGGTCCTAGGATCGTGCATATTGACAGGGGGAGCAGTCAACAGTGATCAGAGATTTCCGAGACAGGTATGTGGACACCCTTTGCCATTGATGCCAAAGGGGGAGAGATGAAGACAAAGGGGAGCATGCTCATAGGGGGAGCATGAGTTGTTGTCATCAATGACAAAGGGGGAGATTGTTGATGAAATTGTCATTGATGCCAACATGATGATGAAATTGTCATTGATGCCAACATGGATGCCACCATTTTGCTAGAAGCCTTGGTAGACAATGGAAAAGCCCATGAAGTAGGTCAATTTGGTCTAGAAGGATTTTCAGAGGCTGCCCTAATACTATTCTTGATGGCTCTTGGACATTGTATGATCAAGCTTGATGTCCATGGATCACATTGTTGAAGCCTTTGGAGCCTCTGCATGCCTGATGGTATCATTGATCACTCGGTGAATCCTTGCACATGATTGAGATGCTCTTGTGCCCTTATATATTGTGGATATTTTGGACATGTTCTCCTTATCTCTTGAAGAAGCATTTGATGGTCATGGTTTGTTGGTGTATCCCTTCTTGTTGCACTCATGGTGTCCTTGCATGAGCTCATGACATGATGGAGTCCTTGAAGAAGCCCTATATGACCCAAGCCACTTGAAGTGAAGTCAGCCCAGTCAAAAGGGATAATAAACAAAAATAATATCTTTAATAAGGTGTCCCTAATGTGGTTTAAAGAAAGTTTTTTTTATAAAACATAATGGGGCAAGGTGAAATAAAAAGGGGGTGATTAAAATAAAATAATAATTAAAATTAAAATACAAAAGATATATTCCTTATTTTATGGAAATAGGAATCCACAAAGGTGTATTTAAATACACTAAGCTCAAACCAACGAAGGTGTGTGGAAAAAGCAGCTTGCTAACATTAGAGTTTTTTGATGAAGACTTTTGGCAGCGTGGAAATTTTGGCTAGTGACTGAGGCAGACACAGAGATAAAACGTGAAGCTCAACGCTTTTCTCCCGGAGTTTTAATAGGAAAACTCTGCGATATTGTGTGACAGCAGAGGCATTTTATTTTTCATCAGCCTGGAATTTAATGTGACAGCAGAGCGTGGAAATTTAGAACTTCAGCGTGGATTTCTTTTTAACTTCAGCATGGAAATTTAGAACTTCAGCGTGGATTTCTTTTTAACTTCAGCATGGAAATTCAGAACTTCAGCGTGGGTTTTTATTGAAGGAAATTTCGGTGAAGAACTTGGCAATTTTGAAGAAGGCTCGGTGGCAGCAGAAAAACCCTTTCAGCGTGGAAATATTTCTTGGACAGCATGGAAATCTTAGCACGGTTTGAACAGCAGATAATGGAAGGAAGAAACCGCAGTAAAAGATAAAAGCCAACCCTTTAATCTCTGATTTTTGGTAAAATTCTGAGGTCGCTGAAGGTGAAATTTTGTGGAGAATATCAGCGTGAAAATATTTTCTTTTGTTTCCCATGTATTCCACCTCAGCATGTAGATCGAAGCTCACCTGCCTTCATTCCTCGTCTCAGTAATTTGAACATCAAATTGTGGGATTTTTTTGTTTGGCTTCCAAGTTCCACCGATGGCTGTTCCCTTTGATTGTCTCTGTTTGGGTGCTGTGTAAAAGTTACAACAATAGTCCTGTATTGGCTGTTACCTACAGCACTATTTTTAATTCGCTGCCTTCTTCTTTTTCCCCTTAAATTTCCAGCCCAATTTGTTTAAATTCTGTGCGATGGCATATCTACAGCATTCGTCCTCAAGCATGTGATTGACTAACTGCTCACAACCTGTGTGTGGGCATTTCAAAATCCCAGAGACATAAATCGTCCAACCTGCATTTTCCTTATACCTACAGCCATCCCCTATGATTGCTTCAAGCTAAAAGACTCCCAAAGAAATGAATATACACATTTCTATCATGAATAATGATAACGATGAGGAGTATTATTTGTGTTTTTTTGGAACAGTGCTTGAATGTATGTACCTTTTGAATGGGAAGATGAATGTTTGAATGAACCGCTGTGTTTGCACAGTTAAAAACACAGAGTGCATTGTTGTGTTGGCATATAGAATCAGCTATACAGGAAATATCTAGAGGCCACAGTGCTGCATATATTATGCTAAGCGTAGTGTGTAATTTAGAGCTATCCACATATGCAAGCTGTAGACACTGAGAGGTTCCGATTGGAAGCTGTCACAGCTTGTATTCTTTCCAAGAAGGATTTTCACTCAGCAGCTGGTATGTGTACAGCGTTGTGACATCTAATTCTAGGCGGACATATACTCAGGTGACAGGTATCATTTGGTAATGACTGATATCACAGTGCATGGGAGGCCGTTCTCAGACTGAGTGATGATTGTGCATTCATATACCAGTTTGACTGTGTCAAAGGCTGACTGTGGGAATGAACAGTCCAAGCTTGATTTGAAGTATGTGACAGCATGCATAGATAAAGATATGTACAATAAAGCTTCCAGTTTAGAGTTCAACCAGCAGCAGTAAGTAAGCATGTAGATGTTGAACCTAGTTGAAGACCTTAAGATGTTCAAGGTGGATAAAGTGTTATGTGTTCTGAATATCATTTGAATAGCAGTAAAACTCTTGAATATCCTTAATCCACAGCAGAAGACCAGACTAAGAAACAAGTGAAAAAGAAAATGATGACAGAATGTTGATATGAGAATGAAGTAATTATGGACAGAGGTGTAATGATGTAATTTATGTCATGATGGTGTGGAATGAGAATTGTAAACTCTTATTCATGTTTTATGTGAAAAACAGTTACCTACCAGTCACTTGGAGACATATCAGTAATAAAAGAGTGGTGGCAATAATATTGGTCAAGACTAATGCTTTTTGCATAGTCCAAGTTTTGCAGCAGCAGTATGAGGATGGTGATGTGCAAATGACATATCCACAGCTATAAAGCAGTAATGAAGAGTAGAAGATCAGCAGACTTTGATGACCAGCAGTGATGATGTGCAAGATGTTCCAGACCTTACCTCGACGATGATGATGATGACCAGGTTGATTGAGTTGACTGTGTTATGGGAAACTAGCAGTGATTTGGATAGTTGACAGTAAACCAGCAGTATAGGTGAGCAGAATTTAATGAGCAGCAATCAGGCAGCGAAGAGGATGAGCAGCATTGATCATGAGCAGCATTTCCTTTGATGACTTGGCACATGTGCAGACCTCTTGATTACTTGAAGATTCTTGATGGTACAACTTCAGATGTCTGAGCAGAGATTGAGACTATTGCAGCAGTGTTGAGCAGCAGTAGATGAATGATGAGCTGTGTTACAGCTGAGTTGATGTTTCTGCAGATTGATGAGTTGATGTGACAGTGAGTCTTAATGTAAAAGCAAGCTTGTCTTGCTTCTGAGGTTAGGATACCTCAAACCCTTCTTAGCAGGGTCTAAGAAAACCAGGCAGGGTCCTGGATTCAGAGTAGGTGCTCTATGTATCAGTAGGTGCTGATTTCACCTAACGGTTGTAGCCGGACATAATAATACAAAAGATTACAAAATTACATTGTGTTGTGTCTGTTGTGTTATAGTCTCTGATGATCTAAGTGCTTTTGATTTATGAATGATGATCTGGAAGATGTTTATGAATTGTTTATGATAGAGTAATGAATTGATGAATTGGTAGCTAACCCTGATAAACTGTGAAACGGTTAAAATTGGCTGCACACTGATTCCCCCCCCCCCCCCTCTCAGTGTCTACAATTGGTGTTTTGAGCAGGTTACTGTTGAACATGTGATTTTAGTTCAAGTTTGCAGACTTGGTTTCAGTAGATGGCTTCAATAACTTTCAGACCAGAGGATAGACTTGAAGGATCATCCAACTTCAATTCTTGGGAAGCAAGGATCTTGGCTACCTTAGAGGAGAATGCTCTTGATGACTTGGTCATTAATGGTGCAGAAGAACCCACCACTAATGCAGGAAGGGTAGCCCACAAGAACAAGCAAGCCAAGGATAGAGAGGATCTCCTCTCAGTTGCAAGTTTAGAAGATAAAGGTTACAGAGTAGTCTTCATGGATAGAGAGGATCTCCTATGGCCAAATAATGAAGAATTGAGTTCAGCTATGATGGTTGGAGTTCGAGAGGGAGGCCTCTACAAAGCATCCAAACATTCGATTCAAGCATTAGTCCACAGCACAATCTACCCATGCGAGTTATGGCATCGAAGGTTTGAGCACCTTCATTACAAGGTTCCTCCTGATCTACAAAAGATGGTAACAAGCATGCCTGAGTTTTCTTATGAGCATGATGGTATTTGTAAAGGTTGTGCTCTTAGCAAGAATGCCAAGAAATCCTTTCCTAACAGTAGCAGTAGAGCTAAAGGGAGTTTGGATTTAATTCATTCAAATATATGTGGACCTATGACTTCACCTTCTATGAGTGGTTGTTTATATTATGTGATTTTCATAGATGATTGCTCCCGCAAATCTTGGATCTATTTTCTAAAGACTAAGAATGAAATTTTTGATAAGTTCAAAGAATTCAAGGCATTGTTTGAAAATCAGACAAGAAAACACATCCATATCTTGTGGTCAGATAATGGGGGTGAGTTTGAATCTCACCAGTTTGATGATCTTTGTTGAGAAGAAAGAACAAGACAATATGTGAAGCTGCCAAAGCCATGTTTTGTGATTTGGATCTTCCTCTGTCTCTATGGGTTGAGGTTGCTAGTACAACTATATACATTTAAAACAGAAGCCCTCATATTATTTTGGGGGAAAAGACTCTAGAGGAAGATTTACATGTAAAAAACCAGCAATTGATCACATGAGGATTTTTGGCACTCCAATCTATATCCATGTGCCAAAAGAAAAGAGAACAAAATTGGATCCTTCCGGAAAGAAAAGTACATTTGTTGGCTATAATGAAAGATCAAAAGTTTATCGTATCTATGTTCTTGGTCAGAGATAAATTGAGATTAGCAGATATGTAATATTTCATGAAGAAGTTGCCATCCGTCATTCCAGAGAGCTTCCAAATGATTCAGAATCTCCTCCTTCAGAAGTTCTAGATTCTCCTCATTCAGATGATTAGAGGGAGAAGGACAATAAGCCTTCAGTTCCAAATGTTGCTATAGAACTAGAGGATCCTACTAAAGAATTGCTTGAGGCTCCTCCTTCCAAAAGAAGACCTGATTGGTTTCATGAAACTCTACAGGAAGCAGAAAAACATAAAGCTCCTTCAAGAACGATCAAAGAAATCAAAAAGCCTCGAAAGTACTTTGGTCTTATCACTCGATTGGGCCACATCATTGATGCAGAACCTTCCATTTATGTGGAACCATTCAGTTAACAGGTATGGATAGATGCAATGACAGAAGAGTAAAATTCCATTATGAAAAATGATGTATGGGAAGTGGTCCCAAGATAAAAGGGAAGATTGTAGTGACTTCTAAGTGGATTTACAAAATCAAACATGTTGCTGATGGAAGTATTGAAAAATATAAAGCAAGGTTTGTGGCTCGTGGTTTCTCTCAGAAGGAAGGCATAGATTATGATGAAACCTTTGCTCCAGTTGCCAGATACACCACCATCCAAATGGTTATCTCCCTCGCTGTAGTTTTAGGATGAAAACTTCACCAGATGGAAGTGAAGATAGCTTTCCTCAATGCAAAGGTAGAAATCTATATAGAGGAGCCATAAGGTTTTGTGATCCATGGGAAGGAATCCCATATTTGCAAGATGAAGAAAGCCTTGTATTGGATTAGACAGGCTCCAAAGGTCTAGCATGCAAGAATTGGCCATTACCTTTCATAGCTTGGGTTTCTCCAAGAGTGTCGCTGACTCCAACCTGTATTTCAAGGTTGTCCAAAACCATCTCTTAATCTTGGTCTTATATGTTGATGACCTGTTCCTTACTGGAGAGGAACAATGGATAGCTCACTTCAGAATTTGAGATGAAGGATCTCGTTCTTATGCACTATTTTCTTTGTCTAGAGGTTTGGCAAAAGCCAGATGAGGTCTTGCTTTCACAAGGGAAGTATGCAGTTGATATATTATTAAGATTTGGGATGCATGACTGCAAGCCCTTTAGTATTTACATGAATCAACTTCTTGTTCAAACTCAGTAGATCTTACCTTGTATCGTCAGCTTATTGGACCATTGATGTACTTGGTACATACTAGACGAGATATATGTTATGCACTGAGTGCACTGAGTCAGTTTATGTCTGATCCTAAGCACATACATTGGATAGCTGTGAAACATGTGCTTAGATATCTACGGGCCTCTATTGCATATGGGCTCAGATACACTTCCAACAATGGAGTGATGTTACTTGGTTATGCTAACCCTGATTGGGCAAGTAGTGAAGTGGGTCAGAAAAGCACATCTGGGTATTGCTTTAGTATGGGATTGGCAATGATTTCTTGGTCCAGCACAAAACAGGGTTCCATAGCTTAGAGCACAGCAAAAGCTGAATATATTGTTGCCAGCGATGCCTGCAAAGAAGCAATGTAGCTTAGGAAGCTACTCTCTTATTTGTTCAGTGGAAAGCTTGAGCCAACAATTATCCATTGTGATAACCAAAGTTGCATGAATTTCAAAGAATCCAGTGTTTCATCGCAAAACGAAACAAATTGAGATGAAGTATCACTTCATCAGAGATATGGTCCAGATAGGTGGCATTGGACTTCAGTACATTTGTACAGATGAGCAGATTGCAGATGTATTGACCAAGCCTCTATCATTGACAAAGTTTTTATGCTTCAAAGACAAGCTTGGTATTGCAAAGAATGCCTCTCTCGCTAAGAGAGAGTGTCGATTTTTTAGCAGCATCCAGAGCCATTCTCTGGGAGAAGAAACTGGAGGCACCTGGTCAATTACCAAGAATTTGATTCCAATCTTGGACTTCAAATAGAAGCTTGGTGTTATCGAGATAGATGTTCCTAGAAAGAGGGAGTGATGTGACATGTCTGGAAGACGTAGGTGCACCATGGATGTATCTACATGGTGGGAGACGCAGGTGGTTCGAAAGGACGTAATTTGTTTGGGATGCTCCTAGGTTGCACCCACATGTCTGAAGACATTGGTGGTCCATGAGTCATAAAGCATCTGGGATGCGCCTGAGCTGTACCTAAATGGAGGGAGATGAAGGGGTTCCGAAAGGACGTAATGTATCTGGGATATTCATGGGTTGTGCCCACATGTTTGAGAGGCGGATTGACAGAGAGAGTCGTAATACATCTGGGTTGTACCCACTAGGTGGGAGACGCAGATATTCCTGGGTTGTACCCACTTAGTGGGAGACGCAGGTTAACTGAGACAGTCGTAATACATCTAGGTTGCACCCGCTAGGTGGGAGAAGCAGATGTTCCCGGGCTGTACCCACTTGGTGGGAGACGTAGATGTTCCTCGGCTGTACCCACTTGGTGGGAAATGCACATGTTCATTGGAGGTACCCACTAGGTGGGAGACGCAAGTTATCTGGTGGGCATGATATGCACCTGGGCTGATATCCATATGGACAATGTCATGTATGCTCCTAGGATAATCTCCACAAGGCGAAAGACGCAGGTTGTCCTGGGGACGTAATGTAGGCATACGAGATGATGAGATGATCATGATACGACGGGATGACAGTAGGAGATGCAAGTTGTTGCTTGGGCAATGTAAAATGGACATTGAACTACTTTTTGTGGTCATCTTATCTTTAAGGGCCCGGGGCTATGGAAGCAGTGACTGGATCATGATTAACCTTCAATGTTTGATAAAAGCTTGCTGATACTGTCGAAATATCTGATTATCAGTTTCTTATATGATGTGACAGTATCAGCAGGCTTTTACCAGCTCCATATATACTGCTCAGAATTTTGTCTATAAGAATTCTTATATACACAGGACAGCTCTAGATGATTTGATATCGGTTTCTTATATGATGTAAAATCTAAGAGCAGATCTTAAATCTTTTTTGAACTTTTATATTTTCTAAATATATGCAATGACATATATCTGCACAATGTAATTTTGTACTCTGAAAGAGAAATAAAATTCGATTTTTTTCCACGAAAGAAAAAAACATATATGTGTGTGTGTGTGCGTGTGTGTGGTCTACACTGTACAGTACCCCGGATGTACCCAAATCCCCTGTTTAAAAAATTGGTATCCCTGTCCCTGTTCTTGTCCCCAAACCCAAGTTCCCTGGCAACTTAACTCTTTACTATTTTTGAGAAATTTTAATCTACTATTAGACTTTAGTCTCTTTCACTGTTCTAACTTCTGTGTTCACTGTTCAGTGTCTATTTCAGAGTTCAACATCTATTGCATTATCTTTTGACTTTTACAAATTTGAAATTTGAATTTAGATATACATTGCATAATGATAATGATGAATTTAGTTTTTAGTTTTTACATGGTAATAGTTCAGTATCATTTACAAATTTAAAATTTGATATTTGAAATTCGGTAATAGTTCAGTATCATGAACAAATTTAATTGTTCAGTATCATTTACGAATTTGAAATTTGAATTTAGATGTACATTGCATAATGATGAATTCGGTTTTTAGTTTTTACATGGTAGTAGTTATTGTTGAGATTTATCATTTTGATATTTTGAATCAATTTTACGGCTCCAACGTTCCCCCACCCCGCTGGAACTTTCCTAAAAGTTGTGGTAGCCTCTACACATCCCCCTTGTGCGTTTTCCTGCTCCCGCGCTCCCCTGTCCCGGAAACTCTGTGGAACATTAAAGTTTTTGCAGCTGTGGAGGTTTCATTGTAACCCTAGATCAATTAATGAAAAGCTGATTTGAAGGAGTAAATTATCTATATACTGTGTTTATGCTTCTGTTGTTCATTTTCCTACTATATGTGTGCATACTGCTATGTGAAAATTTTACTTTCTGACAATAAAGTTCATTAATTTGAGAACATAAGGACAGCATTCACCTAGGATTAGAAAAATTTACAATACACAGTACACACAACCCAGACCATCATAGCTCCAATAGAGCAGGGACATCTGGCTCTGATATCGAGCCGGAAAAACAACAGCAATAATCTAGGAGGACAAACAATAAGCATCTACACAGATCATATTGATGGCAAGAAAAACTGGGCTGTGATCGATTCAAAACAGGGAGGGAATAATCATTCTTTCCTGAATAAGACCTCGAGACCCTTCATTCTCCCATTGTGTAACCCTTCAATATATGCCATGTATCAACTTCTTGTCACACTTCTCAATATAATGTTTAGTTGTCACTTATTGGTGACTGTCTTGCTATCATTGGCAATAATTCTATAGGTTAATTTCGATTTTTCCAGGCCTTTCTTTTCAAGCTGGGATTCTCACCTAGCTTTCTGGGTTGTACCAGTTGAATATTAGTTACTTACTAAAGAATGATAAATTCAGTCAAAGTTTCCTGTTGCATCAAACAGCCACTTATGTGAAATGTTTCTTTAAAATACCTCTACCAATCAAGAGGATTTTGTCCTTAACTAGGCCTAAAAATTAAAGGAAAGGAAGATCCGAAGAAGACAAGTTAACTATCAGAGTCAAAAAATGAAAAGAAAAAACAGAAAAACTATAGCACTGACAGACATCACTCTTTCTTCCAAATACCTGTGTAGGGAAATTGATCCTTTCTTGAAATTTTCTTCGGGTGGTACAATGACTGTATATTGAAATGCAAATTGCAAAACAGGGGGAGCATCTGTGTTCCTGAAAACCAAAAGAATCAAAACAGTGTGAAAGGATAATAACAATTCAAATACGAAATACAGCCGTGTGAAATCAATGCTCTTCAACATACACTTTTTTCTAAATAGAAGTATAATTTATGTAATGACCTAGCAGAGAAAACCACGGCTTTCCATTTCTTCAGAGATACTGGTATTTGAATATTTATTATTAACACTTAAGCAGCAAGAAAAATACCCAAGTTTAACTAATGTGCAAATGTATGTGTAATTTTGACAAATAAACTGGACGCTATTGCCACTTATGTAATCTTTCCTTTGCTCTCTGTTTCCAATAATTCTTGAATGCTACCATGCTTATCCACAAGCAGTTCTGAGAAAAATAGCAAACGATACTTTACACTTTATACAAATATGGGTAGTGTTGCCACCTGAAAATGCATGGTTCAAACTTCAATTAACATGCTGCAGAACAGTCATGGGAATTTTTTCTACCATAAAATGGATCTTAACATCTGCAAGCAGTACATGGAGATGTGAAATATTGCAGGAAATAGAAGAACGGCTGTAGCTATGGGTGATCAGCAGTGACCTGGAGGACAAATTTGGTGGTTTGATTTGAGCCCGGGCATACTAGCATTCATATCTCATGCCCTGATCAGAACAGTAAAGGACTAACCCTTGGCTTGATGGTGGATGAAATGAACTTGAAGGCACTGTTGTTGAGGATTGAGGGTGAAGCTATGACACTTGGCGCTACCAAAGGTCTTGTGTGTGGAAGAGACTGCCACTATGGACCTCACATGATGCACATACCCCAAGATGAAAAGTTGAAAACTAATATGCTTATTGGAGTACCTTCTTGTATGACGGATTTAGGGACCTGGATCTGCTGCACATGACCCGAGACATGGCATAGAGTCCTCTTTAGGAGCACTCAGATTGAGGGATTCCCAAGTGAACCCAAAATCTCCTTACCATGAAACAAGATATAGAAACCTTTTCTAATGTAGTACTCAGCATTGGGGCATTATATGAGGACCCAATTCACCATTTTGTGCATGTAACAGGGCGAGAAAACCTTCTTGGGAGAAGTTCTAGTAAGGAGGAGAATTTAAAGTTGATTTAACACCTTATTCCACTTCATAGCCTTCCATGGGGTTAGGGTCCAAGTAATTTGTGACCTATATATGCATCTATTATTCTACCTTTCCTGTAGATCAAATTGGTGTGTAAAGATCTAAATAGAAATTCTGTTGTAGTCCTCTTATTCAGAGCAGATTTCACTCATTTGTGTGCTTCTTTTAGCTAAGAGAAGAGGCTTGACTGCAATCTAGTGGACCTCTTTAGCCTTCTTGATGTAACCAAATCTGTTATGACTTCTTCAGCAGAAGTCTGCTGACTGTTCATTTACTTTTTGACAACTGTCTTACCATTCTCTTTGTGTTTTGCACGGTACATGAGTTGATGTTTATATGGATGTGACATTGTCTCACTAATGAACATTATTTTCAGTTTCTGTACATTGATTTGGTTGACCTAATCAGGAGGAGCAATGCGCTTGGAGAGAATCCCAAGGAACATTCTAACTAATTTTTGTGGAAAGAAAGGAGATAGACAAATTTATTGTTTCCTTTGCCTTGACCTAATCACCTTTGGGTTTGAAGAAGATCTTTAAAAGGAGAAGATCATTCATTCGAAAGGGAAGCTCAAGCAAGGGAGAAATCTCCCCTAAACTTTAAAGGCCAAGTAATTTGATCTTTCAGGTTATGGGAGGAAGAGCTCATGACCTATATAGGCATCTGTTATTCTTCTTTTCCTGTAGATCAAATTGGTGTGTAAAGCTCTAAATAGAAATTTGCTCTTGCAGTCCTCTTATTCGGAGCTTATTTCACTCATTCGTTTGCTGCTTTTGGCTAAAGGAAGAGGCTTGACTGCAATCTATTGGACCTCTTTGGCCTTCCTGATGTAACCAAAACTGTTATGAACAAGTCTGCTGACTGTTCATTTACTTTTTGACAACTGTCTTACCATTCTCTGTGTTTATGGTTGCACAGTACATGAGTTGATGTTTATATGGATGTGATGTTGTCTCACTAATGAACATTATTTTCAGTTTCTGTACATTGATTTGGTTGACCTAATCAGTTGGGTGTTTTACTAATTGTCTTGCTCGTTTTCTCCATTCCATTTCAATTTTCAAGCTTCACGCAAATCTGCACCAAGAGACTCGCACAATAATTATAGGCGACCTAGCCCTGTCACCACTAGATGCCTTTCTGTTTGGACTGCTGCTTTTCCAATGTCAGGGGGGTGTTCCTAAATGGTGTATGCTGCCATCTAATCAATAAATCTACACAAAATCCAAGACGATCAGCACACAAAAGACTTCCTCTTGGGCTGTCCATAAACAGTCAAGCGCAAGGGTAAGTTTCAAATAATACTTTCAAATGGTTGGGATCAAATCTTAGAGATAGTTGCTGCAACAAATTAATGGAATGAATGTGCACCTTAAGTGAAGAAGATTTGAAGTAAGTGCACCATAAACTGCCATAACATTACAGACAACTTAATCTATGACAACTAATATGTGGGGTGTATTATCACGCAAATCTGCACCAAGAGACTCGCACAATAATTATAGGCGACCTAGCCCTGTCACCACTAGATGCCTCTCTGTTTGGACTGCTGCTTTTCCAATCTCAGGGGGGTGTCCCTAAAAGGTGTATGCTGCCATCTAATCAATAAATCTACACAAAATCCAAGACGATCAGAACACAAAAGACTCCCTCTTGGGCTGTCCATAAACAGTAAAGAACAAGGGTAAGTTTCAAATAATACTTCTAAATGGTTGAGATCAAATCTTAGAGATAGTTGCTGCAACAAATTAATGGAATGAATGTGCACCTTAAGTGTAATATCCCAAATACTGATATTCTCTAATGTTCTATGATAGTGTTGACTCGCACACTCAATCTCATACAAATTTGCAAAATAACTGTGCATGCAAACTCGCCATGTAAAAGTTCCCTAAAATATAGTTGAATTAGGGTTAGGGTTTTGCAGAGAGAAATTAACACTTACCAATGATATTCTGGCTGATAATGACTCCAAAGATAGTTGCATGCATAAGGATCCGGCTGGGTGGTCTAATAATGCTCTTTCCCTCCGGTGTTACCGCCCCGCAGTACCGTAAGCACCCTCTAGACTGAAGGTGACGTTTTTGTAGGAGGAGAGGTCCGTTCGGGCTGAAACTTTCTAAGCTTGTCTGTCTGCTGATGTCGGAGAGATGGACTGGCACATGGAGCGGTTTGGCTACCTCTAAGTGCCCTAGCGAATTGATTGGCAGTTCTGCTGCTCACGCCCCCAACTGATCTATTTGGCTGATAGCTGCTCCAAATGAGCAAACTGATGGCCGATAATCACTGTATGTTGTAGGATAGGCCTGCTGAGAAAGAGGAAGCTGACATGCGGAGGAAAGACTGGGTTTTGTGGACCCAGCGAATCCTTCTGTGGTTTCCCCGCTACTTCTGGCTGCAAAATGTGGATCTACCAATAACCCTTCGGAATGTGTTGGATCTTCAAATACTGAAGTATATGATGAATGTTGTGGATAAACCTGGATGATCTATCCCAATAAGAGACTAGGGCAGACATCTCACTATCGAACCCTCGCTAACTGAAGACACCGTCTCCAACCCCAGTTGTACGCTGTGCTGCTGCTCGAAACTCCAAAATCAATCAACAATAATAATAGATATCTCCTTTAGTCCCATAACCCTTCTTAAATAGATCCTTATGCACTTTTAGGGTTTGCATGTCACTTTTAGGGTTTATGCTCACTTTTGCATGCATGCAATTCTAATTTCAAGTTGACTTTAATACTGAAGAGATAAGGCCCGCATGCTCTACATGCTTTATGATAATAACTCTGATGGCCCTCTTTACTATATTGATAATTGAATAATTGTCCTAATGTGCTCCCAGTGTTAAAGGTCCTCGGTCAATTCCCTATTTATCAAAAATGGAACATTACAATCCTCCCTCGCCAAAGATTGCTTGTCCTCAAGCAATGCCAACGCAACTCCACAATCAATCAAACTGAACCAACTGAATCCAAGCATGATCCCAGAGTCCCAATTTATTCTAGGAGATCTATAGCATCCTCTGCTCAAAGCACTGCACTGCATGGTACCATCACAAGATATCCCATGGAAGCCTCCTCGAAGTAGAGTAACTAACCATGGTGTAAACGAGGTACCATCACAAGAGACCTCTTGAAAGCATCCTCTAGCAATAACTAAGCTGCCAGTCACTGTAATCCCAGGGTCCCAAATCAATCTGAGAATTGCAGAGGTCAAAAAGCATCCACCGCTACCCTGCGTAGTATCGACACAAGGAGCATCCTGTAGACTCCCAAGTAACCCCATCCGTAAACATTGTATCCATCCCTCATAAGGTCTCCCACCTGGATCCCAATGCAAACTTGTGCATCTTTCATCCCAAATATCCCAAGGCTGTTGTGGGACTATACCTCTGGCTAGGAATGGCTTCCCAAGAATCGCCCACTCAATAAGACACCACCTCTTAATCTCATCAAATCCCCAAAAAGCACCTTGTCCATAAGCACCATCACAAGGAATAATCCTACCAAGATGACATTATGCCCTTTTGATTTCAATTGGAATGCTCATATACTGCTGCCCAATTTCTCGATCTTGGCCAACCTGTAAAAACCATCCGCCATAATGCAAATGTGGACTCAAGATACTGCAAGCCTTATCTATGTACTCTTGTAGAGGACTGCTTTGAAATGCAATTGTAAGTTTCTTCTGCTACCCCATCAAGTAATCCAACTGCTCTTCAATACTAGAAAGCTTGACCGTTGACTTAGTACATACAACTCGAAGAACTGTAAGCTCAACATCTCGTTGTACTATGGTAGTATCTTGGTCCTCTCTTTCATCGCTAAAATGCTTTCTTTAACCCGTTCAATCTTCTTTTGGTGACTATCATCTGGAAGCTCTATCTCATGCATGTATAAACTCTCCCTAACCTCCATGTGTGAATGCTCACTGTCTCGACTGTTGTGCTCATTGCCTTGCACCTCATGTATTTCGACTATCATAACTGTCTAGATTCCTGTTGTAGGTGATGAAGAGTGTACCAAATCCAACTCATCACACGGCTTGTCCACAATCTGACTAGCAAATGTGCTTGTGTCGCTAGACTCACAGGATGGCTCTAATGCGATCTCCTCATGCGCATCCTCATCGTGTACTCTTAACTCCAAATGAAGCTCACCAACAACCTGTACTTCATACTCATCTTTCTTCCCTCCCCCAACTACGCTTTTAAGGAGATCCTCATCCAAATCCTTGGGCCGGCTCCCAAACTTGATGGTGTAATAATCTTGAAAGGATAATGCTGCACATACCTCATCACCCAAGGCTAGATAATCCAGATATCGAGGCAAGTGTTGAAAACTGCTAACCTCTGCAAATTTCCAGTCAAGATCCTTCTCATTATCTTCATGTTCTCACAAGTTGGCAAAGAAAAACCTTTTTTTTGGCATACACTTCACCAACATCACTGACATGCATTTGCATGAACAAGCATGCATCAACATGCAAGGATCATGCTCTACTACCACTCTAATATCCCAAATACTGATATTCTCTAATGTTCTATGATAGTGCTGACTCGCACACTCAATCTCATACAAATTTGCAAAATAACTGTGCATGCAAACTCGCCATGTAAAAGTTCCCTAAAATATAGTTGAATTAGGGTTAGGGTTTTACAGAGAGAAATTAACACTTACCACTGATATTCTGGCTGATAATGACTCCAGAGATAGATGCATGCATAAGGATCCGGATGGGTGGTCTAATAATGCTCTTTTCCTTCAATGTTACCGCCCCGCAATACCGTAAGCACCCTCCAGACTGAAGGTGACGTTTTTGTAGGAGGAAAGGTCCGTTCGGGCTGAAACTTTCTGAGCTTGTCCGTTTGTTGATGTCGGAGAGATGGGGGCTGGCACATGCAGAGGTTTGGCTGCCTCTAAGTGCCCTAGCGAATCGATTGGCAGTTCTGTTGCTCACGCCCCCAACTGATCTGTTTGGCTAATAGCTGCTCCAAATGAGCAAACTGATGGCCGATAATCATTGTATGTCGTAGGATTGGCCTGCTGAGAAAGAGGAAGCTGACATGCGGAGGAAAGACTGGGTTTTGTGGACCCAACGAATACTTCTGTGGTTTCCCCGCTACTTCTGGCTGCAAAATGTGGATCTACCAATAACCCTTCAGAATGTGCTGGATCTCCGAATACTGAAGTATATGATGAATGTTGTGGATAAACCTGGATGATCTATCCCAATAAGAGACTAGGGCAGATATCTCACTGTCGAACCCTTGCTAGCTGAAGACACCGTCTCCAACCCCAACTATCGCGGCTGCACGTTGTGTTGCTGCTCAAAACTCCAAAATCAATCAACAATAATAATAGATATCTCCTTTAGTCCCATAACCCTTCTTAAATAGATCCTTATGCACTTTTAGGGTTTGCATGTCACTTTTAGGGTTTATGCTCACTTTTGCATGCATGCCCGCATGCTTTATGATAATAACTCTGATGGCCCTCTTTACTATATTGATGACTGAATAATTGTCCTAATGTGCTCGGGGTATTAAAGGTCCTTGGTCAATTCCCTATTTATCAAAAACGGAACATTACAGTAAGTGAAGAAGATTCGAAGTAAGTGCACCATAAACTGCCATAACATTACAGACAACTAATATGTTCAAAGAGCTAGTACAATGCATAGTTTTACAAAATCACGTATTACCAACAAGATTCGTTGAGCCATAGGTGACAAGCTGCCATGGATCTCCTTGCTTGCAATGGGGGTAGTGGTCGAAGGTCTCAAGGATGGAAGAGTGAGGAGCTGTACATTGCTACAAACTATCTAGAGAAAATAATATCCAACCCTTCCTCTCTTCCTCAAATCTGTATATGTAGAACCTTAATTCATCCTAGTTGCTTGAGAAAAAGTAAAGAATGTTCAATAAGGCAAAAGCTCAATATGCACACTAGGCATAATCTCCTTTTTTGCTTTTGGAATGGCTTTTCCCTTGTTGTTTTAGAATACTTTTTATGTTTTCCTTTCCACGCCAGCAGCTCTATACCTTTTACCCTTTCTTTGCATGCAAGGACAAAATTCCAATGTCAAAATCAAGCTTTTAGGCTTTTATTATTTAATAAACCATGAAAAATGCCAAATATACCCAAGAGGTCAAGCTAGGTTTTGGAGTGGTCAAATTTATAATATGGAATTAAAGGTTGGAAAGTCGAGCTTGGTAAGAATGACCATTAAACCTAGCAATTCGAATTAGGGTTTTTGGAGTGGTCAAATTTAGTATATGGAATCGAGGTTTGGAAAATGAAGCTTGGTGAGGATGACAACTAAACATAGCAATTTGAATTAGGATTTTGTAAAGCAATTTTGGGATTTCTGCATAAGGCAATTTTAAACATGCAAATGGAAACCCTCCAACAAGCTGCCACGTGTCGCACTGGGAGAACAATTCACCCACTCAATACTGCTCTTCACTTGTCGCTCTTTCAACACCAAGACCTTGAACCACACCATAACCACTTGCTTGGAACTATGACATTTAACTTGCATCTTCGATACATAGAAACTACTAAATATAGACGTACAAAAAGGAAGCCTTTCTCGAAAAAACTAAAAACAAAAAGCAAAAAGACTAATCTTGAAGGTAAAGAGCATCAATCTAGCTTGCAAAAAAATCCAAAAAATGGAAAAAAAACGAAAAAAACAAAAAGGCAATCTCACTGGACTTGCTTTGAAAAATGAATGTATGAGTCATTGTCATGTGGGGCCTCTTATATCCAGGCTCCAGTAAGAAGTCAACTACTAAAAATAGCAGTCACATGCTAACATTAGGATGAACTTTGATCAAGTTGCATGTTTGGATCAATGAAAAATGTCACTGGCCTGATGGAATCTCACTAGACATTAAGCCTCAACTCCATTGCCCAAAGAATAAAGCACTTGTCTTATTGAATTCCACCATCTTATTCCAAAAACCCTAAAAATACCAAACTCTACTAATTTGATTTGCAAACTTGCATTTAAAGGACAGAATACTGTATTTATTCAAGATTCCCCCTTGTGCTGTAAAGTAACTAACATAAAGCAAGAGGGTGTCCACTAACGTGACAGTGGGTAGCATCCTACATATACACAACATTGCTCTGCAGATGTGAGGATCTTGACATTTGAAGGTGCAGTTTTGGAATGTAACAAATTGGTGCCATTGCTGGGGACAAAGTTCTATTCTCCAGATTTAGTAGACATGCTACAATGATGTGATGAAACATTCCCGTTGGGATCGACTTTCACATCTTGCAACTCTAGGAGAAACAAATACCTCTTCCAAAAGGTTCAAGTACCATGTTTTTTGTAGAGGGGAGAACAACAAAAGCTTTATTTGAGGCATTTAAAGACTCAACTAGCAACTCCACTAAAACAAAAAACGCGGTGTTCCACGGGGACGTGCCTCCCAAGGTCGGGAGCTCGCCCCTACGCTTCCTACGCCCCGGGGGCTCGGGGGCTCCATGGGAAACGTTTCCCAGCGCCCCCCTTTCTGCGAAACTTGGGGAAACGCAGGTCTAAGAGTTTCCCGGATTGGGGGGCTCCCACACACCCCCTCCTGAAAATGGGGGGCTCCCAAGGACTCCGACTGCCCTCGATTTTTAAATTTTTTTACTTAAAAAAAAAATGGTTCATCTTAAATTTTAGGCTTTTACACTTAATGGTCATTTTAAAACGAAATCGAAACAAATAAAAAGAAACAAACATCGATATGAAATGCTTGGCTATAACGATTACATTAAATTACACTAAACTTTTCGGGAACAGAAGCATGCTAGTATGCAAATGGTGATGGGATGAAGAATTGATATGTTTATATGTTGGGTTTCATATTTTTATTATTTTTCTTCTTCTTTTTTTATAATTTTAGAGACCGACCCCCCTATGTTAGGGACCTCGACGCCTCTCCGCCCCCCCGTCCCCCAAAATACCCCAAAATTTTGGGGTGTCTCTACACATCCCCAATGTGCGTTTCCCCGCTCCCACGTCCCCGCGTCCCGGAAACTTGGTGGAACACTGGAAAAAAGAGGCATGATTGTAACATATTTTGAAATATCATATCAATGTTTCATTTGGGAATTAGAAGCCTCTTTGATATGAAAGAAAATATGTAGCATAATAGAAAGAATAATTTCACTTTGGATCTGGAAGTGAAGTAGTTTTTTCCCAGTTGTATAACGCTTTGGATCTTTTAGGTATAGAAGGATTCCTTCATGCATGGCTAAAGTTGTCGAGGGGTCTTCCAAAGTTTTGTGAGAGTATTCGCACTTCTATGGAGCAGCACACCAAAAAGCATTTTATGCATATTTCTATATGGTGGATGTTTTGCATAATGACATGGCCATGAGACTGCTTACACACATTTAAAGGGGAGGCAACGGCACAGTATAATGATCCTCGTGAGGCACCATTACCTCTTGGGATCCATTTGCAGCAAATTTCAAAGCACAATGGAGTGAACAAAAAATTGATATGGTGGCAAATCAAAACATGTATTTGGATGAATGGTTTGAAGTGTCGGATGATAACAACCTTGAAGATCTAGTTGTGGCAACTCAACATGTCTATACTACACTTGTTGCTTGCTATGAAAAGAAAGAAGAGATACATCATATATTGCATGCATATGGAAACAATCCCTCATCTGTGTTACTGAATGAAATAATGATAAAATTGAAGCATTGAATGCCATTGTTGCTTTTCTCGAAAAGTGAACTTTCTGGATCGGCCTATGAAAAACAAGATGATGAGCTTGAGAAGCTCATCAAAATCCCAAGGATGACACATGTATTAAAGATACTCTTTAGGATGATGTACTCTCTTGTTTCGAAGGAAGCATCTTGTGATGTTCATACATGCTCTCATGAGGAGGACATTCCAGTGAACACCATAATTTCCAGTGACAACAAAGGATTGGTAAGTCATCTTGATATTCCTTTTCAAATTTTTGAAAATGATGATGACTCTCTCGATTTTTTTAAAGGATGGTTCTTGCTACAAAACCCTTCATCAATGAAGAAATTCCAGATGCTTCCTTCACTTCAGGTGCCTAAGAATATGGAAATAAGGATAATAATAATGTAGATATACTCTGCTTGATTGGAAGGCATATAGTAGATGTTGGTTTCAGGTTTATTCATGGAAATCCCATCTATAGCATTGATAGTGAGAGCTTTATGGTTGAATACATAAAGGTTCACCTTACTTTCCCAATCAACCTCAAGAACAGATTTGCGATCCATGAAGGGAACGATGTGGACTTTGATTCCATCGCTTTTGCACAGTAAAAGATAAACTATAATGAGTTACATTTTGCATCTTTCAATTTAATTTATCCTCATTCCATCGCTTTTGCACAGTAAAAGATAAACTATAATGAGTTACATTTTGCATCTTTCAATTTAATTTATCCTCATTACTATGACCTCAACATGGGAATAGTGTGTTTACATTATGAAAATTTGCATGGAGCCTCAAGATGTTGTCATAAGCTTATTAACACTTGCTCAAAACTTTGGACTACTGGCCGAGGATTTCCCTGCGATCATGGAGCTACAGGCCTATCTCCCAGTGTCAGATTTGTCCAAAATGAACATTGGTATGCCAAGTCCTTTTTGGAGAGATTGGCAGTAGAGCTTTGATATCCCATTGTTGGAATATGATTCTCATCGTATGTATGCAACTCTTCATCAATGTCACCCCCTTTCATTGAAATTCAATGCGAGATGTGTTTTGACAGATCTAGAGGTACGATAAATTCGGAGGTTACACAGTGTTTTGTCGATGCGGCTTTCCTATAACCTGCAAGTGTTTGCTTGATTGGAGATCTATCAGGGGCCTCCATCCAAGGCTCGATTGCCTAAGTTTGACCTTTCGAATGGTCTGTTACCAGCGTGGCAGAGACGGGAGACAATTAAGCACATCTTTTGTAGTTGTAAATTTTCCAGTGATTGTTGGAGATTTGTGGAGGAGCATCACCCCAAGCTATTCTTAAACAAACTTTATTGGAGAGAAACTCTAGTTGGAGATAGCTATTCACTGGTATGGGATTCACACTCTAGTTTGTGACATTGCTTGCAGATAGTTGCTTTGTTCATGCTATGGAAACTTAGGTGTAAGTATGTTTTTTACCAAGAAAGTAATTATGTTTCACCTTTTATTGTGCTTTGGAAAAATGAGGTTCGTCATCAATTACTAGCGAAGGGCACCCGGTTAATCAAGGATGCCAAAAACTTGGATCCTATTGTATATATTGATTTTATTTATGCTCTTGTAAGCTTCGGGAAACAGCTACGATAGGCATTGTATATTGTAGAAATTTTCAGCACTCTCCCAACCCAGTTTCCAACTCCGTTTATAACAATGTTTAATGCCCAACCCAATTTGTGTTTGTGCTGCAAATTAGATTTTTCTCATAAACAATAAGGACTAAAACACAAGAAGAGTTTCTACAACATTTTCATGAACAGCAAATAAACCGCATTCAACCATAAATTTCAGACATGATATTTTTGGTCCAATGACCCAAGAAAAACCCCAACCTTCAGGGAAAACCTGTGAGAGAGAAATTTTATTATCTGGAAAATTTACAGCAATAGACAGAAAAATTATCAGACCAACTTATCTCAACCAGATGAAAATATTTTGCCTCGTTTTTCGTGCCAAACAGAAAAAATACAAACTCAGAAATTCCATTTTTGCTGCCTCGAGATCCGTGCTGTTGTATGGATTGTACGACAACCGTACAAACTGTTCTATATGAAACAACCTCGAGATTTGTGCCCAGCTGAGTTGCCTCGGGATTTGTGCCCAGTTTTGTTGCCTCAAAAACTGTGTTGAAATCTGCCTCGAAAAACGTTCATGTACTTTGCCTCGAGATCTGTGCCCTGTATGTAATCCGTACAGTACGGGATGTACGAAACAACAATAAATGCACTTGTTGTTTCCTCAAAATTTGTGCCTAGCTGCCTCCTCGAAAATCGTACCCTCTTGTTGTACTTTCCTTTCTCGATTTGTGTGCCCAAAGAAAATTGCTCCTACTGCTATTTTCTTCTCTTTCTCAGAAATGGCTCTCTTCTCTCTCAAAATGAAAAAGTGCCTCTTCACTTGGAAAACTTTCCTTTTAGGTAAAAAGTTTAGGGTGAATGAAAAGTCATCTAATCCTAGGGCTCAGACTAGACTAGATGAGTGGTTGTGATTAAAATCACTTTTCTCCACAAAATAATTAATTTCACTCACTTTTTAAATTTTTCACTTAAAGTGCACTTTATTCTCTAAAGTGTAATAATGCTCATCTCAAATCATTAATATAAAGTCCAAGTAACTTAACCCCTTTTCCTAGTGACTTAGGAAAAAGTCACGTAGGGGAACAACTCCTAGGTAAAAACTCAACACTCCCTCTTACCGAGGAAGTTGTTCTTCACCACACCCAACTTGTCTCTAAAATGAATGAGCTTGCCTCTTCCAAGAGACTTCGTCGAGATATCTGCAACCTGCTCATCAATGGAAATGTACTGTAATGTCATTGCTCCTCTCTGAACATAATCACGAATGAAATTATACCTAATCTCAAAATGCTTTGACCTGTCGTGAAATACTGGATTCTCAAAGAGTTGGATGCAACTCTGATTGTCACAGTAAATCACCATAGGCCTCAGCTCCTGATCAAATAAATCAACCAATAACGCGCGAAACCACGACGCCTTGAAACTGGCCTAACTGGCTGCCATATACTCGGCCTCTGCAGAACTCAGAGCAACAGACTTTTGCTTCCCACTGAACCACGACACTGCTGTCAAGCCCAAACTAAAACAACATTTGAAAGTGCTCTTCCGGTCTGCCACACTGCCTGCCCAATCTGAATTTGTGAAGCCAATCAATCTGATCCCATCCGATCTCCTGTAGTCCAAACCATACTCCATTTTCCCTGCAAGGTATCTCAACGCATGTTTTGTGGCTACCCAGTGCACCATCCTAGGCTCCACCATGAACTGACTGAGAGTGTTCACCGCAAAACACAAATCTGGCCTAGAGTTGACCAGATACATCAAAGAACTAATGAGCTGACGATATAATGTAGGATCCACCAACTCTCCCTCAGAAGCATGAAGCTTCTTCCAGTTGGTGACCATCGGTGTAGACATCGGCTTGCAATCCTCCATCTGAAATGCCCTCAGAATATCAACTGCATACTTTCCATGTCCCAAGAAAATATGACCAGGCTCCTGCCAAACCTCCAATCCCAAAAAATAATGCATCAACCCAATGTCCGTCATCTCATACTCTGAAGCAAGATTTTGTTTGCAAGCTGCAATAGGTCTCTCTCCTCCTGTGATAATTAAGTCATCCACATACAACAAAAGAATGAGCAGATCATCTCCAACCATGATGAAATAGAGATTCGGATCTGCTTCACTCTTCTAAAAACCCATCCACTGCAAGTAAGAATCAATCTTGGAATACCAAGCTCGAGGAGCTTGCTTCAGCCTATACAAGGCTTTCCTTAGCCTGCAAACAAGAGACTCTCTCCTATGAATCTCAAAGCCCTGAGGCTGCTCAACATAAACCTCCTCCTGTATGATTCCATTGAGAATGCGGTCTTCACATCCATCTAATGGATCTTCCAACCCATTTTCGTAGCAATGGAAATCAACGCCCTTATAGAAGTATAACGAGCAACGGGTGCAAAGGGCTCATCATAATCAACTCCCTCAACCTGTGAAAACCCCCGCACCACAAACTGAGCCTTGTACTTCTTCCCACTACCATTTGCAGCATGTTTTAGCTTGTAAAACCAATGAAAAGTCACCATTGACTTCCCCTCATGTCTCGGAACAATCTACCAAACATCGTTCTTCATGATGGAATGGTACTCTTCCATCATGGGATCTCTCCCAACATGATGCTGAGAGGTCTCCTCAAAGGTAGATGGCTCTGAATCACGAAGACTAGCAACTAATGTCATACCCAATCTGTCTGGCATCTGAATAGCCCCTACTGGCTCCTTGGGTGTTCCAAACTCCTTTGCTTCCTTCAAGGTGTCCCGAAACCATTTAGGCTTCTTCTTCCTTGGCGATTGCTCCCACAATGGTCTGTCCTCATCTGATGAACTCCCAGAGGCAGAAAACCCAATAACCCATGAACCATAAGTTGGTGTACCAACAACTAGTGAACCCTGTGATCCTGAAGCTCTATACGGTGAACCTTTGACCTGAGACCCAAAACATGTCCCTGAAGATCGTGCTGGATGAACCATTGAAACTAAAGAACCTGTGCCTATACTCTGTGGTCCAGTAACCCCGAAAACCTGTGAACTTGTCAACTGCACTGAAGGTACCTGTGAAACTACCTGAGGTGTGGGAACCTACTTCTCTCCCTGCTCTGACTCTCTAGACTTCGTGAAGGTTCACTCCTCAAATCTCACCTCCCTCCTCACAACAACCTTCCTTTAAGAAGGAAGATAAATGCGGAAGGCCTTCGAAGTCTCATCATACCCCACAAAGATGCCTCTCTTTACTGTGGGCTCAAACTTTGTCCTCTTCTCAGAAGGGACATGTGAATAATTCAAGCAACCAAATATCCTAAAATTACTCTGCTCAGGCTTCTTGCCTATGAAACTCTCCTTAGGTGTCTTGTTCCCCGCGGCACAATGGAGACTCCTGTTCTGAAGATATACAGCTATACTACATGGCTCCGCCCAATGGAAGAAAGGAAGTGACTAATCATGCAACATGGCTCTCGTAGCTCCAACTATAGATCTATTCTTCCTTTTTGCCACTCCATTCTACTCAGGAGCGTATGGTACCGTCAACTGTCTCTAAATGCCCTCTTGTCTGCAATACTCATCGAACTCCTTGAGGTATAGTCACCCCCATTATCTAATCTAGGTGCTCGAATCTTCCTCCCAGTCTGGTTCTCCACAAGAGCTTTGAACTCTTGGAACCTCTGCAAGACCTCCTTAGATTTCTTGCTCTTCAGGAAGTAGATCTAGATCTTCCTAGAATGGTCATTGATGAATGTCACATAATACTCAAACCCTCTCAGAGAAACAACTGACATAGGTCCACACAAGTCGGAATGTATCAAACCAAGAACTCTTGTTGACCTGCTATCATTGCTCATAAAAGCAGTCTTGGTGTACTTTCCCAAAGCACACCCCCTGCATACATCATTGTGCTCCGTACTGAACTCTGGAAAACATGTAACCATATACCTCAATATCCTCAAAGCTAGATGATGCAGATGAGCCATCCTCCTGTGCCACAGTTCACAAAGCTTGTTGTTGCTGCTATGTGCCAAAGCATGTTGGGGCTGAAACAAGAGCTTGTACAGTTTCCCACATCTAACTCCAATGGTGTAGGAAGCAAATGGTATTGTTGTCTTGGGAAACACACACACATGTCCATCCCCAAGACCCCTATCCTCGATCATGGAAACTGAAATCAAGTTCTTCAACCCAGGTACAAACAGTACATCTCTCAAGATCATGGGACTCATGGACTCTCTCTGAAAAGTAATGGTCCCACGCCCAACTGCTATGACAACTGTGTCATCCCCCAACACTACCTCCACATCAATCTCTGCCTGTGAAAGCTCAGAGAACATCTCTCGAGCACCTGTCATGTGGCGTGAAGCCCACTATCAATATACCACGTGCCGATGGCGGATGCACTCAAGGAATGACCTGTCAACAAGGAATACTCCCTCTCAATATCAACATCTGCACTGGTGATAATGGATGTTCTCTCTCTATCAACATGCTCAGTACATAGAGAAATCTCTCTCTCAAATCTCGTTGTAAACTCCTCCACCTCTGCCGAAGTCGTTGCCTATTGTTGCTTCTTCTTCTTCTTCTATGGACACTGCCCAACATAGTGCCAAAAATTCTGACAAGCGAAGCACTTCACAGTGCTCAAATCCTTCTTCTGTCCCTCCTGCTACTTAGCCCCACCCTTCTTGGGGCCCTTCTTGAACTTCTTCTTCCCTTTTGCTATCAATGCCACATTCTCCTCATCCTCCCTGCTAGTAGAAGCGCTGCTGCACAAGACCTCTCCGGGTCTCCTCCTGAACAAAATCATCACAAATCAGCTCTTCCTGGCCACTATAGCTTCCACAAACACAGCCCAAAGCTTTGAAACCCCATTCAAAGTTGTCTACACTAGCTCCGAACCAGAAACAACCTCCCTCACTGTTGCAAGCTCATCTCTCGCCTAAGAGATCCTAGTAAGGTAAGATATCACAGCCTCATTTTTTGCCATCTTGATACTTTTCAACTTCTCCCTCAAAACCATCTTCCTATTCTCATTTGAGCTTTGAAACAAGCCGATCAAAGCATCCCACATCTAATATGCATGGGTCTTACTCGAGATGTGTTGGATCACATGGTCTTTCACTACATCTAGGATTATTCTTCTAGCTTTTATGTCATTCTTGTTGAAGGCAGAAAGTGTTGTTGTATCGGTGGAAAGGGGAACAACACTAGGAACTGTTGTAGTATTATGAACCACCTCATCCCACAACTCATTTTCCTCCAATATCAGTGCTAGCCTAGCTTTCCATGGCACAAAATTCCCAGCCCCATCAAGCCTATCCTCCAACCTAAGTCTTGTAGCCATCTTCTCTGCAAAGTTCAAGTTTCAACAAGGTCTTGCCCACTGACAAAAGAAATCATTGAAGTCTAAAATTTTTCACTTTGTATAAATCTGCCCTCTCTTTAACAAAGCTCTGACACCATGTAGAAATTTTTAGCACTCTCCCAACCCGATTTCCAACTCCGTTTATAACATTGTTTAATGCCCAACCGAATTTGTGTTTGTGCTGCAAATTAGATTTTTCTCATAAACAATAAGAACTGAAACACAAGAAGAGTTTCTACAACATTTTCATGAACAGCAAATAAACCACATTCAACCATTAATTTCAGACACAGTATTTTTGGTCCAATGACCCAGGAAAAACCCCAACCTCTGAAGAAAACCTGTGAGAGAGAGAAATTTGATTATGTGAAAAATTTATAGCAATAGACAAAAATTATCATACCAACTTATCTCAACCGGATGAAAATATTCTGCCTCGTTTTTCGTGCCAAACAGAAAAAATACAATCTCAGAAATTTCATGTTTGTTCCCTCGGTATTCGTGCTGATGTACGGACTATACGGCAGCCGTATGGACTTGCTGTACAGACTGTTATGTACGAAACAGCCTCGAGATTCATGCCCAGCTGAGCTACCTCAAGATTCGTTCCAAGTTTTGTTGCACCGAAAATTGTGCTGAAATCTGCCTCGAAAAACATGCATGTACTTTGCCTCGGGAGTTGTTCCTTGTACGAAATTCGTCCAGTACGACCTGTACAAAAGAGCAATAAATGCACTTGTTGTTTCCTCGAAATTTGTGCCCAGCTGCCTCCTCGAAAATTGTGCCCTCTCTTGCTGTACTTTCTTTTCTCGATTTGTGTGCCCAAAAAAAAATTCCTCCTACTGCTATTTTCTTCTCTTTCTCGGAAATGGCTCTCTTCTCTCTCAAAATGCAAAAGTGCCTCTTCCCTTGGAAAACTTACCTTTTAGGTAAAAAGTTAGGATGAATGAAAAGCCATCTAATCCTAGGGCTCAGATTAGACTAGATGAGTGGTTGTGATTAAAATCACTTTTCTCCACAAATTAATTAATTTCACTCACTTTTTAAATTTTTCACTTAAAGTGCACTTTATTCTCTAAAGTGCCATTAATGCTCATCTCAAGTCATTAATATAAAGTCCAAGTGACTTAACCCCTTTTCCTAGTGACTTAGGCAAATGTCACTCAGGGAAACAAATCCTAGGTAAAAACTGAACATATATATCCTTTCACTGCTAGCTTTGTTTATTGTAAATCAGTTGATGTGTATATAAAAAGTATTTTTCAAAATAAAAAATAAAAGTTGAAAAAATACGTTATATATGTGTGTGTGTGGTTGTGATTAAAATCACTTTTCTCCACAAATTAATTAATTTCACTCACTTTTTAAATTTTTCACTTCAAGTGCACTTTATTCTCTAAAGTGCCATTAATGCTCATCTCAAGTCATTAATATAAATTCCAAGTGACTTAACCCCTTTTCCTAGTGACTTAGGCAAATGTCACTCAGGGAAACAAATCCTAGGTAAAAACTGAACATATATATCCTTTCACTGCTAGCTTTGTTTATTGTAAATCAGTTGATGTGTATATAAAAAGTATTTTTCAAAATAAAAAATAAAAGTTGAAAAAATACGTTATATATGTGTGTGTGTGTGTGTGAGATGCAGGGGCATGGACCAATGTTTTTGCTTAGGCTTTCAGAGGTTTAAAATATATGATCCTGTTTAAAGAGCAATGTTGAATTTGGATTTTTGATGTAAAAATTTAAGAAGAATTAAAAAAAAATGATCTCTTCATTAAGTGATAGTAAATAGTTAAGTAAATAGAGTCAGTTAGGATTTCAGTTATCAAGCAGTTGTAATAAAGATCCGATCTCAAGCATTTGGGAGTTGGATTGATGATAGTGAAGATTGAATGTAATGATGAGATATTCTGAGAAAAACCTCTGCATATTTGTTCCCCACGTTTGAAATTCCTGTGTTTGATTCATGAATGCATGCTTTGTTTAACACTCTTGGATTTAAATGAACTCTGGTTATTTTTAGTGGATACATTATTTTCCTTATTACCGGAGTTTGAAAATCATGCCAATGTTTGCAAACATTCTACAAACATATTTGTATTTATTTCTTGATTGGTTCAGTTCTAAATTAAGACTTTATTAATACTCTGCTCTGGAACAGTGTTTCTTGAGATCATTGAGCAAGAGAGAGAGTTTAAAGGTTTAAGACTTTGAAGGTGGAGTTAGAATAATTAGAAGGTGTTCCAATCAAGTGAAGAAAGAAAATCGGAAGTTTGCAATCGAATTTGGAGTTAAACGCAGTCCTGCAGTAACATGACCCACTCCTGCAGCAACGTGACCTAATCTTGCAGCAACAGGAGTCAGTACTGCAGCAACGTGATTTGTCTTGTGTTAACTGAACCTGCCACAATAGAGAGCAAGAAAATGACAAGGTAAATGACATAAAGAGGAAGATGAGTGATGAAGAATTTGAGGAAGAGATGGCTAAGATGAAGGCACAGTTGAATGTGCTAATGGAGTTTCTACAGAAGAACAAGGAAGATCAGAGATGTGGATGGGTAATGAGGAAGGTGGCTAGATGGCCTATTAATAAATTAATTGCAAGAAGAAAGAGGCATGTGTTCAAAAATTGGTTAAGCAGAAAAACTCAAGGTAGAAAAATTGGAAAATGAAGAAGTTCACTATTGTGAACCAGAACAGGGATCTATCTTGGGTGATGATGAGGATCGAGTTTATGAGATCTAAGAATCTCATGTTTTTGAAATTAATGAAATGTTTATGAATGCAGGTTATGTAGGTATAGATGATGAAGAGTTACCTCATGAAGGAAATACAAAGGAAATTCAAATTAATGGAATTGTGGATGAGATTTTTATGCCACGAGAAGAAGAAGATGGAAATGCTGAAGAGATATCTATAGAGAGTCTCATGGGCTGTGTTCAAAGTTTAAAGCAGAATGAAGATCTGATGATGTTAGAGGTATTAAATGGGATCATAGGGTCTTATGCTTTCCGAGCTAATAAATGGTGTATATGTGTAGATTATGAGAAAGAGGAGAATAGACAGTCATCTATAACTGTCATGAAGAAGAATGAAAACCTCGAAGTCAAGTATGATGATGACTGTCTCTCAAATGAAGATAGGTTTCAATTATTGCAGCAGAAGAAGCTCATAGAAGTGTTACTTAATGAAGGAGAAATTCAGTCTAAAGATCGATTAGATGAAGAAGAGACTAAATCAGTCTTAAATAATGTTCCGGAGTACTTGGAGGAAAAGAGATGCTCAAGGTATCATGTATTTGTAGGTACAGAAGAAAGTGTTAATGAGCATGAAGCAGTAGTTGGAGAAATAGAACATAGACTATTTCTTGGAAGTGAAGTTGAAATTCAGGGACAACAAGAGGATGGTGAGCAAAGGCTTATATTAAAGGACAATGAAGATGGAGGAGCTACAAAGTATGAGCAGCAACTTAGAGGTAGATGTCATGAAATTGAACAGGAAGAAGATCTCATGCAATATAGTATTGTTGAGATAGAGGAAGTTGAATATGAAAGTGTTGAAGGTGATAACAGAAAATTGGATGTAGTGCAGCAGAGAAGAAGACATCTAGAAGTCTTAAACATTTTTTAAAGGATGTATGTTACAACAAAGAGAAATAAGAACTTTTGTATTCTTATATATGAAGAAGAGGTACAACTGCAAAGAAATAGTGACAACAGTAAGTTTCAGCAGCATACAAAGCTGGAAATTGAAATTGTTAAGTTATGGGAGCTGATGAAGGTGGTGTCTAAGAGGAGGTACAAATAAAGGAGAAAGACAATCAGTAACAAGGTGAAGTTGACAAAAAAGAGTTATATCAGCAAGGTATGTGGACAACAACAAAACACAGTTTGGGATCCTGGAAAACTTAAGACATCAAAAAGGAAGAATGCAACAAAGCTTATGGACAGCTACAGAGTAAGGTTTGGGATCCAGAAAAATTCAACCAATGAGGACACATGACCAGGAGGTCATGAAAACTTTTTACAGTGGGAGTCTGATGCAGGGGCATGGACCAATGTTTCTGCTCAGGTTTTCGAAGGTTTAAAATATATGTTTGTGTTTTAAAGAGCAATGTTGAATTTAGATTTCTGTTGTAATATGTGTGTGTGTGTGTAGCCATTTGGATAGAAGAAGGACATAATAACACAAAGTTCTTCATTCAAGTGGGATATCCTTCATTCAAGTGGGTCCGAAGTAAATGCCTTTAAAGATATAGCAGAGGGTAAGACACTCCATTTAAAAACACTCTTTCAAGATAGGAGAAACTATGAAAATCATAAGCTTGTTTCCTAATCTTATAGATGAAGGAATGAATAGGGATCTAGAGGTTAAGATTACAAGTGAAGAATTGAAGTAGGTACTAAATTTCATTAAAAGAAGGGAAATCCCAAGACCTGATGGATTGTCAATAGAATTTTATTTGGGCTTCTTTTATTTGTTAAAGCATGATTTGATTAAAGTTGCTGAAGAATCAAAGAATTCAGGGAAAGTTTTGGTGGCACTCAATACTACCTTAGTAGCCCTCATTCCTAAGAAATAAGATGCAGCTACCTTTAAAGATTTTTTAGACCTATTTCCTTATACAATTTAATCTATATGTTGAAGTGCATTCTATCAAGTTTTGTCTCAGATGAACAATTCAGTTTCCTCTTCAATCATCAAATACATGATGCAGTGAGCATTGCTCATGGATGGATGCATATATCTAAGTCAGATAAGTTACCTTCAACAATCCTGAAAATCGACCTTGCCAAGGTTTATCATAGGTAAATTGGTTGTTTCTCATATTACTACTTCTCCAACTAGGCATGAACTTGCAGACTGTGAACTGGATCATGGGTTGTATCCCTTTTCTTTCATTTGCAATGTTGATCAATGGGTCTTCTTTTGGGTTCTTCACAGCTTCTAGAGGTCTCAAGAAAGGTTGTTCTTTATCCCTTTCTTATTCTTGTTGATAGAAGAAGGTTTAAGTATGCTTATTAATGATTCGAGTAGTAAGGGCGAATCAAAAGGGATCAATATCTCAAATTTTGTACATGTCACACATCTCCTCTTTGTAGATGATGTCATGATCTTTGGTCATGGTTCAATTCCAGAGTTGAAAAAAATTAAAGAGTTGTTAAGCTTTATTGCAAACCCACGGGAATGATGAATAATATGAACAAGTCCATTATCTTGACAAATGAACTATCTAATCAAGTAAAAAGGAAAGTTGAATCTCTATTTCAAATGCAATTCTATGATCTAGATCATGGGGTGAAATATTTTCATTCAAAACCAATTAGTTATTGCTTCAAGGACTGGATATGGTTATATATTATATAAGAAGTTAGAAGCTAGAATCTCTGTTTGGTGTAATAGATGGTTATCTCGTGGAAGAAGATTGGTCTTGATTGTTAGGCTATAAGTGCCTAAACAATCACAAAGTCCTCGATCACCTCTAATGTGAGTTGTTATTCTTAACACATTATGAGTTGTCATACTTATCCAATGATGAGTTGTCAGTGAGATCTAGATATAGAGGTGACTATGATCCATGTACTATATAACACTATATTGGTATGAAGATAAATGTTAAGAATGGCTTACGGTTTAACCCTTTCCCCCCACATATTATGTATGTTGCTTGCTTGCTCTATAGTTTAACATCGTATCAGAGCCATGGTGAGAGAATGTTAATAATATCAGAGCTTTTATGGTCTTAAGGGTCTAATGCCTACATGGTATTCAACCATGAGAGGTTCATTGTGAGAATTATTGAGAATGCAAATCCATGGTAGTAATCCATGAGATTGATCGGGAAAGAGATAAGCACAGAGATCTGCATCCAATTGAAGCTGCCACTGCTGCCAAATGTATTCTTAATCTCTTTTAAATATCTGCTATCAAATTGGAATGATATATCTGGTTTGTTAATAACAGAGATCTGGTTTAGATCTAGTTTATTGCATAGATGTGGCAAATCTGGTTGTGTAAATCTGTTGCGTAAATCCATTTTTTCAAACCTGCAATTAATGGATTAAAAAAAATGGTCCATCATCCTTCCAAAGAATATTGTACAGAAAATACAGTTAGAGCCAATGACCAGTTTACCTGAGCAATGATTATGAGGTAAAAAGTTGAGATGTGCTTGTTGTTGAGAATGGCTGCGTAAAGTATTTTAAAAGTGGTGTTTTAAATTTATCTCAAGAAATAAAGCCTGTTTAAGCTCGATCCTGCTTCAGTTTACCTCATCCTACAGTAACTTGCAATAGCAGTGGATCTGCCCAAGCAATCAACTGAAGATAAAGGAAAATAGTATACTTCATGTATGACAACATATTCCACATTATGTGCATTTGACACAAATTCAACCAAGCCACCAAAATGCCCCAGAAACCATGAAGATAGTAAATGCTGCCAGTATTGAGGAAAATATCGGTTTGCATCTGTGAGATCTACTATATTGTGGTTCAGATCGAACGCTTACTTGTTATTACCAGATGTTTCCTGTTTGGCCAGATAATGTTGAAGAAAAAAAGGGAAGATCTATGTAATCAAACTTCATAACTCAATCTCAATCTACCAAATTTGCAAATGATCTACCCAATACCGATCAAAGTTTAATTTCTCATCAGTATTCTTCAAGTGCAGCAGTCTTATATGCTGAGCATAAATTTCTTGTCAGTATCAGCCTGTAATTCTGCACAAATGAGAATTTTTTATCTTTCCGTTCTTGGAATTGAAGATTCGACTCAATTTTAGTCAGATTCCACCACAGTACACAGTGAGACAACCATGAGCAAGGAAAAGGAGAGCTAGCATTGGATGTTGGAAACTTCAAAAACGATCTCTCTTCGATTAATGTACAAAGAGCAAAACATATCAGCGGAGAGGAGTCCACACACGTGTCCAGAAAAAACAATGAAGAAGGTATACGAAACCTTTTTAGGATGGTTTATCCCTTATGAAATAAGTTTTTTAAATTTCCTCTGTATATCCCAATCTATGCTATATTGGCCTGATAGTGAAGCACTGCTTGTCTGGTTGGGCACTAGCATAAGTTTGGCGTTATGGTCTATCATGTGAAAAGTTATAAAAACCTTGTTGTTTTGGGGCTACTATTGAAAAGTTATTAGTGATTGTAGGCTTGAAATTGCAATTGCAAACTTTTGCTTAAAAGGCATGTAAAATCTTTTGCTCAAAAGGCATATAGTGGAAGTCTTGGGAAGCCTCGAAAACAAATATAGTTTGATGGTGGTAAGAGAAATATTTTCTTGAATTGTTTTGTAGAAGAGAAAAGAAGCATAGATGAGAGCTTCATGTACCACATTAGTTAATAATAAAAAAATTGAGGTGGTAACTGTAATTGTGTCCTAGATCTGCCCGAAATCTGAATAAGAGGATCTCAGGTATATGTAGTGCTATTGTGTGATGGTGCATGATTTCTTTGGATACTTGATGATAATGTGCTTTGTGTCTAATTCTTTAATACACATTTAATTGGCAAACAACACAAGCATACATGCTCATATGCTCATGAAGTGCAATGGTGATTGCAACGATTAAGTATTTTGAAGTCCACCCAAACCTACCATTTTCCTAAACTGGTAAAAGATTATATGAAAATTGCAAAACCATCAAGCAAAAACATGTTATGTCATTGAATCTACATCATTGAGTTGTACAAAGGGTGAAGTTTCAAAACCCTTTCATTGTAAAAATTGTCAAATTGACCTGCCTGAAATTTGAACAAGGAGGTCAAATTGAGTCATTAAACAAAATTTGTAAGAATTGTTTCAACTCTTTGGAAAGGAAAAGAGAACAAAGGCATTCCCTTGGTTAAGTGGAAAAGATTGGCAACTCCAAAAGAAGCAGGGTGGTGGGGCTTGAAAAATATCTACCTCTCCAGGTTGGCACTTGCAGCGAAAAGCCTTTGAAGGCTAGTTTACAATGATGACCTCTCGGGAAAAGTAATGAAAACCAAATACCTAAGAGGGATGACAATGGAGGACCAGATCCTAGTGGAAAGGAAACAGGTTCAAGGAGCCTCTTTAGTACGGAATGCCATGGTAAATGCCTTCTAATTAGGGAAATGGATAGCATGGCAAATAAGAAATGGTAGCAATGTAAGAAAGGGTGAAGACACGTGTATTGGAGTCACTGGCTATTACATGTTATCAAAAGCCTTGTTGGAATTGCTCCATAATTAGGTGATTCATTACTTGAGGGATGCAACTTCTCTGCATAACATAAACGTATGGGCACAAGGATGGGAGGCACCAGATAGCCTAAATCTGCAAGCAGAACAAGTAGAGTAATGGGAGCAATATGTCAGACTACTACAGCATAATGCAATTAAATTAAATGATGAAAAGGACATGTTATCACATATACATTTGCAGCTGGGCTACCATGATGCAGCATACAGATCTATCTCTTTAAACTATTCCAAGCTATTTTTCACATGGGGTTCTAGCATTGATCATTACAGCCTCGGCCATTTTAGAGCCTTGTTCAACAGAGTTTCCTTGTCAGGACTGAGATTCATTAGTCCATTGAGATGCTTTCAGTGACGACCTAGTTCATCTGAGCAGAGTAGCAGATCATATATGGTACACACAGTTACAGAGGGGCCTTATCAAATGGAGACAGGTATATATGGTGGGATCAGGTATATGTGTCCTTGGTTTGTCTTTACTCTGTGATGTATATTAAACACCTAGGCTTGTCTTGTTAGGATGATCATGGTGACCTATGCTTATATATGTATACTAATGTTTGAACTTGTGCTAAGACTAATCAAAGGACTTAATGTTGAAGACTGTTGCTCATGCCATGCTTTATACAAATGTTAGACTTTAGTTCTGTGTTGGTTCCATGTGTCATGTGTCCCCAACATCCAATTCATCCATGACTGATCCTTATCCCATGATGTTAGCTTGATCAAGACCTATGAGATTGAAGATCACTTTCCCCACTTTGACCCCTATGTATAATGGATCCCATGTTTTCTATGTCTCATCTCTAAGTTATCCCGAAGAGTATCAGCTAAAACTTGAAGCAATGTGTCTACCATCATTACATGCATTATGTGCTATAAATTCTATCTGTTGAAATGCAAATCCCTCAAATAAATGCAGACTATGTCTTTAGACACAACTCAAAAGGGGCTATAAAGCAAAATTGCAAAAGGACTAAAGAAAAAGCAGTGGATAAACAAATGCTAAATCTAAAGACTGCTGGCCACTATTGAAATGTAATGATTATTTCCTCATGGAGCCTACGGGTTTTGATGTGAGATGGGGCAAGGAAACGCTAATTCACAATGTCCCCTAGGATCTCCACAAGGGTCCTAGTAAAGATCCTCACGGAGCTTGTTTCTTAGCTTGGATGTGAGTTGTATACATATTGTTAGAGTTGAAAGGGCTCTTTTCATATCATCTCATCCATTTGTGAGACACCACCATCCCCTAATGTTCATTTGTCATGTATATGTCACTGTGGTCGTGTGTAATTGTCATTATTCTGAGAAATCATATGGTCAAAGTCAGCTAAAAGTCATCTCCCTTTGCCTTAGCCTTGTTTGCCATCCTCACCCAGCATTAGCACGCTGTTTAACTCTGTAAGTATGGCATGCACAACAGACTTCCAGAAGGTTCCAAGATTTTTCAAAGGCACAAGTATATCTTACTTACTATTATAATTGTCTATGTCATAGGATTCACCGTATTTGAACCTTGAAGTTCGAAATTCGACGAACCTCATAGAAAAAATCAATTCGTTCTGATTCGGGTTGAAATTCAGCTATGCAATTTATGGGTTCAACTATAGACTATGGTTGACATTCCTACGAGTATGGATTTCTATGCTGACGAAACTCCAGATTGATTCGCGGGGAATTTGTTGTAGTGTCGCTGCATCTTGCATAACCCTACAGTGTACTGTGTGGAGAATACTCTGCAACCTGGAAAGACTTGGCAACAACTAGTGACAAGAAGTGGCAAATTTGAACCATAATCGAATTCTCTCCAGTCTTGGAGGTGACAGTGACGATCGAATACTCTCGACTATGATTGTGATCGTGATGGTTATTAAAAATTTAAAATGTTATTGTATATTAAATGATCACGACCGTAATTTTGTAACATGTCTTACTTATACTTTATAAGTTGTAAATAATTTATTAGAAATTTTTTTAATGTATGGTATATTAAATGCTTTTTTACTTATATGCTAATTGTTATTAAGTATTATAAATAAATATATTGAAAGTTATTTATTATATATCAAATAGACAAATTTTAAAATATTATAAAATATTTATATTTTTAAAACATGTATATAGACGAATTTAAAGGCGAACTCCATTTCGAACCTCATCCTAAAATTCGAACCCGAATCGAATTTAATGGTTCTCGAACCCGAATTCGAACCCAAACCATGTGACATAGATCATTGGTGTCACCATGATTATGAATAACATGATTTAAGTTGGGTCTTAATATACACCATTGGAGCATTTCTCACCTTGGATGCATGTAGGATCATATTGGTGGAGTATCTCACCTCCAGTTTGGTTACTTTAACCTAATCAACCCAGTTGACCAAGTCAAACACGTTTCCCAAGGCAATGACTCAAAAAACAACATTGCTTATATATGTTCTAAACATGCCCAAGACCAATACTACGGTTTCAATTTTGAGAGTTTGGCCCTAGATCTCATGATCAGTGATTATTATCACTTTATTATTGGCCAAATGATCAAATTTTATTACAGATGGCAAGTTCTCCTAGAGCATTGCAATGTTCCAGGGGGTATGAGTAGTCACTTATACCATTCTTCTATGTCTCCAAATCATCAAATACAATGAGTTTGCCCAGTTCTCGAACAGGACAGAGTTATGATGATTTTTATGAGTTTCAGAGGATGTAACACCAAAAAATGAACTAGGGAATTCACTGAAAAAATTGATTTGGCATGTTGGGTCAAGGAAATGGCTTGGAAACTTATCAAATGATGTATTTTGGCTCCATGGACAATTCTTCAGCAGTTTCAATCGGCATTTGGTCCTAATTATTTTATTTTTGGCTCAGTCAGTGAGGATGTACCCAACGGGGCACCCCTCAACTTGTATTATGTATTGCATATTTTCTGTTTTAACGTTGTAATGGGGCATATGATGAATTAAGCCCCTAGTGACCCCTTTCATTTATTATCATATTATATCTTATGTTATATTGTGTTTTCCACCTTAGGGAGGCGGCCTTGAGAAAAAGTGCACCCCCTTTGAAGTGGTCAACTTGATCCATGTGTTGATCTTTGTAATTGTGATCTCCACCGTTGATGATGTCTTAATCTCAATTGCAGAATGATAGTTAAGTAAAATGTGGACACACTCTCAAGCTATTTAAGAGGGGTGATCTCCCCAATGTAAGCATGATATCTGGCACCGGAATATTGAATAAAGAGATTTTTTCTGGGATTACACTCTCGTGTCTTGTTTGAAGAACGAATGAGATGATGACTGGCATCATTATTCTTCTGCACTGAGATTAAATTGAGATAGATCTTGTATATTTTCTTGCACCCATCCATCTGCAGGTTGAAGGAGGCGCACTTGAGGAAGGCGCACTGGTGGGGGAACTCAATCTGTGTCAGCACTCGGGTTATGTGTATCAGGTAGTGATAATTTCTTCATGATTTCTTACTTCCTGTACTTTCTTTACACTTCAGATCCTGTTCGATTGTCTTGCTAATTTATTTTCTTTGATTTGGCAAGTTGAAGGGGGTGCTAGGGTCACTGATTGAAGCAGAACTCCATCAAGATCTTGTTCAAAATTCTCATTTGATCGGAAGGAAAGCATTCTTCATCATCCAGGAACTCATCAACATGATCCAGGTACATTTCCCATGTAAGTTCTCTGACTTTTGATTTTTCATGCATTGCCCATCGCCAATTTTTACTGAAAACCCCTCATTAGAAATTAGGAAAAATCATCGGATCGATTTGCACTAGGAATCTGCAAGTTCGGCAATCTGAGTTTTGTCCGCAATCTTGAAAAACCTCCTCTCCCTCTTAGGCATCAACATTGGACTCCATCTACCCATCTCTGGGCACTGATCCTTAGAGAGAAAAACGCCCCTCTTAGTCTGGCAATCAGTTCCTTGTGTGTTTTTTTCCAATTTTGCTTGGATTTCCTTGTATTGTTGAATCTTACATCCAAGTAGGTGTGTTGAAGACCTTAATTCTTTGTATCAACCTTGTCTTGGGAATTTTCTATATTCTTGCTTAAATCTACCGAGGGTCTTGGGTTTGATCATTGGAACAAACACACCAACCCTAAATCTAATCTTAATTCCTTAAGTCACTAATCCACTTCATTCAAGTAATATTTCTATCATTCCTAAACACCCGTACTCAAACACTCCATAACTTGTGGCTTATCCCTTAAATCTAGGGTTTCTAACTCTCACCTTACGTATTCTCAATCTTGGGTTTGATCTGGTGATTAGTTGTAGATCTGTCCTTTCAGAATAGGTTTGGGTCTCCCCCTTTGTCACTTGGGCATTCAGTGGCATAAAGCGAAGGAAGTCCTAACCAGCGTGACAACCATCAATCTTTTGGGGTTAGGGTTTTCGTAGGTCACGGCTTTGGTTGTATGTCCTCTCTGCCATCCTGTACAGGATTACTTTACTGGGGCAACTACAAGATCCGTGATAACAGGACCATCTTAAATGGTCCAAAAAAATTGAGTTCAAAGATGACAATGTCAAGTAAGGTATGTAGCTAGAGTTGAAGCAAATTGTAGATATCAAAGTTTGGTGGTGGAGAATTGTATGGAAGTTATCTTGCCCCTTAAAAACCAAGATTTTACTGTGGTTGGCCTTAGCTAATAAGCTCTTAACTTGGGACAATCGACAAAAGCGAAGTTGGGTAGGGCCAAGTAGATGTATCCTCTACAAAAGTAGTGAAGAATTGGTGGACTATTTGTTTGTGACCTGCCTGTTTTCTAGAGAGGTTTGGAATGGTGTAACACAATTTATGGTTGGTAAATCAAAATGTGCTGAGACAACTCTAGTGGATTGTCTCTCTGACTGGTTAATCAATAAGACAACCTTAACATTCAAGGCTCTCCTTTGTCTATATGCTAATAGAATTTGTTGGTCCAAGAATCAAATGGTGTTTCAAGATTACAGGTAGCACATCAGGTGAGACTAGCTTGGGATAATCACAAAACTTTCCCCAAAGAAGTGTCTACAAGAGAGTTACTAAGACCACATATCAATCAAGAAAGACCATAGGGCTTCTTCGATGGAGCAAGTCAAGGCTATCCTAGTCTCTGTGGAGCAAGGCCAATGCTCTATGTTGATTCTTCACATTAATTTATGATGAAATATGCAGATGGTCAAGGACCCAATAATCAAGTTGAATTTTGCATCCTATTCAAGGAGGGCACTCTCCAGCCAACCATTGAAAGAAATTTATACCAAATGGATCTTTTGGAATGTATATTTTTGTTGGTCTGGTGCTAATATAGAATCTGTGTTTATTTGAATGTACTAAGAGCGCAACTCTCATCTATATGTAATTTTGAGGTGCCCTTTGGTGGGAAATAGTAGTCATGGATACTACAAAAAGCTTGAATTGTGTAGCTTAGGCTTTTGGAGGGTTGGTAAATGACTATATTATGTAGGTTTGAGACTACAGACGTCTAAAGAAACCAGCTCTTGTGAGCTAGATTGGTTTGAACTTTTGGGTCTGTCAAGGACGGAACAATGTACAATTTGATTTCCTTCTTAAAAACATCAAATATAATGATGTTTCAGGGTGTTAACATTAAATATTAAATATCAAATATCAATTAATATTACCATTAATTGTTTCAAGATGTTTGAGACTAAGTTACCGGAAACTTCTAGGAAGGGGAGGGGAAACTTCGTTCCCCATTTCGAAAACTTAAACGGAGGGGATACGGCTTGGAAACTCCACTTAAACGTTTCCAAGTATCCAAAAATTAGAAATGTTTCCATTCCGTTTCCAGCCATTTCCTGAAACGTTTCCAAAGTTTCCAGTCGTTTCCTTAAACGTTTCCAACAGTTTCCTGGTTTTCTGAAACGTTTCAGCTGCTATAGGGTAAGTTTTTTACTAGAAATATTGATTTTTTGACATGAAAATAAACAAATAAATAACCCCAAAGGCAATCTATAAAACCATAACCCTAAATTGAACCTCAAAACATAGATATAAAGCCTCAAAGCTTATAAATCAAGAGCAAAACCTTAATCCTAAATTGGTGAATGGTAGTTTGACATCTTATGTCTCACGAATTGTGTTTCATTGTAATTTTCCAAAATTGATAGAGGCCTACCGTTGGTTCAAAAAATCATTGATCTATGGACATTTTATTGTATCAAATGCTTGTCTACTATAGTGATAGTTTCACAGCCTAGTGTAGAAGTACAATGACTTTTTTTTTCTTTTCAATTTTTTTGCTAATTCCTCACAACTTCGTTTTAAATAAACCCCAATCACTTGCATATGTGATAAATCAACTTGCATATCAAAATTGATACAATGGCAGCTTTAACCATACAAAATAGCGTACTACATTTATAAAGGGTTACATAAACCAACACATATTTCCAATAACCTTCCAACAAACTTCAGTTTTCTTCTTTTCCTTTTTGAATTAGTATGAACCCATGACCTATGGCCTTATTTACTCCATTGCAAGTACACTCATATCCCTATCCTTATGTTGTGGAGAGAATTATGATGGTGCGTCGTTTAGCCAATTCTCCATAAGATGTGCATGTGATATTTTAAGCTTATTTCAAGAATTTTTATTAGTATAAACCATAAAACATAAACAACATATCCAAGGAAACTCATTGGTGTCTAGAGATAGTATTATTGCATAGAGTGCAATATTGCATGTCATCACACTCACACCTAAGTTGCACTAAAACATGAGCTCACTTATTTATACTTGTGTGCTTAATTAATCCCCTTAAAAGATGGTTGATTATGTCAAATTTGAATATCCAAGTCGGTTGCAAATCATAGACAATCCTATGAATTTAGGCACTTTAAGAGCCAGTCAGTTAGTCACTTTTGGAACTAGTCGGTTGGTCAATTGACTCTCACTTGCCTAGTTAATTGTCTCATCAGTGAGTGGACCAACCCAAATACAACATAGTTGAGTCTGCCTTACATAAAAAATTGTGTTTAATCACAAATTTTAACACTTTTCTAGAGGTGTAAACAACGTAATATTTGTTAGATGGTAACATTTGGATACATCCATCAAGTAATTTTAGGGTTTGAAATCGATGTTTAGAAGTAGTTGACATGTTCTTGTTTAAATGCTTCCCAGCGGA
>LPNX010457226.1:1537571-1553572 GCA_001517045.1 Pseudotsuga menziesii | reverse complement strand
ATATATATATATATATATATTTGTTGTCGTTTCCTTGCTGTATCTTATCCCACATTTTTCAAAATGTGTGGTATCTGTTTCCCTCCCCGTATCTGTATCCGTTCCCGTATCTGTTTCAGTGCAACCTAGGTTTGAGAGTGGTTCCAACCTCATCGGACTTTATATGCAAAAAGTAGAAGTTTAGATCCCATTCAGACTTCAATAACTTTAACAATTTTCAGGATTTCAAGACTGCATCACTTTCATTGGATTATGTCATGTGTTAGGGTATGGGATTGGCATTTAATTAAGCACACCAACCTCTCTATGTACCTTGATGTTGGTGGTGCTGATTATTGAACCCTTCTTTCATGACCTTAATAAAAATGTACCCTTCACTCGAACCTATGTTACAGGAAACATGGCCCCCAACCCTATTTCCGTTGTTTCGCCGTATTGAAACTCGGAAACATGTACCATATGGCGTGGAAACGCGTTTCCGTACAGCCAAAACGTGTTTCGTCCATACTTGCTCATATATGTGTGTGTGTGTGTGTGCCGCGTTTCCCCCTTTTTGATGTTTCCCTGTTTCCTCCCCGTTTCCCCATTTCATGCAACTTAGACTCGAGCAAAATCACTTATTAAGCATGGAAATTTTTGTCGACCTTATTTTAATGCTTGGATTAAGAAGTTTCATCAAAATAGTAGGGTGTTGACTAATGTCCTTGGATGATGAACTTCGAGATTTAAGTTAGAGGCAAGGGATAGAGCCTAGAGGAGTAGGGTACAAATTGTTATTAATGAATAAGATCCCAATATAAGCAATTATTTTGATGATATGTAGTTATGTGTTGTAGAATGAAGTGTTTTGAACTCTAAAGGCCATTTAGAGCCTCTTTGTTTATGTATTTTGGATTAGATATGGATTGCACTCAATGTTATTTTAACTATATGCCCCCTTGCTATATAGATGAGAAACATTACATAGTTGTGTATAATTGTTTGGATTCATATGGATGCACATAAATACATATGGTTTTCTTCAAAACTTAAATATTTTATGTATTTTCTAATCCAGTTCATATTTTTGGGCTTGACCAGTTTGATGACCAGTCCGGTTCTGATAACACTATTGGGATGCATGAACACTATTCCACAGACCTACATGTCTCAAAAACGAAAAATAATAAAAATTTCCACGTGTTTTATCATATTTAGGCTTATGATTCATATGTAACTTCCAATTTATATCAAATGAAATTTGATGCAATGTCCATATTGTACTGTATAGTTAGTAACTTTAACTTAGTATGTTAGACTTTAGTGTGTTACTTATTGAACAGTGAAAATGATTTGAATTTCATATGTATTATAATATATATATATATATATATATATATATATATATATATATATTACCCCCTATTACGCCTCAGAGCTACTACAGTGTTCCAGCAGGACCAAACCTAGATCAAGGGGTCTAAATTTTTTATTGTAAAACCAAAGTGAGTTATATTCTATGGATATTTGTATTAGGAGATGTTGTCCCCTTGGATGGGTCATGGCAAGCTCCCTTGGTCTAACTCTTAGAAGTACTTGGCTTTGTGGCATAGTTGGCTTTGGGATACATGACAACATTGGATTTATTATCCATAGGTGCTTGCATTGTGTAAAGGGTTGGTGTCCCTTATTTAGCACACCTCCTTGACCCATTTGGACCTTTGTAGCATGTTGAACCCCTCCTCTATCTCTTTGGCCTATGACGTCGTCCTTCAACAATTGAGCCTACAAGCTTAGAAAGGGAGACGTTGAGGGATAAAAAACACTTTGAGGTTAGTTGGGGCATAACATTCCCCTTTGGCTCACTATTTCATCAAGTGATGCCTTGTTTTAGTCTTATTTGTTATTTTATGTCTATTTTAGGGCTTATTCCCTAACTTGTGGGGGGATTTGCCCTAAAAATATTCTAATTTAATGTTGACTTGTAGGCTCAATTTTAACTTTTAAGTTAAGTTGAAAGTGAATCATATAAATAGATCACCTCACTTCATTGTAAAACATAAGGACAAGGGTTCAAATTATGAAACTTTTCTTTTTTCTCTTGGTTTATGAGCAAATAAGCTAGCGCTCACTTCTCTTGGGATGATCTTTTCTTGATTGGAGGATGAATTCATGATGTTCTAGGTTTTGTCTTGTGCTCTTGCTAAGTTGCTAAGAATAATTGGAATAATTCATGCTCAAGGATGACCTAAGGTATCCCCTTGTTCATTTCTTGAATAATGTTGGTATGTTTCTCTGTAATGTTCCGTTTTTATAAAAAGGGAATAACTGAGGACTAATAGCACTAGGAGCAGAAAGGTACATCAATTCAGTATTATTAAGTCATCAGTATAGTAAGAAGGCCATAAGAGTTCATATCATACAGCATGCGGAGCATGCAGGCCTTATTTTAGTGTTAAAGTCAACATGAAATTAGATTTGCATGCATGCAAAAGTGACATCCAAACCCTAAAAGTACATGCTATTCTATTTAAGAAGGGTTATTGGACCAAAGAAAACATCTATTGTTATTGTTGATTGATTTTGGAGTTTCGAGCAGCAGCACAGCGTGCAGCCACGACAGTTGGGGTTGGAGACGGTGTCTTCAGCTAGCGAAGGTTCGGCAGTTAGATATCTGCCCTAGTCTCTTATTGGGATAGATCATCCAAGTTTATCCATTGCATCCATCTTATACTACAGTATTCGGAGATCCAGTACATTCCGAAGGGTTATTAGCAGATCCACGTTTTGCAGCCGAAAGTAGCAAGGAAAACACAGAAGGATTCGTTGGGACCACAAAACCCAGTCTTTCCTCTGCATGTCAGCTTCCTCTTTCTCAGCAAGCCTCTCCTACGGTATGCAGTGATTATCAGCCATCAGCCATACAGATCAGTTGGGGGCATGAGCAGCATAACTTCTAAACAATTCGCTAGAGCACTTAGAGGCAGCAAAACCTCCGCATGTGCTAGGCCATCTCTCCGGCATCAACAGACGGACAAGCTCAGAAAGTTTCAGCCCGAACAGACCTCTCCTCCTACAAAAACGTCACCTTTAGTCTGGAGGGTTTTTATGGTACTACGAGGCAATAACACCGGAGGAAAAGAGCATTATTAGATCACCCATCCAGATCCTTATGCATGCAGCTATCTCTGGAATCATTATCAGCCAGAATATCAGTGGTAAGTGTTAATTTCTCTCTGCAAAACTGTAACCCTAATTCAGCTATATTTTAGGGCATTTTTGCATGGCGAGTTTGCATGCACAGTTGTTTTGCAAATTTGTATGAGATTGAGTGTGCGAGTCAGCACTATCATAGAACATTAGAGAATATCAGTATTTGGGATATTACATTCTCTCCTAAAGCTAGTATAGCATTGCTATTAAGGTGCCTTGGACTAAATTAGGATTTTGTATACTAGCATTTTGTCTACTTGCTTGAGACCTTCCTGTAAAGAAGCTCTCATTGTTACATTGGGCCTTGGACTCCTCTATTTGTCCTAGTTAGAAATTTTCTACCAAACCCTAAAGGTTGCTAGCTGTGCCCTAGCTGCAAGTATTGGAAACCATCTTAAGTAGAGGGACGTTAACCTCAATCTCTCATAGCCCTAAGGTTAGAGATAAGAATCTAATACCTTTCCTTCAACTCTCTTTATTAAATTCCATGCATCTTTTTACTTTTACATGCATTTATATGTTGACAAACCCTAAAGATCTCAAATAAATACATAAAACAAAAAATATTTGCAATTTGATCATTTTGGTCCACCCATCAAATTCGCCCTAGTGGATTTATCCACAAATCTCTCAGGGAATCCTCATTGGATATTGAAAAAAACCTAAAAATATAATTGTTATCACATATATAGTAGTCGGGCTACCATATTCTATTTTTCAAATACAATACATTTTTCAGCCAGATCTCTTACATATGAGATGCTGAGATGAGCAGTTTTGACGGATCATTATTGTATTAGTGGACTACTGTACTCTCCCATGTCAGGACTGAGTCTCAGGACACTCAGATTTGAGGACCGATGTAGCCATTTAGTCATTACAGAGCAGTTATTGATGCCCAGTTTTTATATCAGTGCTTTCTCATTAGACAGATGGTGTTTTAGATGGATTACATTGCATGATTATGACTCAACTTTTTATATTGTGCTATGGTTATCATTGCTCTTATACTCATTTTTGTGACATGTATTAACATGTGGTGTCATGATCTGGCGGTCATAAATATATGGACTTGGATGTATTTTGTATTATGTATTGATGTCCCTACTTAGACATGGAAGCTCCTGATCTATACTCATTAGTTTTACCCTCCTTAGGGAGAATAGAGGTAGTCATTCCCACCATTGTTTTGGCTTGCTAGTGTTGGCTTCATCATTCACTATCTCCACCCATCCATTGCCTTCCAGTTTAGTTTTCAACCCGACTAACTTCTTGACTTATGGCATGGAGGACCTTTTCCCCCGCTAGAACCTTTGTTGGACAAGCCTCCCTGTTTATATTGTGTCTCGACTCTGAGTTGGTGACAGAACTTGCCTTTGGTGAGTTGGATTATATGCCTAAATCATTCTGGTCGGTTGCCACGATGTTTGGCACTGTGCAGAACTCCCCCTAGTCACTTGAGATGTTGTTGGCTAAAACTGAAAGCTCATGTACCACTTATATTAGAAATATTATATATACACCCATGGAAAATGAAAATGCTAAACCGTGTTTCTTAACATATGTAAAGAGGACAAGAGCAATGAAATGCTAAAATACCCCTTGAAGGGTATAAGAAAAGGTCCCAAAAAAGCAATGGTTAAAAATATGCTATATCCAAATATTGTTGACTTTATAAAATAAATATGTCCTGGATGAAAGCTGCGATTAGTTGTGCTTTTAAGCACTAGTGAAATCCCAAAGGGTCATATAGGCCAAAAAGGCCATGGAAATAAAATTGATGATCCTAATGAAACTGGATCAAGCTTGATATAGACATGATGCCTAAGTTGAATAAGCACTCTCTAAACAACTCAACCATTTGTGAGGCACTGCCATTCCTTGTGTTGTTGTTTGTCCGGCATTGGTTATAGGGAGTATTCCCTTTCCATATCCAAAGTGTCATGATGTTAAGTAGGAAGTCATCCTTGTGTTGTTGTTTGTCCGGCATTGGTTATAGGGAGTATTCCCTTTCCATATCCAAAGTGTCATGATGTTAAGTAGGAAGTCATCCTTTGCATTAGCCTTGTCAATTTCATCCTTCACCCTTCACTAGCAAATCGGCTACAACTATGAAATGAGTATAGTCCTGAAAGTCTCGTCTGAGTAATAATAAATAAAGCCTTATATATGTAATGGTTGATGTACCGCCAGTGAAATGGCTACTACTTGTTGTAATTGTTGCTTGAATGGGTTGTAGAGCATGTCTTGGCCTTTTAACACTTGCAGCAGATGGATGATAGTCTGAGTTATTATTGGTGTCTGATCATTTACAGATGGTTATATTGTTTATTGGATATGATTGATGATCAAATAGAGACCTGTGAGGGGTACGAGTATACACCTTAGATGGATTTGGACTCTCTGAGTCTAATGAGACAGTTTATTTCTAGTTCCGGGCACTTGCAAATATGATCAGGCTCATTCTGCTTTTCTGATGCAGTTTTTCTTCACAAGTTGATATGTCTGAGCAGGGAGATGTTTCAGTTGGATCTCCTAGGGCGTTGTATGGGCATTGGGGGTGGAGCCACTTGTTTGTACCATAGTACCCCCATCCTAGAGAGCCTGGTGGGCTCAGTTTGACAACGCAGGCACCCTAGGAGGGTATTTTGGCAGGTTCACATTTTTCGAGGCAGATTAAAAAAATGATTAAATGACTATTGAAGAAATCGATTTGGGCTGCTGAGGCAAGGAAATGACATGGGATGAGTCATAATGATGAGAGTGATGTCCTCCACACCTTCTCCAGCAGTTGCAGCACCTGATTGGGCCCACACCTATTTTTGGGCATTTTTATATTATTTTCTGAAGCTTTTGGGGGGCTCAGAATTTCCTAAAGGAGGCACAAAGTCAAAGAATTAAAATATTATATTATTTTATTGTGCCATGGGGACACCCAGAGGGAGTTAGTCAACACTCCGTGGACCCACCATGTGCTTCATTTATTTCTTATTGAGTGGGGTACCCTCTTTATGGGTGATTTAGTCCACTTTGGTACTTTATGGTTATATTGATCCATGTATTGTATGTTGAGCTCATCTCAACCATTGATTAGAACATTTTATCTTTTAATCTTAGCCACTCGTTTTGAAAGTGGTTAGGATTCAGTTATGATTATGGTTCTCTCATTTCTATTTAAAGGAGAGAGCTTCTCATTTGTAAGGGGTCTTTGGCTCTTGGATCTGAATAATAGAAAGATTTTTCTATGGATATTTTTTGGATCTGTTTTGCATCTAATGTTCTCAAATGGTGATTGGATAGTCTTCTACTTCCTAGCATTGTGGAAATTCATGTGAGATCTATATTTTTCTGCCATCATTGTCTTGCCTACAGGAGGGTGTTTTGGCTTGAACGTTTTTGCAGGGGGACCTCAACTCGTTCAGTTTTCTTCATCTTGGATCAAGGGGTTTTCATTAGTTTCATTGTGATCTATGATTACTTCTTTTTACTTTCCTATAGCATTTAGTTTCTTTATCTTGTCTTATCAAATCTGATATTGTTGACGTTTGCTCATGCAGGGTAGGGGCGCATTGGTGGTTTGGGGCTTACATCCGTCATAAAAATCACTTGGATCTTCCAAAATTGATCAGGATAGCGAGGATCATCACTGTTAAGACTTCTACAAGCATTTCCAGGTACGATCCAACAAGTAACTCTCTTCTCTTTAACAAATTCGAATCCATTGTACCTGTTTTTCCTTCCATTTTTCTGAAAATTCCTAAAATACTAAAAACCCTAAAGAGCACTAAATCTGGGAACCGTCTGATCTTTGACCAAACCACTTCTGGGTTTCATAGATCAAGCCTCCCCTTCACTGAACCTACTGCAACGCTAGTCAAATTCCTGCTGGTTTGACCTAGATCTGATTTTTAGCCTGAAAACTACATAACCCCCCCCACTGAAAATTTGACCTACTAGGGTTTTGACTTTTTCTGATTTCTGACTTCATAGACTGATAGACCAGGTCCCACACAGTCCAAATCACCCTCAACGCTGTCCAGATTCATGGCAGTTTGACCTAGATCTGAGTTTTAGACTGAAACAGCCCTAGCACCTTCACTGAAAATTGGACTTTTCCGGAGTTTACTTTTTCTGAAATCTGACAGGCCAGGTGGATAGATCAGGGCTTGAGCACTCCAGAACACCCCCAACGCTGAGCTAGTTCCTGCCAAGTTGCCCTAGATCTGAAAAACTGACTTTCAGCCTCCTAGCCCCCCTGCATCAAATTTTGACTTTTTCAAATCTGATCTTTCCTGCAATTTTCTGACTTGGGTTTGTAGATCAGGCCATCCTGATCTCATTTCCCCTCCAACGTTGAGCTGATAGTCTCCTAGTGGCTCTAGATCTGCAAATCTGCCTCTCCAAACCCTAGCGCTAGCCCTCCTTCTGTTGATTTTCATGTAACCTGAATCTTCCAGACCAAATCATTTTCTGGGTCCGTAGATCAGGGTATATCCCAGGTGGGTTCACTGAAACGTTGTGTTGATACTGACTCCATTTCCCAATGCACGAAAGGCACTGATCTCCTAGCGCTAGCCCTAAGTTGACCTTACTCCCATTCTCTTTGCCAACATTCATTGATAACTCAAGTTACCCACCTTTCACTAAGTCTGTTTCCTTGGTACCAGACAATCCCAACTCTGTCCTTGCTTACCCTGTCACAGTTACGTTTCCCAAGACAGTGGTCATCTCCATCAATTGCTAGTACCTAAACTCTAGAGCTAGGGTTTTCATTTACCTTACACCTTACGTACCTCAAAGCCATATTTGATCTGTTTTGGTGTCTAGGTCTGATCTCTCCTGTCAAGAGTAGATCCGAGTCTCCCTCGTTGTTGTCTTGGACTTAGATAATAGAGTGAAGGTTGCCTTGATTGGCATGACAACCATCCATTTGGGAGTCTAGGCAGTCTTGGTTCCATCTCCTTAGTTGCTTGCCCCTCTACCATCCATCCTGTATCCACCTCACACAGGCAACTACAAGATTGGTGATAACAATAATATTGTTGAGAAACCCCTAAAAACCTAGATAAATTCATAAAACCAAAAATATTTGGAATTTGATAATTCTGTTCCACCCCAAAAATTCGCCCTGGTGGATTTACCCACAGGTTTCTGAGGGCGACCCATTTTGACCAAGTGCATTGGGAAACATGAAATTGCTCAAGCTATTTGGAGCAAAAAGTGTGCCCTAGGCCACATGATCTCCTCCCCTTCAGAACGCACTTTTCTGAAGCCTTGCCTTAGAAAGTGTCGAGCCCTAGTCTCCGGAATTGTGAAGTTGCATTGGAAATTGTATTGGTTTATACCGACTTGTGAAGTTGCATTGGAAATTGTATTGGTTTATACTAATTTGTGTATCGAATCAACTCCTCTACATGATTGATGTGTCTTAGTTATTCGTTGTTGACTACATATAAGGCACATATTTTTGTTATAAGGCTTGTAGAAAGGTATTTGCAGGCTTGCAAGTGTCTTTCCCTAATTAGGGACTATCCCTTGGGTTTAGGAGTTATCCAAAGAAGTTAAGGAGCTAGACCGAGGTGACGTTGGGTCTTGCCTCCTCTTACATGCTTACCGTCGCTAGCACAATGCCATACATAGTTTGTTTTAAGGGACTGCTAGTTTGAGCGGTAACACCCTCGACATACACAAGTCCTCTATTTCAAAAAATGGTGTCCCCATCTCCGTCGCTGTCCCCATCCCCATCCCCATCCCCATCCCCAAACCCAAGTTTCCTGGCAACTTAGTTAATGCATCTCCCTCTAAATTTGGGTGAAACTTCTAAACGTATCGGACACTCATCCCTACTCCCAATGGTCTCATGTTCCAGTAAGTCGTGCAACATAGGCTTCTAGTCACCAATTCTCATGACCTTCTTAAATTATACCATGTCAATAGAGCTATCCAAATCCTCGTACCAAAAGCAATGAACCATCAAACATCATGACAAACAGATTTGAACAATAAAAGTGCAATTCATTTAGAAGACAACAGTGCTCCCAACAAAACACTCTATGGTTATAGCTTGAGAGCTATAAAGAACATTGATAACATATAGAAAACATTAACATGGGAGCTAGCAACTCCTATTTCAATTTCTATTTTCTCATAATTTTATGTCTTTAATCATTTAAAGTGTGTTTTCAATTGCTAGTCAAAATATCTTTATAAAGACAATACAAATTATAATTGTCCTTGTGTAATGTATGTTAACTAGTAGTTACAACACATGTTTATCTACAGAACCAATAGGTTTTGCTCCAAGAAATAGGACCATTTAGCGTAGCATTTCATTTATCAATAGCATTCACAAAACAGCCATAAATTGGTATTTTCCTCTCTAAAATTCATCCAAGTTATAGCAGTACAATCATGAATGATGGTGAAGAATCAGATTTTATGCAGCATGCTATACCTACAGACTACAAATTGAAACATTACCAGCTGCTTGGTCTGCAAGCACATGAATTTTAAACAGACCTAATTATCGAAAGGAAAAAATGAGCATTTCAAACAGCTCGATGTCTGTCTGAAATTCCAAATAAAACAACAAAAATAAAGATTATTATACCTGCTAAAGCCATCGCTGTTCTCAAACTCAAAATCATAGGCATAAGTGGCATATGTATCACAACAAATAATATGTTGTACACTCTCATACTGTGGATCTGGGAAAAAGTGACCATGCTGCAAAAGCATTCAAATACCTGGCTGTAAGGAAAACTGATTATGTATTCTAATAACCACATAGAACTGAAATAACAGAAGCTGGAAACATATAGCAATTTACCTTCAAGTATGAGAAGAACTAATAGTATAAACTATAATTGCAAGAATGAAACTTACTGAGCGACCAGGTCTGAATTCAGCTGATGTTCTGAGCCTCAATACACAAGCAAAAGCATATGGACGACTCAACATTCGATATCTGCAGCAACAGATTTGCCAGTCATGCCCATTTCATCAAGCATAATGCAAAGACAAAGAATGCTGTTCTATTATCAGAGCAGATCATTTAGTAATGTAACAACCCAGAAAATATGGTCAAAACGATGAAGCCCATGAAGCATAGTTACATCAGTTAGTCATAAGAACCATATCTAACATCTGATTTCTTACAACAGCAGCCACACATGCCAATTAGTAAGTAGGAATTGGGGCCTTATGTATTCAATCAACAATTGATATGCATAAATTATGGTAAAGGGAAGTAATGTTGATTGCAGGGATATGTAAGCACCCAGATGAGATATAATGGTCTTGAAGTGCCCATTTTAAAATGCTTTCAACATCCAAGCACTATTGCACTCTAAAGATTGCCTTTGCCACTAGAGAGAGGTCACCCTCTATCTAAAGTGGCTAGTTAAGTTTTCCTGAGTAAGTTCACTAGTTGAGGTCCCAAGATGCATAACAAAGATGGTACAACTTCCTCAACTTTGAAAGCTTGACTTGGTTAATATAAGTCAAAGTATATGGTATCCCACATTGATATCCGGTGCCCCACATTGATATCCGGTACCCCACATTCATGTCTGGTGCTTCTATCTAATAAAACTTTAGTAGTTAGCAATTCTCCCATCTATGTTACCGGAATTTGTAAGTTTTCTGAGTCATCTCAGGTAAAGACATGGGAACCCTCTTGTTAGAGCAAAGTTTATATCTATTATCAATGATTTCATAGGTTCCAACAGTCACTTTGTGCCCTGTACATAGCCAATAAAGGTATTTGCAGTTAAACAAAAAAATTGTATTCTTATTTCAATTATATGGTCTTGTGAAAACTGCAATTATGATGGTTGATATTGCAGACACACGTGTAAGTTCACATAGCACACTCTCTCCCAGGGCTCATGCTTTTCATGAAACCCTGTGTTGAAGAAAAATCCATACAATGCTTCAATAGTTGATAACCTTCCCTACAAGTAAAGAGCAGTACCCTTTCCAAGAACTTCGCTCCTCAAATGAGATTGATTGGTTTCTGCAGCCCTTAACCTTGCATGACAATGGTGCTTGTTCTCAAAGGCAACTTCACTCATCCAATCTGTTGGTATTTCCACTGATAGTCTCCCCCTTTCGAGCATTCTCTTGATGCTCCTAGTCACACCCCTGCCCTCCAAGCTGGAAATGAATCAGCAGATGAGTGAGTATATTTACAAAGAATACATATAGGTCACTATTTAGACTCTAGAGCATTCATGTAGTTGAGAGAAAGCCTTATTATAAGACCCAAGTACACTCAAAATCACTGTATGCATAGCCAATCCAGGGCTTGTTCACATCACCCTTTGATCAACATAGATCATCACATTTGAGATCAGAGAACCTCTATCAAATCTGTCACAAACATGACATTGAGTCAAAGGAGCACCTTATCAAGGGGAGATTCCATTTTCCTTTACAGAGAGTCGGAAGGATTCCTCACTACCTACCCCCAATACTCAAACCAGAGGTACTAGCTCTTTTCCTTAAGTTATGGGATTAGAGATATAGATTATAAAAGGCACATCCAAGACAAACCATGTTATGAGGATCACTATCTTCTTTCCCTCAATCTCAAGGGTAGAAGACCATAAGCAACACACAAAGTCTAAGATACATCAACTTCCAAATTGGAGAGACCTCGTACTACTTGACTTGCAACAAGCATATTGGTCTCCGCTAGGTTCTCTAGGAGGCCCAACTAAGACCACTGTTCAGCTACTTGCCCCTCCACCCTCTCGAGCACCCATAGGTCCATCACCAAGTTCTTCCCTACGACCTCAAGTGTTAGGACAGTTTCGGTAAATAGTCAACTGTCGCCCAAGATCACACAACTTGCTCCCTTTAGTCTAGGTTTCTCTCTAGACAAGATTATCAAACAGTGTAGTGACCCTTTCTCCATGATTCATGATTATGTTTAGGGTGTCATCTTCATCTTTGATTATTATATTGGGACATCATCTTCTCTTCCTACCCTCATTTTGCTTCTAGCTCTAGCACACTTTAAGATATTCTCTCGGTCCCCTTATTTAGTTGGTAGTCGTTTTTTTATTTGTTGTCAGAATATTATGTTTTAAATAGACATTGTGTCTGTATTATTCCTTGTTACCATTGCCTGGCTCTTTAGCTATTTTCCTTTTTTGTAGGTTTGTGATAGGAGTTGCTTTTGCACTCCAATTATGTACTTGCACTAGATTATACTTCTATCCCATTGACCTACTTCTATGTTGGACATTAATAAAATAGTCTTATCTTACTTTCCTCTTACAGCCGTCTTCCAAGCTTAGTATATAATTTTCTGCCAAAACAATTATATTGAATTATGCAATGAGTATTCTATATTACTAGCCTGTTTCCCCTCTATGCTCTTTCTCTCAAGGCTCATGTCCTCCCCCTCCTTGTTGACTTGAACACCATCTGTCTCATATCTGATCTCCTTCAAGTCCAAAATTAATTCAAAAAAAAGTTTCTCATCTAGCTTCCCACATATTTCTCATTCTGGATGTTGATGTGGGATGTCAGCGCACAACCAAGCCCTGCAGGTTACCAAAACAACTAAAAAACTAGATCGGTGATGTCAAAGTGCAACAACTATAGAACTCACGCGCTTAAACATTCATGCAAATACAGATGCTATAGAACTAATGATGGACAAAATTAAAAACGTAAACAATTAGACATAAGGAAGGGGGGCAGAATCAAACGCTTTATTAAATAGTATGGCAATGTTAGCTTGTGGCTTACAATCTAGAGGTCTATGTCTATCCACAATTCATGCAACTACAGACTGGCAAGATCAAACTACAATTACTGGCTCCCAAACTCCCAAAGCTTGAACTGGCAGCTGTGCTCCTCCTCTTCTATTGTAGAATGCTCAAGTTGAGCCCCTCTTCAAGCAAATCCAGCCCATTTATAATTTCTCTGCCACTGTTCAGTATGTGCAGGATTCAAACATTCCTTGCAATGATTTGCATCTACCAAGTTAGTCACAACAACTTCCCCTCAATGGCGTGCAAATAATTGCTTTTTAACGGCTTTCAAATTTGACCCCACGTGATTATCATTTACCCCGCATACCATTGCATGGATCTGTAGCCAAGGGGAATAGAACTCCATAGCCCTTACCTTATGCAGTGTTATGTGGGTCTGTAACCAAAGGGAAATGAACTTCCACATGTCTTCTCCTCTGTAGTGATGGTAACCTCCTTATTTCCTTCTACTACACAGACTAACTACTAATGTAGACGGGAAAGAAATATGTGGATGTCAACTATGTGAACCCAAGGGTGTCAACTATCAGATGTCATCTTTGTTAATGCTTGTATCTGCATTCCTAAAACACAAGCATTAAAACTTTGAAGAAATTGTAGATAATAGTGGTTTTGAGAAGCTTCACATGAGACTCAAGAATCAAAGGAAAAGATGGCTCAGGTTACAGAAGTGTTCATGAATATAAATGATGAAGACGTCGGACTTGCTTTAAGGAATCCCGCAGGCCATTCAAGTGATGTAGGCCACTAAAGGCGACCCAACTCCTCTTCAACAATGCACGATGCATCCTCTAAGTACATCTTCTTCAATTTGACTAAATATTCCAAGTAAACTAGGACTTGGATCCTCCTATTAACCCTCATTGCTAATATGTTCTCAATTTATTTAATTGGATGAACTGACAGTTGTCTTTTCCATTCTTCCACGGTGTTTATTTCATCATTCTCTTCTCCTTCATGTAACTCATATCAGTCAAAAACACTAAATATTGGAGAAATACCAAAGATCTATGGAAAATTCAGCTTGTAGGCATTATCAGAAATCTTCCTAATGTTGAATTTTGTACCAAGGAAGTGTTCCCCTAGTGATTTTTGCATAAGTCACTAAAGGGGGACAAGATACATGACCCTTGCATTAATTGCTTGAGAAAAGTAATTAATGTTACTTTAGCATTATAAAGTGACTCTTTAATAAATTTAAGTTGTATTTGAGAGAGAAATTATTTAATGGAGAGAAAAGTGATTTTTCTCATCCATTGATATGAGAACATTAGATTAAAAGTGGGCTCTTGATCTAGTGACTCTTCAATTACCCCAGAAGGTGAAATGAAAAGACAAGGGAAAATAATAAAAAGGTATTTCATACCTCATTTATTCACTCAACCAAGAGAGTTGGAAAGGAGGTCAACTTCTTGAGGTAGAAGGAGCAGCAGAGAGAGAGCATTGTGGGCATGCATTCTAATGCAACCTACAGCACTGTTCAGCAGCACAAAAAACAAGACAGCAGGCACACAGATTCCAAGGAGGAATGAGCACATATCACAAGGTGACTGGCATGTTTTTCAAGGGAGTGTTTTCAGCATTTGCAGCATCCATACTGTTATTTTCTGAAGCAGTCTGCACAGTCACACAAATTTCTAGGCATTGCATTGCACAGAATTCGAGGACAGAAGTTAATAGTGGAATGGCATGAATTTCCTGGCTGTGATTTGCACAGAAACCGAGGCAAACTGTAGCCTGTCTTGCACAGAATTTGAATTTGAGGCCGTACTGTATTGTCCCAGGCAGAGGCACAAATTTTTAGGCAGGAAGATGGTACAGGTAACGAGATAAGTTTGTCATTAAATGCTAAGTAAGACCAATGTACATTTGATTTTGAAGAAGAAATAAAAAACTCTCAAACAGGTTTTCCCTTCGGATTTTTTCCTGGGCAAGTTAGCCAAAAATCAGAGTCTGAAATTCTTTCATGTGTATGGCTGTTGTGTTGATTCTGGTCTCAGTAATTTGGTGGAGTTCTCATGTGCTTCTTGTTCAGAAATATTTACGAGTTAAATTTCATTTGCAGCTGTTAATTGTTGAATGAGATTGTGCACAAAACAATGATAATCAGGCTTCTTCCCTATAAAAGCCTCCTCAGGAAATTTATTCCCCAACACCCTATGAGGACTATTGTTCTGGATGTAAACAACTGTGTTACATGCCTCAACCCAAAGAAACATCGGTAGATCTTGATCATGTAACATGGCTTTCATTGCTCAGATAATGGCCCTGTTCTTTCTCTCTGCAACCCCATTCTGCTATGGGTTGTATGGAACTGTTAGCTCTCTTTTGATCCCCTTCTGTATACAAAAATTCTTGAATTCATTGGAAATATACTCACCCCCATTGTTTGGCCTCAACACCTTGATTTTCTTCCTGTCTGGTTCTCCACAAGAGTGTTAAACTCTTGAAACCGACTGAAGACCTGACTCTTTGTCTTCATGAAGTAAATCCATGTCTTCCTGGAGAAGTCATCTATAGAGGTAACATAATACTCAAATCCACTCAAAGATACTGCTGACATCAGCCCACATACATCTGAAGGTACCAAATCTAGAATCCCTGTTGTTCTGCTATCACTACTTGTAAATGCAGTCTTGGTGTACTTCCCCACTGTACACCCTTTGCACGCATCCTGATTCTCTATACTGAAATCTGGCAAATCCAGTAACAATCTCTCTCAGCAGCTGAAGAGCTCTATGCTGCAAATAAGCCATCCTCCTATGCCATAACTCACATGAATCACAGCCGCTACTGCTATGTATCAAGGCTTGTGCTGACTGAAACATAAGCCTGTATAGTTTCCCCTGTCTAATCCCATTCACCTTTGTTGTTGTGACAATGGATCCCTTAGGATGAATGAGTACCAGTCCATCTCGTAAAATCACCTCGTACCCCCTGTCCTCTATAGCGCAAATAGACATTAGACTCTTTGCCAACCCCGGAACATACAATACATCCCTCACTACCATGGACTGTTGT
>LPNX010457226.1:1518239-1534348 GCA_001517045.1 Pseudotsuga menziesii | reverse complement strand
ATGACTATGGGGTATGTAGTGGTGTTCCTCACCACATCTGGCCATAGCTCATGCTCCTCCAATAACAACAAAATCCTAGCCTTCCATGGAACAAAATTAACTGTCCCATCCAACCTATCCTCCAACCTCAATCCGGTAGCCATATAAACAACAACTCAGCTAAAATAACCACTGACAGAAGCAAGTACTAACACAAATCTGAATGCTGCAAATTTTCTGTGTGAATGTTAACCTCACTATTTCAGCCCCCTTTGCTCTGATACCATGTTGAAAACCCTTGTTTCACAGCAAGCTGGTTTAATGAACAATTTCTTGAATTTCACTTCAGCCGGTTATGCAAAGGATTGAGGTTACTTATGAAATTTATCTTGAACAATTTAAACACGCTGAAAACAACTAACAGGCTGTAATTAAACACATGCACACCATAAAATTTGACACAGTGATTTTTGGCAAATTTGCCCTGGATAAAACCCCCACGGGGAAAACCAGTTTTGAGGTGAGAGCTTTTATTATTTCTTCAGTAAAATGTAGGACAGAAAATGAAAGATGAAAATACAACTTATCTCCACCAGAAATTCTCTCAGCAATAAATGCACATGTGCAGCAAACCCTAGCCGTACATCTCCTCGAAATCTGTGCCGAACTGACAGCAGATCCGTACAGCAAACCAGCCGTACTTCCTCCTCGAAAATCGTGCAGAATTTATTGCAGTCCGTACATCTGTCCGTACAGCATTAAATGCAGCCGTACATACCTCGAAATCTGTGCTGATTTGCTCAGCCGTACACCTGTCTGTACTCCTCGATAATTGTGCAGCATTTAATTCGGTCGTACACCTCGGGAACCGTGCAGACCTGGCCGTACTTCCTCCTCGAAATCCGAGCCAATAAATGCAGCCGTACATACCTCGAAATCTGTGCCGAACTGACAGCAGATCCGTACAGCAAACCAGCCGTACTTCCTCCTCGAAATCCGAGCCAATAAATGCAGCCGTACTCAGCATTAAATGTGGCCGTACTCCAGCAATTAATGCAGCCGTACGATCTAGGGAACTGTGCAAGCAGTTTGCTGAGATCTTCAGCTTCAAACCCTAACCTGGAAATTTGACCTCCTTGAGCAATTCGACCTCCCTGAGCTCTCTCTTCTCCTTCTCCTGAAAAATGAAAAGTCAACTCACTTTTGCCTCCCTCACTCCTTTTTATAATTTCACAGTGAGAGTGAAATTCACATTTATTTATTTCCCATAAATAAATTCACTCACTTACTCACTTTATCAAAAGGTGACTTTAGTCATAAAGTCACATTTAAGTGACTTTAATGTGAGGGTCACATTTTCCCTCTTAAGTGACTTAGGCAAAATAAAGCCACTTAGGGAATACCTGACTAGGTACAAAAATCAACAGTTGTAACTCCCTTCGGAAAGAAACTGTCCCACGGCCAACAGCCTTGATCTTGGAATCATTTCCAAGCTCAACATCAAGATCCACATCACTCTTTGTAAGATCTGCAAAGTGCTTGCGCACACCTGTAATATGGCTGGAGGCTCCACTATCTATATATTAATATACCAAACACTGGTAGAAGATGCACTCGAGGAAAGACATACCAACAAAGAGAACTTTCTCTCAAATCTAGTAGTAAACTCATCTACTTCTACTAAGGCTGCAACCTGACTCTTCTTTTTCTTGTTACATGCCTCAACCCAAAGAAACATTGGTAGATCTTGATCATGTAACATGCCTTTCACTGCTCAGATAATGGCCCTGTTCTTTCTCTCTGCAACCCCATTCTGCTATGGGTTGTATGGAACTGTTAGCTCTCTTTTGATCCCCTCCTGTATACAAAAATTCTTGAATTCATTGGAAATATACTCACCCCCATTGTTTGGCCTCAACACCTTGATTTTCTTCCTGTCTGGTTCTCCACAAGAGTGTTAAACTCTTGAAACCGACTAAAGACCTGACTCTTGGTCTTCATGAAGTAAATCCATGTCTTCCTTGAGAAGTCATCTATAGAGATAACATAATACTCAAATCCACTCAAAGATACTGCTGACATCAGCCCACATACATCTGAAGGTACCAAATCTAGAATCCCTGTTGTTCTGCTATCACTACTTGTAAATGCAGTCTTGGTGTACTTCCCCACTGTACACCCTTTGCACGCATCCTGATTCTCTATACTGAAATCTGGCAAATCCAGTAACAATCTCTCTCAGCAGCTGAAGAGCTCTATGGTGCAAATAAGCCATCCTCCTATGCCATAACTCACATGAGTCACAGCCGCTACTACTATGTATCAAGGCTTGTGCTGACTGAAACATAAGCCTGTATAGTTTCCCCTGTCTAATCCCATTCACCTTTGTTGTTGTAACAATGGATCCCTTATGATGAATGAGTACCTGTTCATCCATAAAATCACCTCATACCCCCTGTCCTCTATAGCGGAAACAGACATTAGACTCTTCGCCAACCCCGGAACATACAATACATCCCTCACTACTACCATGGACTGTTGTAACTCCCTTCGGAAAGAAACTGTCCCACGGCCAACAGCCTTGATCTTGGAATCATTTCCAAGCTCAACATCAAGATCCACATCACTCTTTGTAAGATCTGCAAAGTGCTTGCGCACACCTGTCATATGGCTGGAGGCTCCACTATCTATATATTAATATACCAAACACTGGTAGAAGATGCACTCGAGGAAAGACATACCAACAAAGAGAACTTTCTCTCAAATCTAGTAGTAAACTCATCTACTTCTACTGAGGCTGCAACCTGACTCTTCTTTTTCTTGTTAGGACACTAACCTGCATAGTGCCCCATCTTATGACATGCAAAGCACTTAACTTTGCTCATGTCCTTTTTCTGTTCACCCTTTGACTTAATCTTCCTTGTTTGACTTTTCTTGGACCTATTATTGCCCTTTGCTGAAAGAGCCACATTTTACTCATCATCATCCCCCATTGCTAGCCTCCCTGTATGGAACTAACTCTGATCTCCTCCTATATGAAGTCGTCCCAAAGTCTCTCCCAAACAAAAGGATGTTCGCTGGCAACAATACATTGAACAAAAATGTATTCCATGGTTTTGAAAAAACATTCAAGGCAATTCTGACTAGTCCTCCCCTATCCACCTTTTCTCCAATAACCCCTCGTTGATCACGAATCTGTGTCAACTTGGTAAGGTATGATGCAACTGTTTTTGTTTTGGTCATCTTGGCATTTCTTAGTTTTTCTCTCAACATCATCATTTATTTTTCATTGTCACTCTAGTATAGCTTGGTAAAAGATTCTCACATCCCGTAGGCATTCTTTTTATCGGTTACCTAAGGAATGGCATGGTCTTTAATGGCATCAAGAATTGTCCTCTTGGCTTTAACATTCTTTTTATTATATTCAACCAACAATGTTGCATCTGTAGGAATAGTAACAGTTTTCTCGACAATGTTCCACAACTCCCATTCCTCCAACAACAAGGCAATCTGTAATGTTCCATTACTAATAAATAGGGGATTGACCGAGGACATTTAATACCGGGAGCATATTAGAACAATTATTCAGTATTATTAAGTCATCAGTACCATCAAAGTTAAAATCATAAAGCATGCAGAGCATGCAGGCCGTATTTCTTCCGTCTTAAGTCGACGAGCAATTAGAATTGCATGCATACAAAAAGTAAAGTGCAAACCCTAAAAGTGACATGCTAACCTTAAAGCTATATAAGAAGGTTAGTTGAACCAAAAGATCATCATTGTTATTATTCATCATTTTGGAGACAGGTTTAGGAGCTCGACGAGCAAGTTGGGGTTGAGGGCGTAAGTCCTTGGCTAACAGGTGTTTTCGGCAGCGAAATCTATCTGCCCTAATCACTTCAGGAGATAGGTCACTCAAATCTATCATCAGTTCTTCAATATTGTTCACTATTCATCATACATCCAACGCAAAGGTTGTTTTAGAGATCTTGTTCTGCAGGTTCAGCATTCCCTAGGACGAAAACCCATGGGAAGATTGGTTGTTTGGACAAAACCCATTCAACCTATTGGGGTGGATTCCTTCCAGAATTCACACATGTTCTTATTTGAATAGTTTTTGGAAGCTGCTACAGTGATCCGTACATATGCTACAGTGATTCGTACAACCACTACAGTGATCCGTACGGATGCTAGAGCGCCTTGCTACAGTACCATAAAATTATAATTATGTTTTGACCTATATTTATTGTGTTCTGGGCTGAATACTCATTGCACAGGCTGTGCACTTCAAGCTGGAAAGAGTTTCCCTCTTGTGGCTGAATTAATGTTAAAAGGGTTTGTCACATGACTGAGGGCACACTGCCTGGAAGCATGTGGACATAAAGAAATCATTCCAAGCTGAAATATGGAACCATATCCTTCACCGCTGATTTATAAATTGGAATTATACTTCCTAAGGAGGGGTGCCGCCATTACAATATGTGCGCTAGAAGGGGGTCTTTACAATGTTGGGCATAAACTCTATCATCCACATGCTAAAAATCTGATATGTTGAGGAGCTGCTACAACATTAATTGTTTACAATTCTGGAAGGCGGTCTGATGTTACTGTTGCACACTCGGCATCAAGAAGGTACTTATCAGCTGGAAAGAGGACTATCATTATTATTGCACTCTCAGGTCAGGTCTTGTAACTCTCACATGCAATGAATTGCTCTCAAAACATATATCTGTTCTGACCTCATATAGTGACTGTACAAGCCTTCTACAAGCCACTTCCAGCCCTATTCAAGGTCAGATTTATATCATTTATAAAGTCTGAATTTTACAAGACAGTCTGAAGTCAATTACATTATAGTAAGGTCTAAGGTCAGATTCATTGACTTGGGCATTAATAAATTGCTGCTCATTAATTGTGTAATTCAATGGGGAATGCTCATTATTGTTTAATTTGCAACATATTCTCAAAGTTTGAGTACATGTATATTTACATCAGCTGTTAAGCTTGATGATCTTGGGTTATGATGTTTCATTGAACATAACATACAATTTGTTGTTTCAATAACAAAAGATCATGCCAAACCATGCAAGCAACCACAAACCATTGAATTAGCAGATTACCAACCCTGTGAAAGACAAACTCAGTTAAAAAGGGTAGATTCGACTATTTGGAATCTTACACAATCCTTTCCTTCCATGGACTGAAATTTCTAGCCCCCTCCAATCTATCCTCAAACCTCAAACATGTAGCCACATGACCTGCTCAACTGATAACAAGACCCATCCCTCTTTCTGGTATACAACCTGCAACTCTCTTGCAAATCCTAGTGTCAACTTGTTTGATTTCCCATCTCATTATCAATGCTCTGATACCATGTAAATTTTTTATAGGTTCAAGTCTTGGTTTCTGGTTTCAATAAATTGTCTATGTCGATTTAACACTCATTCATAAATGCATCTTCAAATCTGGAATTTTTAATCAAAAACACAATGAATCTTTTACTTGCATACCAAAAACAAGAAATCAAACCACTCAATGACACAGGATATTTTGGCAAAACCCCTGGAAAAAAACCCAGAAGTGAAACCAATAGAGAGATGAAATTTTGATTAGGTCACAGAGAAAAGATCTCTAGAAATTACAACGAGAGATTTAAGAACAAGTGCACCTCAAAATTCGTGCCAAACTCAAAAAATGATACACGCAGTTCTGTACAACCTATACAACCAAGGTTACAAAAACTGAACAAGTTGTCAGAACCAGCCGACCCTAAAAATCAAAACAGACCAGGACCGGACTGAAATCGGGAAAAAAGCCGGATCACAAATCCGGTCCACCAAAAATACATAAAATATTCAAATTTTGAAAAATTATATATATATTCATGTGCGCCGTGAGAATCCAAACTATTATACACAAATTTGCAAAAATGGCTCTTGCTACATGTCATACTGAGCATATTTCAATAGAACCATCCCCACTCAACCAAATTTTTTATTTAAAGAAAAAACTTAAAAGAATTCCCTCTTAAGTGTTGTTGTATAGTTCTGTATGGAACCAGTCAAAACTGGACCGAAACTGGTAAAACTGGTTGGAATCGGACCGGAACCGATAAAACCGGTCGGTTCCATACGAAACCGGTCATTTCCGGTTTGAGACACCAATTCGATCCAGTGAGGCCCCAAAACCGGTCATACCAATCGGTTTTGCTGGTTCCGGTTCAGTTTTTGTAACACTGTATAGAGCCGCCTGAAAAACTCAATTTATTGTTGCCTCCATTTTTGTGCCTCTCACACGTGGGTTGTACGGTCACCTCCTGGAAATCCATGCACTGTACAGCTTGCGATAAATGTTGTACAATATGCCTACGATAAATTGTTGTACCTCAATTTATGTTCCTTTTTCCTCACAGTGCGGCTTGCAATAAATGTACCCTTCCTCACACATCCTGCCTCAAATTTTGTGCATTTTATCGACTATACAGAATGTTGTTCTTGTCTTGCATTAAATGTTGTACAGTCTCCTTGGGATTCATGCCCTCTTTCTCCTAGAGTATCATGCCCTCCTTTGTTGTAATTATTTCTCTCCTCTTTTCCTCTTCTCCTTACTCTTTCTCTCTTCTCAGTAAATGAAATAATGAATGTCTTTTTCCTCTAGATATCCTTCTTGTCTGGTCATTAAATGAAACAAACCTAACTTCCTAGATCTAATGGCCAAGATTAAATCTTAGACCAATAAGATCTACATTTGTGATATAATTGCTCATTCTCACAACTTAAGTCACTTTATTCATTTGATAAAGCAAAAAGTCTCTTTAACTTTATAAATACAACGTTAATTTCTAGAGACCACCTTATGTCCCCCACATGCTAAGACACCAAGCCTATGAAGAATAAGTTCCAAGCTATAAACTCAACATCCTCAAATGTGCCATCATTAGATCACCTTCTTCAAAAACCTTCAATCTCCTAGGAAAATCTTTCTTTTTCTTAAAGTTATCATAACTCTGTTGTAACTTCTTCTTAACCTATTCATGGATCTCATTCATGCTCTCTACAAAACTATCTACATAAATGTTCCTTTTAACCCCAACTTCCTGTAACTCAACCAAGTCTATAACATCTTTTGGAGACTTTCCATACACTACCCGAAATCAACTTATGGCGACATATCTATTCACTAAATTATTATAGGGGAATTTTGCTTGAGCTATAGTCGAATCCCATTGACCTAGTTTGTCTCCAATCATACTTCTTGGCAAGTTTCCTAGACTTTGGTCAACCACCTTTGTCTAACCAACTTCTCAACAAGTTTCCTAGACTTTGGTTAACCACCTGTGTTTGACCATCTATCTGTGGATGATATGTTGAGTTATACTACAACTTGGAACCCATCTTCTTCCAAAGAGTCCTCCAAAAGCGTATAAGGAATCAAGTATCTTTGTCTGAAGTAATACTCCTAGGTCACCCATGCAATCTCATAACCTCTTGGAAAAATAACACAAGCATATGAGTAACATCACTAGTCTTCTTGCACGATATGAAATATGCCATCTTAGAAAATCTATCCACCACAAACCAGCACTAAATCATAACCCTTTTGTGTCTTGGGCAGCCCCAAAACGAAACCCATGCTTACATCTTCTCCCAGTTTCTTAGGTATCAATAAAGTAGTATACAATCTAGTATTTTGACTCCTTCCTTTGTCCAATTGACAAATTCTATAGCGCTCAACAAACTTCTTAACATCTTTGTTGATGCTAGGCCAAAAATACCTTTCATCCACCAATGCCTCCATCTTATCCACTCCAAAATGTCCACCTAAACCTCTACTATGTAGCTCCTAAATGAGATGAAATCTTAAGAAACTCCGTGGAATACAAAACTTTCAATTCTTAAACAATAATTCTTTTTTAATGTGGAAATCCAAAATAGTTTCCTATTTGCACCCAATGGTTCTATGCATGCCCTCTATTCCTCTACAAAATCTGTATCCGCTACATGCAACTCTTTCATATTGTCCAAACTAACAATCTTGACTGACATGGTATCCAACAACATCATTCTCCAGCTTAATGCATCTACAACCTTATTAGACTTTACAAACCTATGTTCCAAAACAAATGAGTAGCTTTGCAAAAGCTTCACCCATGTCAAATGCTTTTGATTCATCCTACCTTGACTATTTATGTACTACAATGCCTTATGATTGTTAAACAACACAAATTCCTTCCATAGCAAATAATGTCTCCATTTTTTCAAGGTTTGAACAATAGAATGGAATTCTTCATCATAAACAAAATACTTTTGCTTAGCATCATTCAATTGCTCGCTAAAGAATGCTACCGACTTGACTTCTTGACTCAAGACTGCTCCAATCGCCAAACCACTTGCATCACAATCCAATTGAAACACCTTGCTAAGATTTAGGAGCGCCAACACCAACCATTTGGTTACTCTCTTCTTCAAGGTCTCAAAAGAATTTGTTATTGCTGTTGTCCACTAGATAGCTCCCTTCTTCATACACTGATTTTATGATAAAAGCTTGCCAACCCATGGAAACTTCATACACATGGCAACCCTTTTTCTGTTACCTGGTTTACATTAGTTGGAGCAAAACATTCATTAAACTTCTTTTTTCTCTATCTTTATACCACTAATTCATGATGGGACCTCAAGACGAAGATAGAGCATAGAGCTACAGATACCATCATCCCTGTAGTCCACTACTTCCTCACCTTCATCCATGTTGTTGAGGATATTACATCAAATGTACATCTAGGCACAAGCCAATCCACAATTGCTTTCACCTTTTGATGATCCATCTTCAAACCTTTGTGGAAACCACAAAACCCAAGTAAACAAGTTCTTCAAATGCATTTGCAGGTTATCCTCATTCAGCCGGGACAACACTTGTTTCACATACTACAAATGTTCTTATATGGACCTACTAAAAATCAGAATGTCTTCAAGATACATGATGACAAACTTCCACATAAATGGCTTCAAGACCTCTAAAATGTACTAGGTGCGTTGGTCAGTCCAAATGGCATAACCAACCATTCAAACAATCTACCCTTCCTCTTAAATGTGGTCTTCCACTCGTCGACTTCCATTATCCAAATCTAATGGTATCCACTCTTCAAATCTACTTTAAAAAGTACTTTGCCCCACTCAAACAATCCATGACCTCACACATTCTTGGTAAGGGAAACCAATACTTGATAGTAGTCTTGTTAATGGCTTGTGAATCAATGCACATTTTCCATTTGCAACCCTTCTTCGATGCCGATACTACTGGGACAGCAGAAAGTCTTAAACTTTCTATGACCAATCCCCTATCAAACAACTCTTGCACCTGTCTATTTACTTCTTCACTCTCTGTGGGAGTCATTCAATAAATAACCTTATTAGGTAGACTCGATTCTGAAATCAAGTTAATCTAATCTGAAATACTTCTCACGGGGAAGCATACCCATTAGCAAATCATATGCAACAATCCCTGCAAAGTCATTAAACAAATGTTGAACCTCTATTAGCTCATGACTCTTTTCCTCATCTATTTGTACCTCCTTTGGCATTATGGCCAAACAAAATTTTGCTTTCTTTGTTCTTTAAAAAACTCCTCAGTTGAACACAATATTACTCGACCACTCTCGCTACAGCCACTTCTACTATCACCATTGTCCATTGTTGTTGTATCATCCTTTGCCATTGGCTCTAGTCTGTAACATTGTCCATCCGTGTTAAACTCATTTATTTCCCCTGCAATCATGGAAAACCTTCCTATCAAACAGCCATGGCCTTCCAAGCAACACATGACATCTATCCATCTCAACCATGTCACATAATACCTGGTCATTGAGGTTGCTTATGAAAACTCAAGCACTACACCATCATGGTGACTTGTTGACCCTTTCGTAGCCATGAAATACAATATGGATTGGGTTGAGGAATGCACCTCAATTTCAACTCCTCGATCACCTCTATTGCCAACAGACTTTATGTACTTTTGCCATCTATGATCAAATTGTGGCATTTAACCTGAGCTGTGCATATCCTTAACAATCTCTAAACCAAGTAAGAGCACCTCATACACATCCACATTGTTAGTTGCTTCAAATTCCAATCTAAAAGCAAAGTTGAAAATTTGCCTGCTTGGTGAGGTGATAACAATACCTGCCCCTTTTCTTGCTCTAGAATGTGCCCCATCAAAATTCATTTTCCAGATTTCATCTACCTTTTCATCTTTGATCTTTTCTTTAATTGGGGCCAAAAAGGTGGAATAACAAGTATAACTCTCGATTTCATCTGTATTATATACATACTCATTTGAAGGATTCCTGGGATCTTCCACATGATGCTTCCTTTCTTTCTCTCTATGTAATCTTACTAAAGAATCTTCTAATGCGGGCACGGTGGCATGTCTACTCCATCTTAATCCAACCTCATATATCTGGGCTACAAATTCATCAACATTATCTTTACCCTAAATACTAAATGTTGCTACAAGAGGTCCCAAAGTAAGCCTTTTATTTGTCGCAACAAGTTGACTAGATGGTACCGAGGGCTTAGAGGGAAAACATTGTATAGAGAGCTGTCCTCCCCCTATCAACAAAATCTTGCAAATCTACATAAAATCAAAGTTTTACAAGACTCAAACTTGGTCTAGGTTTACCATTTAGATTGAGACCTTAGCATACCATCACCACATTATTAGTCAACCCTATGAGATAGGTTTTCATTATAATGTATGACCCACTCCAGACATTCTTGCATTCACTGATTTACATTGTATGAGCCACCCCCAAGAGCTTTTTCGAAGACTTCCACATACTAACATAATGATGATCTAGGGTTTCTTTTAAGGTAGATTCTTGTGTTGTAAGTCGTTTATTAGTCACAGCAGGTTGTCTAGATGGTAGCAAGGGCTTAGATGGATAGCCTTGAACAAGGACCTTTCCCTTAATATGTCTCCTATCAACAACATCTTGCATATCTGCATAGAATTGAAGTTTTATGGGATTCAAACTTGGTCTAGGCTTACCATTCAAATCAAGACCTTGGCATACCATCACCCCTCTATTAGTCAACCCTATGACCTATGAGATCGCCTTTCACCCTAGTGTATGAGCCATTCTAGACCTTCTTGAACTCACTGCATTTCCATTTGAATGAACAACCCCAAGAGTTTTTCCAAAGATTTCTACATACTTGTGTAATGGAGATCTAGGTTCTTTCTTGAGGGCATATTCTTGTGTTAATGCTTGTTGCTTTTGTGTATACTATTCAAACTTTTCTCAAGGAATTTCAAATGAATGTAAGTAAAATAATTATTGAAATTCCAATAGAGGTAAAATAATTAATTCTATTATTAAGTTAATTGCTAATTTAGTAATTTCATACCTTTACTATGATAGATTTGTTTTGCCATTGACTTAGTTCTAGAGTGTAGATACACACAAATGGAATTTTGGGAAAGAATTTTGAGATGTGTATATGGGTATTGTAGGAGGTAGGTCAAAACACCCCCTACAGTCTAGATTGAGTTTGGTTGTACTTGTAGATTCACCATATAATTAGATATGAACTCAATGGTAAAATTATTGCAAACCCTCTAGCATGTAGATTGAGTTAGGTTGTAGCTTTCCCTAAATAATTTATCAAATAATTATAAACTAAATAATAAATAGTAATTGTTATCACATATATAGTAGTCAGGCTACCATATTCTATTTTCAGATTTCAGTACACTTTTTCAGCCAGTTCCTTACATATGAGATGCTAAGATAAGCATCTATGATGGATCACTATTTGATGATGGACTATAGTAATCTCCTATGTCATAACTGAGTCTCGGGACACTCAGATTTGAAGACTGATGTAGCCATTTAGCCATTTACAGAGCAGTCAGTATTGCCCAGAGTTGCAGCAGCAGTTTCTCAATGGAGAGATGTTGGTTCAGATTGGTTATTTGCATGTATATGACTCGGCATGTATTATCTTGTGCTATGGTTATTATTGCTTTTATATTCATTCTTGTGACATGTCTTGGCATTTAGTGACATGATCTGGCGATCATATAAAGACGTGGACTTGGTTGTATTGATATTATGTATGTATGTCCCTACTTAAACCTGGAAAGTCTTGACTCATACTCATTGGTTTTACCCTCCTTAGGGAGAATAGAGGAGATCATTCCCACCATACTTTGGCTTGCTAGTGTTGGTCTCATTGTTCACTATCTCCACCCATCCAGTACCTCCCAGTTATGTTTATATCTCGACCTACTACTTGACTTGTGGCATGGAGGACCTTTCCCCACTATAGCCTCTTTGTTGAATAAGCTTCCCTGTTTATTTGTGTCTCGACTCTAAGTTGCCTAGGTTGTGTTGGCTAAACCTGAAACAAATAGCGCTGCCATCAATACAATGTATATGGAAATGAAATGAATATCTTGTGAAAAGCCCATTCATGAAAAGAAGTGTTTCTGAACATAAATGAATGCAAGGCAAGCCTAATGAAATTGGCTTTGAAGTGTAAATGTGAAATGTGAAATGTAAAACCCATGTAACAAGTGTTTTTAAACACGCATGGAGCATGAAGCCTTAATAAATAAAAATCCGTGTAACGAATGCATGGATCAAGGCTATGGAAACTCAAAGGACAAAAAAGCAATGGTTCTTAAAAGTTATATCTAAAGATTGCTAGCCTCACTTCTATTTTTGTTGGATTGTGAGCATTTGTCAAGGTGAATAAGCACCTTTGAACGTAACTTACCCATTTGTGAGACACTGCCATCCCCTGTGTTATTGCTTGTCCGGCATATGCTAGAGTGAGTATCCCCTTTCCATATCCAAAGTGTCACTGTGTCAAGTTAGTAGTCACCCTTAGGCTAGCCTTTTGATTTTTAGCCTTCATCCTTCACTAGCAAATTGATTACAACTATGAAGTGAGTATGGTCTTGAACGGCTGGTCTGAGTCATAATTAATAATCAACAAAACTCAATTTGGTTGGAAGATCGCCAGTGAAAAGATTACTACTTGTTATAACTGTTACTTGAATGATTTGTAGAGCATGTCTTAACCTCTAACACTTGCAGCAGTGTGATGTTAGCCTAGGTCATATTATTGGTCATGTACAGATTATTATTATTTTATCTGTCCAGGCATATTAGATATTGTACATGATCATACAGAGATCAGTAGGGTGTATGAGTATACATCTTCGATGGATTTGGGTTCCCTGAGTCCAATGCGACAGTTTGTTTTTAGTTCTGGGCAGTTACAGTGATGATTTGTCTCAGTATACCATTCTGATGCAGTTTTGCCATGTTAAATGGCCTATCAGAGCAGAGGGGTGATTTGATTAGTTCACCTAGGGCATTGTATGAGGAAGGGGTGGTTCGGCCACTTGTTTTAACCATTTTACCCCCTTCCCAGAGAGCCTGGTGGGCTCAATTTGACAACGCATGCACTCTGGATGGCAGTTTGGGCAGGTTCACAGTTCCTGAGGTAGATTAACAATGGTGAAAATGGCTACTGAGGAATTCGATTTGGGCTACTGAGGCAAGGAAATGGCATGGGATGAGTTTTGATGATGAGTGTGATGTTTTCCACCCCTTCTCCAGCAATTTCAGTATTCACAAGGACCCACACCCATCTCTCTAGCATATTTTATGATTTTTAGAAGCTTTTGGAGGCTCACGATTTTCTCAGAGAGACAATATTTTGCACTTAAGAGTTATATTTTATTTATATTGTGCCATGGGGACACACTAGGGGTGTTAGACACTACCCCTTAGACCCACCATGAGCTTTATTCATGTTTATTTTGGCATATTGAGTGGGATCCCGTCTCCTAGGGCGATTTGGTCCATTGATGTGTTATATTATTATATTGATCCATATACTTCATGTTGAGCTCATCCCAACCATTAATTAGAACATTTTGATCTTTTAATCTTAGCCATCCATTCAAAAGGTGGTTAGGATTTTTTTATCTCTTCGTCCTATTTAAAGGAGAGAGCTTCTCATTGTAAAGGGGGTCTTTGGCTCTTGGAATCTTGATAATAGAAAAACTCTTTTGTGGAAATTATTGGGTCTCCTTTGCATCTGATGTTCTTCAACGATGATTGGAAAGTCTATTGCATCCTAGCATTTGAGTATTTGCGGTGAGATCTATATTTTCGTGGAATCTTTGTTGTCTACAGGAGGGCGACTTCACTTGGGCGTTTTTGTAGGGCTTCCTCAACTCGCTTGTTTGGCATCGCTTGTACCAGGGAGTTATCATTAGTATCATTGTGATCTATGGTTTCATCTTGTTACTTCTTTTGTAGCATTTGTCCATTTCTCTTGATGCATCAAATCTGATATTGTTGACGTTTGTTCTGCAGGAGGGAGGGCGCATTGGCTTCCTTGGGTAAAACGATTTGCATAGAGCACTCATCCAAATCTTCTCAAATTGGTCGGGAAGGCATAGATCATCATCATCAAGGCACCTACAAGGTTGTCTAGGTAAGATCCACAGGTTAGTTCTTCTTTTCTTGGTTCCAATCCATTGGCACTCTTATTTTACTGTCAAACCCTTAACTTAAAATAATTGAAAAATATTATGGTTCAAACCGCTTGGTAAATTGGAAAACCATTTCTGGGTATTGTACATCGGGTCGAACCCTAAGTGGGTTCTTCTAAACGTCATGCTTAGGTGACTCCATTGGGCCCAAACCCCAAAGCACTAATCTCTCAACCCTAGCACAAATCCTCACTTAGCCAATTTTTCTTGTGTTTTGATCTCATCTCTGAGGCTTAAGTACTTTGATATTGTCATACCTTTCATCAAGTCTATCCTCTGGGACTAGATAGCCCCAATCCTATTCTTAACCTCCCTGTATTGGACACGGTTCCCAAGGCAGTGGATATTTTCATCATTTGTTGGTACCTTGATTCTGGATCTAGTAGTAAGACTCATAAGTCACTTGTATTTCAACCCTGGATCAGTTTCACACTTAATAAACCTCTTGATCCAAACCATAACTCACCTTGTGACTTCATCCATAGATCTAGGGTTTATTTCACCTTACACCTTACATATTTCATATTCCATTGATTTGATCTGGTGTATTGGTTTTATCTCTCCTATCGGGAGTAGATCTGGGTCTCCCCCATTGTTGTCTTGGGCTAAGGCAATATCAAGTGAAGATTGCCTTGATTGGCGTGACAACCATTCAATTAGGAGTCAAGGCTATCTCGGTTTCACCTCTTTGGTTGCCCATCCATCTTGGATCCATCTCATAGGGGCAACTACAAGTTTGGTGATAACGGTAACCTAAAGTTTAACAATGACTTAAAACTAACCAAACAATGTAACACTGACACTAACCTAACAGTAATGGCACTAACATTAACAGAGTAGAACCAAGAAGAACAATGACAAAACAAACAGAGAAAAGAGATGAGAATTAACGAATTAAAAGATAAAATTTAAAAGTAATTGCATGCCTATGGTTTATAATGAACACTTAAGACTTGTGGGGTGGCAGGTGCAGGGGGGGCTCTCTATCACCTGGGTGGAAAAGAATAACTGAAGTTTTCTTGGGGCTTGGGTGTCACGACTCTTGACAAACAATCAAGTTGAAATGTATATCTTATTCTTAGGAATTGAAGTTCTGAAAGGCATCCAATTGCAACAGGTACTAATGTTTGATGATTCTCTTCACATCATAAAGTTGGCAAGGAAACAAGCTGCAAGGCAGGGAACTGTTTAGGTCAGGACCTATCACAGAATATCTTGGAGTCTTCAAGACCTAAACAATGTGAAATTTCTGCATATCAAAGAACATAAAATCATGTTGTTGATCATTTAGCAAACAAAGCAGTCGAGCTTTATAACGGAGTCTTGGTGCAAAATGAGGGACCCTCCAAACAAATATGGTTGCCTTCGGAACTTGAAAATTATGAATGCTTATTCAATATAAAAAAATTGGTTTGTATGGATCATGGAGGCAAGCTAGCCATGCGCTCCATACGGCAGTCAAGTATGAAGCAATGTGCAAAAGGTCTTGTCAAATTTATCTCAAGCAAGGAGGCCGCTTCTATCTCACATGCCCTCAGGGAACTGTTTAGGGCAGG
>LPNX010457226.1:1452973-1518056 GCA_001517045.1 Pseudotsuga menziesii | reverse complement strand
GATCATTTAGCAAACAAAGCAGTCGAGCTTTATAACGGAGTCTTGGTGCAAAATGAGGGACCCTCCAAACAAATATGGTTGCCTTCGGAACTTGAAAATTAAGAATGCTTATTCAATATAAAAAAATTGGTTTGTATGGATCATGGAGGCAAGCTAGCCATGCGCTCCATACGGCAGTCAAGTATGAAGCAATGTGCAAAAGGTCTTGTCAAATTTATCTCAAGCAAGGAGGCCGCTTCTATCTCACATGCCCTCAGCTCTTCTGCTCCTAGTCTCACATCAAGCAAGTTTCATATAATATGGCCCTTTGTTTAGGCATCAGCAATGCAGGTGGGATTTCTTGGTAATTGCTGAGTTGGAATGCAGACAGGGAAGTAGTCAGCGCTCAGCCCATTGTGGAAACTCCTAGCAGAAATCACCAAGTAAGCTATAGGACAAAGGCTCTCAGTTTTTGAACTCGCTGCTGTACCAGGACATTGGCGTTAAGAACTTGTTTCTGTATAGGTTGCAGGTTGTTAGCCTGCATGCCTCGCCCTCCTTTCCTATTTCGGTTGTAGATTGTTCTGTCGCTGTTGGGTTTGGGAACTGCAATATTGTTTCTTAGTGGATAGGAAAAGGAACGGCTCATCCATTGAATCGGGATATAGTTGATGGGGAAGTCGTTAATGAGATAAGAGATCATGATAATGCTCAGGATGATTAACTCCCAAATAGACAATATGAAACAGTCCATTGAACACAAGATGCGCTCGAGTCTGGAGTCAAGGAGCAGGAGGACAAAATAGATCAGCTCGTCAGTGAGTCTAAAATGCATTTTAATATAATTTTGGGGTTTGCCCAAGGAACACAACCTCAAGCTAGCAATGTATGGGGGTCCAAGGGAAATAGAAGAGGAGATGGCACAAGGCAACAGCAGCCATGTTTTCTCTTATCATTGTCAATGTCTATGTTTTTCCTTGCATAGTTATTCTATGAAGGTTTATTAGACAATACAGCTTCAGGACATTTTTGAGTTTTTGTAAGTAATTTGCACTATATATGCTGCAGGAAATCTTGAAAGATCTGCTGTTCATATAGCAGAAATTTTGTATCTGAATCTATTGTAAATCTTTGGCTGTTAAGGATTTCCTCTGTCGTTTTATGATATAATATATTTACTCGTTCCTGTGAGAAAAAATGAACATTGAAGTCTTTAAGTGATTGCCGTTGCCTTGGTTCCATTCCTAGCTCTAGAGTCCAAGCAATAGATTAACGTATCCACTATCCAACTGTTAATGTCCAAGCAATAGATTAATAAATCTTACATGTTATCTTATGGGGGGAGTGTTGATCTTATAGATAGAAAACATGGGGTTTAGGGTTGCCAAAAATTGTGGATTTTTTACCATTAAAACGTGTTTTAACTAGATCTGAGTTCAAACAACTATATATGTATTTTGTTTTTGAGATGCATATCAGTTTTCAAGATCCATTTTGGTTTTTCAAGATCTGTTTAGCCATTTTCAAGATTTGTTTCAAGGTCTAATCATATCAAAATCCGATTTGTGCATCCTTCAATCCAACACCACAAATAGATGGTTCTAGAAACTTTGCTTTTATTGGAAGTATTCCATATACTTGATATTGTGGTATATGGACATATTGGGGCAATCCTACCCTCTCCAAGTTTTTTCGCACCATATCATTAGCATCCAATTTATTTCTAACTTCCATCAGTTTGGCACTATCTTTCCTAAGACATCATTTACTCCCACTCTCGACCAAAGGATGCCTCTTCCTTTGTGGGGAAAGGATAAATAGGATAATTACTCTATTGGGGATCGTTGGAAGGCCAAGAGTCCCCAACCCTTCAACTTCCCCAATCCCATTGAGCTCCTCCTCTTTTGTCTTCTCTTCATTTCTCATTTGAGTAATAGTCTCATGTTTTTATTTTTAAAATACATAAAATTGTTCTTTTTAATACATTTTTTAACTATGAAATTTCCCATGCTGACTTTCAAGTACTATATTAATGTAAGGGTCAACACCAGCGGTGATAGCATGGAACCTTGATGCCATCAAACTTGTCTCATACCTCATCCATAACCTTGAACCTAACCTATGTCAATCATAATTGAGCTTTCATCTGAAGCCAATTGTTGTCATTCGGATCAGGGTTAGCCTTCTTTATACAATCATCTCTCTTTGATTTTCCCACTTTTAGTAAAATACATGCAACAATAGAAGAAAACAAGTACAGCAACAAATGAGAAGTTACAAATCATTCGATTGGCATACTTCATATTCTCCAAAAATCTTTTTTGTAAGGAAGCAATCGTTCATATTCCACTTATTAGACTGTATTTTAATGTCTAGGCTAATCTAAAGTGATAACAAATTAGCGTTATTCTAATGTGTATTTACTAACTTAAATATTTGAAGTACTAGATATGACCATTAAATATACGTCTATCCTCCCTTAAATACTAGAAATTATACCAAACTTATCTAAAATACACAAACTTTTCTAGACCAAGAGGCTAGCTATATATATTTGTAGTTTCTCATGAGTTGCATTATATCGCAACTTTGTTTCTCATTCTCCAACAGCTGTCAAGTTTAGTGACAATGCACTTCCGCATGCTTTGTTTGAGCATAAAAAACAAGATTCTTTGTCAACTTCACAGCACGCTGACTATCACAGTAGCATAACTTGAAAATCAACAAGTATCCTCCTTGACTACACTCGATCTACAGCCGCAATCACTGCTACCCTACACTCCACTTCAATGGAGGAAATTATCATTTATATCAAAGCATATAAAGTTCCCCTGCTGAAGGATATAAACCATATACCAACTACACATTGAAATGATGGGATCTGATAATGTTGGCCCTTATATCTTCGGAAAAGAAGAATAGCATAGCAAAGAATCATACATCTATCAAGGCTCGGCATGCTTCTCCACAACGAAGAAAAGTTTTCATTGAACATAGTTCTTATTTGAAAATATGTAAAGACAGATGCTTCAAACTAAAAACCTAAATCTGCCACACAAGTTGCACTAGTAACATTGAAAACCTACATTCAGCAAATATAGCAATACTCTGAAATTGCAGTAGACATGCAGTGATGCTGCATATTTCTTTTTGCATAGCCATGAAAATGCACAGTACTGATACTAAAAATGTACCCTATGGTAGACTTCATGTCATCAACTAACCTTGACCAATCTGAATCTATATAACCTGTGAGTAGGAAATCCTCTCCTTTGCCATACATTAGGCCAATCTCCACGGTACCCTTCACACCTTAAAATTCTTTTGACCACCATCCAATGATCAGCTTTGAGGGCTAAGTTCGTAATATTGCTTACTCTTGCGTGTGCACTGTGGTCATTTGCTGGCTCTCCCCCGCTAGGATTAGGCTCTTGCTGAGTGCAATTATTATATATGTAATTAGGCTTTTTCTGCTTGCTAAAAAAAGATGGGGCTTGAGGCACTTCGTTAGGTCCATCCTTTAATTCCTCGGCTGATGACTTTTTATGTTATATATGTAATTATGCCTTAGGTTCTTTAAAGAAATGCCTGACCAAACACCTTTCAAATGAGCCATATGAGCGTTAAGTGCTTCGTTCGACATCACCGGATCTCACACATTATATATGTAATTACACTTAGATCTTTCCGAATTACTTGTCTGTGTGGATTGTGGAGGAGGAAGCGTTAAGTTGGCTCGGCAAGAATAATAACTATAATAGCGGGGAGGTGCACTGGAACTACTAATCCCCATAAAGTTATAAACGTAGAAATGTAGCTAATTGCCAAGCTCAAATCCATCCTCCTGGCTGTGAGATAGATCAAGCTTAACCCTCTGTTTCTACACTGACTCATTTGTCGCCTCAGAGTCAGATATCTAATAATTTGATATGAACAAAAATTCAACAACGTAGATACTCATACCGTATACGCAAGATAGTATAAGAGAGCAAGTATGCAGGTATGCAAGGATATAGAGATTACAGAACTATGGGAGAGTGATCAAATTTGACCATGTCTCCAATAAAATACAATAAAGTGGGTGAGAAATCAATTAAAAATTTAGACTAAGTCACCAAAAAGAGAGAAGAATAAAGTATAGGGTCTTCTGACAAACCCATGTCCCTACTAGAAAGAAAGTGCTTGACCCAGTGGCAGAGTGAACTGTCAAAGAGAAGATGTTCATGAAATAATGTCGGTGGAGTGCTTGACCCAGTGGCAGAGTGAACTGTCAAAGAGAAGATGTTCATGAAATAATGTCGGTGGAGCTCCTCCCCGTAGGAAAAAACTCTAAGCACGCTGAAAACCAAGAAGAAACAGCACTGATGTAGGAGAAACAAAGGGAACTAACAAGTAGCATAGTGCACAAATGATGGAATGCATTTTGCTAAATAGTTGTAATGCATGGTAACAAGGAGTGAAATGGATCCTTGTCTGAAGCAAGATGATGATATGAAGGAAAAGGTAGTATTTGTTAATTTTTTATTTAATGCAGATCTGATTTGATTATGTAGCAGAACAGTAGTAACTGATTTTTCACTTTTAGCAGTCTTTAGCATATAAATCAGAATTTATAAACCAGCAATAGATAACTAGCAGTAAAGAAGACAACCATCCACAAGAACACAGATTTTTACCCTGGGGAAACCTTTTCAGGAATAAAACCCCAGCAAAGAATAATCTTCCTTAACATGAGCAGATTTAAGATGAACAGACTTTACAAAGATGCCCCTAGGGCTTATTACATACCAAGAGAAACAGAGATGAACCATCTGGAATTTGAATGCATCCCACTGTCCGACTTTAGATGATGATATTAGACCTGCTGTAGATGACAGCCCTAATCCTGTTCCAAATTGATGATGTCAGCCCTCTAGCAAGCAACGACAGCCTTGATCCTGCTCAAAACTCATAACGGTACTCCTAGGGCTCGATCTGAGTTATGGCATCCCTCTGGGACCTGATCAGTGTCACGGCATCCCGCCTAGGGCTTGGACAAACCCTCAGCAGTCCTTCTAGGGCTAGATCGGACCCTAGGCAGTCCTTCTAGGCTTGGAACAGACTTTCGGCAGCCCTGTTAGGGCTTAAACAAACGTTCAGCGGCCCTGTTAGGGCTTAATCTGAGCCACGGTAGCCCTGTCGAAGAGAAGACAGCTCTGTTGAGGAAGACAGCAGTCCTTGTGAGCCTGCTTGCTGATCCAAAACCTCAAAAATGATAGAGCTGACATGAAGAAGATAAGCAGCAGCTGAAAATACCCCAAAACGAAGTCTTGGACAGAGATAATGATTGATTGAATGATGTTGATCTCTTGAGAGTGTTCCTCATTTATATTTTATCATTGAGCAATCCAAGGGTTAACCTCCATAAGTCGAGGAGTCAACAAATAACATAGAATACTTTAGTTAGGGTCCTTTTAATTTTATTGTGGGCTTTTAGCACTTTATTAGGGCTATATAACCACATCTTCTTATCAAGTCATCTTAGGGAAACACGTTAGCCCTTCTCTTGGTCTTCATGGTCCACACATGCCAACTCAAGTACATCATCATATACAAGGAAGATTATTCTTTGGGTGGCCAGTCGCTTGAGAAGGTCCCATAGCCCAATGACCAAGGAGAGGAGTACATCACACAACACTTGCCTAGACCCAGTCTAGGGATTCTAGTGATGGCCTGGTAACTGACCAGGTGCCTCAGCCCCAAGCTTAATCAAGTTGACTACTAGTCAACATCTTGGTAACGGACCAAGTGCCTCAGTCCCAGACTAAATCATCTTCCTAGTAACTGACTAGGTGCCTCAGTCCCAGACTGAATGATATTCCTGGTAACTGACCAGGTGCCTCCATTCTCCCAGAGAATGGCTCTCGATGCTGCTCAAAAATCAACACTATTGTCAGTCCTCCCTGCTGAAGTTGGAGGACCCCATGATCTAGTGGAACACTTTGAAGTTTGAAAGGGATAGAAGACTGTGAGAACAACTTTGCATGGACAACAAAAGGTTGGTCCATCAATGGTATGAAGACAAGGGAGGATGGGGTAAATACATTCAAAATGTGGCTCCATCCATTGGCTCACCAGTAAGGAGACCTTCAAGTAGTGGCAATGTACAAGTATAGGGATGTGTGGTTCTGTTGGTAACATGAAGAACTGCCAAAGAATTGTATTCTAAAGAGAGAGAGACACCAAAACAAACTGCAGTTGTGGCTGTTGTGGCTTATGTGATGTGTTAGGTATGTTGGCATCACCAAGAGGACAGTCATATGTTGGGGCATTTTGATGATCATGAACAGAGGTAAGAGGTGTCAACATTGTAAAAAATGCCATAGGAGTAAAAACCTCCTAATTAGAGACCAACAATGACTAGAGAACCTGCTACATGGTCTTGAGCTCAAATCTGTTAATTTTATGAGCTCAAATCTGGTTATTAGTCCCAAATAATTTACTGGCAACTATTAACTAACAACGCACTAAGATCTAAAAATCACGCAGCGGAAAAACACGGGAAATCATTCACACATTTGACACTTAAGATTTACCTTGAAAAAAGACAACTGGGGAAAATCCACCAAACAGTTTGATTTTTATTAATGATAAAAACCCTGGGCTCCCGTCTTGGGATAATGGTCCACCAAGGAATACAATACAGCAAAATAGCCTAGCATATCACCTGGATGCTACTCTTTTCCTCTTACCTCTGCCCCCTACGACTGCACACTTAGCTAATAGTCCTTCATCAACCAATCAATGAGATCCCACTCACTCTATGTGAGTAACTGATGTGTCTCCTCCTCTCACCTATGCTATCTTTTATAACATTACAATATGGAAATACCTAGGGCCAATACCATGGGTCCTTTAGTTCGTTTTACATAATTGATAACAAAATAACATTCACTTTAATAGTTCACTTAATTAAAGTGAAACTCCTTACTCTAAGAAGTCTCCTGGACAACTCTTGCATGCCAGACACTTAGCCTATGTAGAAGATATTGTATGATGCTACAAAAACCAACACTCCCTCTTAGTGAGGAAGGTACTTCTCTAAGAGCCACCTGAAACCAGTTCTCCCTCTAACCTTGGCACATTGTCACTCACATCATCCTACACACTGGTGTTCTTCCAACCCTATTGGTTAGTTGCTCCATATTTACCGAAAGACACGGAATCAACAATTCTACGCACAGTATACATCAATGCCAAGAAGTTTGAAAACTTCATCAAAGGCATGTTCTCCCTCACTAGGCCCCTAGGAGTTGTCTACGAGCATCCATCAATGTCATCTCAAACCAGCTAAGTCTCCTGTCATAACTGGAAGGCGCCAACACCCTCTTCCCCTTTGAAGGTTTACTCCCCATACTAGAAGTCTGTGAACTCTACTCACCCTCAATGTTTTTTGCTTCTTGACCTCTGACACAAACACTGATCCAACTACAGGCTTTCCCTGTAACCTATAAACTTTGCCCTCTCTAACACCAAGAACTCATTATGAGTCTATGCCAGATCCTATCGATCGAATGAGAACTTATGCCCTCTCAAAAGAGAGTGCATACCCATTGTCCTCCAATGTCAATACTGAGGCCAAGTTCATCCCGAGCTTTGGTACATACACCATGTCTACCACCTCCAAAGATCCTCTTGACTCTAGCTGAAACTTGATTGTTCCAACTCCTTTCACAACACACTTGGCATGAGTGCCAAGCTCCACCTAAAAATCTAGGCCTGTCGTTGTCAACCTAATGAACAGTTCATGTGTAACAATTATGTGACGAGTAGCCCCATACCCACTGCCCTCCAATGTCAATACTGAGGCCAAGTTCATCACGAGCTTTGGTACATACACCATGTCTGCCACCTCCAAAGATCCTCTTGACTCTAGCTGAAACCTGATTGTTCCAACTCCTTTCACAACACACTTGGCATGAGTGCCAAGATCCACCTACAAATCAAGGTATGTCGTTGTCAACCTAGTGAACAGCTCATGTGTCACCATTATGTGACGAGTAACCCCACTATCCACAAACCAGGCACTACTAGAAACTGTGCCAGAAATACAAGAGACTAATGAGAAATCCTTCTCGAACTTTTCGGCAAACTCTTCTTCAGCTTTTGTAGCTGTTGCTACTTGTTGAGACTTGCTCTTCTTTTGAGCTTCTATAGCTGCTGCTACTTGTTGAGACTTGTTATTCTCTTTCGTACATTCAAGACACTGTGAAGCACAGTGGCCACACTTGTGGCACGTAAAGCACTTAACTTTGCTCAAGTCCTTCTTCTTCTTCACCACCTGTGAAGTACCTATATTCTTCTTGTTCCTCTTTGCCTAACTGGCAAGAGCAACAATTTCCTCATCATCATCCTGTTGGCCTCTAGATAGAGACTTCTCCTGAATCTCCTCCTAGATGAAGTCATCCCATAACCTCTCCCAGTCAGGGAATTTCTCCCATGCAACAATCCCTTTAACGAAAGGTGTCTATGGCTTAGTGAAGCCATTCAGAGCAATCCTCACCAACTCTGGATCTGCCACTTTCTCGCCAACTACTGCCAACTTATCACGAATATGTGTGATCGTGGTGAGATACGAAGCTATAGTATCAATCTCGGACATCTTGGTGCTTCTGAGGTCCTCCTACAGCACCATCTTCTATGTCACAGGGTTCGGCGAATTTTATCCTTCAAGTTCGAAATTCGCCGAACTTTAAAAAAAAATCAAAATTCGTTTAGGTTCGGCGAATTTCAACGCCGAACCTCAAGTCGAATCGAATTGAATCGAACTCCAAGCCGAACTTAATCGAACCCCAAGCGAACTCGAATCGAACTTAAGGCGAACTTAAGGCGAATTTTATGAGTGAACAAAAAAATAAGGTTTTATAATAGGGTTTTATAATTGGGTTTTAACTTTTAAATAAATGTATTTATATTATTATTTAACCATAAGTTTGTTATTATTTATCCAAATCGTATGAAGTTTGAACCATACTTTATAAGTCAGCAAATTTAAAAATCATTAGTCGTGGAACGGTGGAACGGTTTTGTTTGCATTCGAGTTTTCATTGTTCAACAGTCAACCCTGAACCGTGAACGTGGCCGCGACTAGTGCTCAGTGCAGTGCTGACAGTAACTGCAAATCGGCCCGTTTCAAGTGCCCTGGTGACAGCAACTACAAATCGGCCGCGGCTGGCAGCCCTCGATCGATTCCGTGACTGCACAGTGCACGCAGCACACCACATCCGCGACGGTACTGACACTACAAATTCCACAGCATGGACAGCCTTTAAATTCCTTACTGTATGGACAGCCTTTAAATTATATCTGTTTTACTGTATCATGTATGGACAGCCTTTAAAGATATTTCAAGGATTATATGTGTTTTACTGTATGGACAGGCTACAGCCTTTAAAACTTTTACATTATGGACAGCCTTTAAATTTGTATTTTGAAGACTATAACAAATTATATTTTGAAGACTATTACAGCGGCCAGCTTATATTTTGAAGATTGTATGTAGTTGATTGATAAGAGCCTATATTTTGAATTTAGTGGACAGCCTTTTAAATTTAGTGGACAGCCAGCCTTTTAAATTTAGTGGACAGCATTATGTTTAATAGTTTACATATTATTGAATCATTATAATTTATGATTCATCATATTTATCATGTTTTGTATATTTTGGAGGTTGCAACTTGCAAGTTGCAGCATTGAACATAAATTATAATGATAAAATTTGATATATTTTCTTCATTTGTTTTATTGTATATTTTATTAGATATATTATTATATATATGAAATTTTTTATATCGGCGAACCTAATGCCGAACCTCATCCCGAACTTCATAAAAAAAATCGAATTCGAATCGAATTTCAAGGTCGTCGAACTCGAATTCGAACTCGAACAATGTGACATAGACCATCTTCTTGTTTTGATTTTTACTCTTATATAAGCCTATCAAAGCATCCCAAATCACCTTAGTTGACCTCTTCTCAATTAGGTGAGGAATCAAATGATCCTTCACCGCATCCAAGATTATTGCCTTGACCTTCACATCTTTCAGAGTGTGAGTTGCCAAGACCTTGGGATCTGTTGACACAGTCAACCCTCTGCTGCAAACTCCCACAGATTGTTCTCCAAGAGAACCAACATGACATGCGCCTTCCAAGGGCTGTAGTTGGATGCGCCCTCCAACCTTTCTTCAAAACTTATTGTAGTAGCCATCTTTTAACTTGTCGTTGTTTTTGCTCGTCGCCTGGATCTATAGCTTATAGCTTCCCAAGCTTCCTACAGCTTTTTGTTGGTACTCAGACTCTTTTCTAGGCTACCCGAGCCCTTTTGGTTGCATCCTGAGGTCTGTCCTACGCTGCACGAGGACACCCTGACCTCTCTACGGTTGCCCGAAGCCTTTCTAGGCCTACCCAAGGCCTTTTAGAGGCCACCAAAAATTTACGGGTTTGCTTCCCAAACTGTTATGGGCTGCCCCAAATTTTCCTAGGCGTTGCTCAGTTGTTTCGTGCCCCTACTCGAGGCCAGTAACAATGTCTTGCCTAGGTGGTCTACTAGTGGCTGAGTTTTCTTAGTTCTACCAGGTGGCTTGCTTTTCTCACCTAACAGTTGAGACGGCTACACATCGCCTAGCGACTGCTTGCAGCCCGAACTCCATGTGCTCCTGCTGACAACTTTTCCCCATGTCGCAATCGTAAGCAGCTATGTTGGTTGTTCCACGCAACCTGTTGCTTCCTCCAACCGCAGTATCTATGCTTCTGCCTGCCCACGTGACCTCCTGTTGCCACCACGTCGTCCAAGCAAATTCTCTGTCGGCAAGCTCTTGTCTCCTGCGGCGTCGGCTACTTGCTGTCTGAGCCACCAACCGCTGGCCCCCGCTTCGTTCCACCACGAATCTGCAACTTCCCCATAGCTCTGCTCTGCCAACTGTTGCAGCATCCTGCTGCTACCTTTGCGAGCAACCTATGTCACTGCTCCCTTTTAATGACACCTCTCGTCGACGCAAAAGCTCCCTTTGTCACATGTCCCCGCTGCCAATCAACTGCCCCTTGCCCACGATCACAAATTCGATGCTTAACTCTCCAACTTTCGACGACTAATCTGGCTACCTGCCCAAGCCCACGTGCGCATAGACCTTTCGCCTACCTGCCACACCTTCGATCTGCAGCTTCAGCATGACCTAAGCCCCTGCTCTATAGTTAGCTCCTCCTATTCTAGCCTAGCCCTACTTCGATCCAGACCATTACTGTGGGCTCCCATGGCCACGTCCATGTGTAAAGAAGCTGATCTTCGCGACTATACACTACTATACGACTTTTGTATGGCTCATACAGTTGTTGTACGATCCCTTTTTTTAAATCCTCATAAACTTGTCGAATTACGATTCCTACTCTGAGCAAAACTAGCTCTAATACCATGTTAATTTTCTAAGCTTAGATCTGGTTATTACTCCCAAAATATTTACTGGCAATTATTAACTAACAATACACTAAGATCTAACAAATCATGCAACAGAAAAACACAGGAAATCATTCACACATTTGACACTAGATTTACCCTAGAAAAGCCCAACTGGGGAAAACCAACAAACAGTTTGATTTTTACTAATGATAAAAACCCTGGGCTCTCGTCCTAAGAAAATAACCCATTGAGGAATACAATACAGCAAAATAGTCTGGCCTATCACTTGGCTACTCTGACCTCTGCTCCCTGCACACCTACACACTTAGCTAACAGTTCTTCGTCAACCAATCAACGACATCCCACTCACTATGTGTGACTAACTAATGTCTCCTCCAACGTTATCAGAATCTGACCAATGATTGAACCAACAAAGCCCAAAATATGAACCGAAAAAAAAACAGGATAAAAACCGATCGACCAAAAAACACATAAAATATTCATATTTTGTACAAAAACATATATATTCATGTGCATACATATGAATCCAAACCATTAATACACAAATAAGCAATGTTTCTCATATATATAGCAAGTACAGGAGCAAGTAACCAAACTACAACAAAGAGGCTCTAAATGGCCCCTAGAGTCCAAAAAAACGGGTTTAGGGTTACATTAGAATCTTTAGGATAGAGTTTTTTATGTTTTTTTTAATTTGAAAAACCGTAAACGTGTCCCTTTTCTTCCCCTCAATTTCGTAAGTCACGTAACCTAAAATACGTAACTCAAATCCTTTGCAAAATTAAAATCAAAATATTATCGACAATAGTCTTTCCCGTCAGAACCTTGCCCTTCTCAAGGGCAGAGCCCATTCAAACTCCGTTACAACTGCGAGAAAATTTAAATAATCTAATAATAAAAAAAGCGGACACACTATATTTCAATCTGAAGGATTCATCTTCCCAATCGAAACTACATCACAACTAGCTGCTCATTTTATCACAACATTAACACAGCCATATCTCTGGAGCCGCATCCAAATCGGAGCAGCCATATCATAGCTACTCATGTTGCTAAGAAATAGTCTCTAATTTTCCAATGATTTGATATCCCCAAATCACTGCTTTTTCAATCAACCACACGTTTGTATATAATTTCAACGATACGGTTCGACATAGTATGAGAGAGTACGGACCGAGCAGTTCGAAGGTTTTGCTCTCGATCCATACAGAACCAGCCAGTTCGAAGGTTTTGCTCCGGTTCCATACAGAATCGGTCAATTCGAGGTTTTTCTTCAGTTCCATACAGAACTGGCCGGTTCACAACTGGTCCAAGACAAAACCAGGGGTTTTTCCAATCAAGGCACCTAACTGGACCGGTTAGGCCTGTGAACTGATCGAATCGACCGATTTTACCGACTTCGGTCCAGTTTCGATAACACTAGTTTCCTCTCACCTAGGTTGTCTTTTATAACATTACAATATGCAAATACCTAGGGCCAATACCATGGATTGACAAATACCATGGGCCCTCTAGTTCATTTTACATAAAGTAATAACAAAAGTACATTCACATTAATAGTTCACTTCATTAAAGTGAAACTCCTAAGTCTGAGAGGTCTCCAAGGCGACTCTTGCATGCCAGACACTTGGCCTATGCAGAAGTACCTGTCTGATGCTACGAAAATCAACACAATCATGGTTTCGTACATGTGGATTTAAAACTATTGTTGTTGTTGTGCAAATGTTCTTTTTGTGTTGTCATTATCCCAATACCCCAAATCTAGAAGGGGATAAAATGAATTCGAGATCACCAACACAAATCTAAATGAGTGTATTTCTAATCAAGTTTGAGTAAGTTTTCTCCAATTTTGATTTTAGCTATGTTTTGTTAGTCTCTTACATAAGCAAAGATACTGCAAAATTTTAATAGTAGGCTAACTACAACAACCTTATGGTTATGTTGTGTGACATTTTGCAATAGTTTTGTTACAAAAGAATCTCATATTGAGCCCAAGGCATTCTTAAGTGAGATGCAGATTGTTTGTACTCTTATGTTGATATAGCCAAAGGGAGGCATCAACTCATGCAAATATCAATAATGAAGCTCAGGTCATTGACGTCATGTACATCAATCCCATATTTTTATGTTAATATAATATAAGTTCGTTTTTCACAAAAAAAAAACAATCTTCGCCCAAATCAAAGTGATCTTCTCTTTATCAATTCCACAAACCTTGTCTCTCAGGGGGTAAGACAATCGACAATCATCAGGCCATAGGAACCTCCATATTAACTTATAATCAAACACAATGAATTTTTCTTTAAAACACAATGATTTTTTCTATTAAACACGCAACTTCAAAAGTATGGTAACTTTTCTAAGTTTCTTCCTGCCTTCCTGCGAGGCTTAAACAGGCATCTAATATTCTAGTTCAAGCAATTAATCAATGGTCATGTATATCAACTTCATCCATCATAACAGTATATATGTTCCAAATTCCATGATTGTCAATATTATTATTGCTTCTATGTAATTTTTTGCTAGTTTATCTCGAACGTAACAAATCTTGTAGGTTAACAAATTACCTATCCTATAAAAATACTAGACAAGAAAAGGCTAAGGCAATCTCCTAGAAGATAGGATATGGAACTTTAATGTTACCTTGTTCCATTAGATGTAGTGTTAGCAGGGACGGTCATTCCAAAATGGTTCACAATTTTTATGGTCCAAACCAGACCCCAAACTAAAATCAACATTAGTTTTAGGCTAAGTCACATGACACGAGGACACGGGACATGGAGGACACGAAAATACGAGTATTCGACACAAGACACGACGACCCCGAAAATAAGACACGACGACCCCGAAAATAGGACACGAGGGACACATTATATATATATATATATATATATTAAGAAAATACATAAATATCTACATTTTTAAAACTAGAACTATATACAATGTACATCAATCATAATATCATTCAATTGAAATATGACAATGATGAATCAATAATACAATTATCAATGAATCATGAACTTTGAACCATAAATTGCATATTTAAAATTTCTGATTAAACCACAAAAATCAAAATGCATTACATAAATATCGAGAGAATGCCACTAGCATAGTGATGTTTGCAGGGGGGGTGCTTTCGAAAAAGTACACCAAGACTGCTTTTCCTAGCAATGATAGCAGGTCAGCAGGGATTCTTGACTTGATACATTTAGATTTGTGTGGACCAATGTCATATGTTTCCTTGAGAGGATATGAGTACTATGTGACATTCATCGATGATCATTCTAGGAACACCTGCATCTACTTTCTGAAGAGCAAGAAATCTTAGGAAGTCTTGCAGAGGTTCCAAGAGTTCAAAGCTCTTGTGGAGAACCAGACAGGGAGGAAGATACGGGTTATCAGATCGGATAACGAGGGCAAATATACCTCCAAGGAGTTTGATGGATATTGCAGATAGGAGGGTATCAAGAGGCAGTTGACGGTTCCTTATAGTCCAGAGCAAAATGGAGTGGCGGAAAGGAAGAACAGGTCTATTGTTGGAGCAGCTAGAGCTACGTTACATGTCCAGTCACTTCCTTTCTTCCTTTGGGCTGAGGCATGCAGTACAACTGTATATCTTCGGAACAGGAGTCACCATTGTGCTGTGGGGAACATGACACCTGAGGAGTGTTTCACAGGCAAGAAGCTTGAAGTCAGCCATTTTCGCATATTTGGTAGTTTGACTTACTCTCATGTCTCTTCTGAGAAGAGGAAAAAGTTGGAGCCCACCGGAAGTCTAGAGAGTTGGAGCAGGGAGAGCAACATGTTCTTGCACCTCAGGTTGTTTCACAGTTACCATCAGTACAGCAGACAAATTCACAGGTTTCCGGAGTTACTGGACCACACAGTGTAGGCACAGGTTCACTAGTATCAGTGGTTCAACCAGCAAGGTCTCCGGGGACAGGTTTTGGGTCTCAGATTACAGGTTCACCGTACAAAGGATCAAGATCAGAGAGTTCACCAGTTGTTGGTACACCAGCTGCTAGTTCATAGGCTATTGGGGCATCTATCTCTGGTAGTTCATCAGACGAGGACAGACTAGTGTGGGAGCAACCTTCAGGGAAGAAGAAGCCTAAGTGGCTTCGGGAGACCCTGAAGGAAGCTAAGGAGTTTGGGACACCCAGGGAGCCAATGAGGGCTATTCATATGCCAAACAGATTGGGCATGGCATTGGTGGCTAGTTTACATGATTCAGAGCCTTCTACTTTTGAGGAGGCCTCCCAGCATCATGTTTGGCGAGATGCCGTGATGGATGAGTACCATTCCATCATGAAGAACGATGTATGGGAGATAATTCCGAGACCTGAGGGGAAGTCAGTGGTGACTTCTTGGTGGATTTACAAGCTAAAGCATGTTACGGATGGTAGTGTGGAGAAGTTCAAGGCCAGGTTTGTAGCGCAGGGGTTTTCACAGGTTGACAGTGTGGATTATGATGATACCTTTGCGTCGATTGCTCGGTATACTTCAATCAGGGCATTGATTTCCATTGCAGCAGAAATGGGTTGGAAGATCCATCAGATGGATGTGAAGACCGCATTTCTCAATGGAATCATTCAGGAGGAGATTTATGTTGAGCAGCCTCAAGGCTTTGAGATTCATGAGAAAGAGTCTCATGTTTGCAGGCTGAAGAAAGCCCTGTATGGGCTGAAGCAAGCTCCTAGAGCTTGGTACTCCAGGATCGATTCTTACTTGCAGGGGATGGGGTTTCAGAAGAGTGAGGCAAATTTGAATCTCTATTTCATGATCATCATGGTTGGAGATGATCCGCTCATTCTTATGTTATATGTTGATGACTTATTTATCACAGGAGGAGAGAGACCCATTGCAGCTTGCAAGAAAGATCTTGCTTTAGGGTATGAGATGACCGATATTGGGTTGATGCACTATTTTATGGGATTGGAGGTTTGGTAGGAGCCTGGACATATTTTCCTGGACAGGGAAAGTATGTTGTTGATATTCTTAGGAGATTTAGGATGGAGGATTGCAGGTTGATGTCGATACCGATGGACACCAACTGGAAGAAGCTTTATGCTTTTGAGGGAGAGTTGGTGGATCCTACACTATACAGTCAGCTCTCGACCAAATTTGTGTTTTGCAGTGAACACTCTCAGTCGGTTCATGGTTGAGCCTAGGAGATTGCATTGGGTAGCTACAAAACATGTGTTGCGATACCTTGCAAGGGCAGTGGAGTATGGTCTGGACTACAGGAGGTCGGATGGGATAAGGTTGATTGGCTTCACAAATTCAGATTGGGCAGGCAGTGTGGCAAACCGGAAGAGCACTTCCGAGTGTTGTTTCAGTTTGGGCTCGGCAGCAGTGTCGTGGTTCAGTCGGAAGCAGAAGTCTATTGCTTTGAGTTCTACAGTGGTTGAGTATATGGCAGCCAGTCAAGCCAGTTGCGAGGAACTGTGGCTTCACAAGTTGCTGGTGAATTTATTTGATTAGGAGCTGAGGCCTACGGTGATCTACTATGACAATCAAAGTTGCATCCAGCGCTCTGAGAATCCAATATTTCATGACCGGTCAAAGCATATTGAGATCAAGTATCATTTCATCCGAGATTATGTTCAGAGAGGAGCAGCGACATTGCAGTACATTTCCACTAATAAGCAGGTTGCAGATATTCTGACGAAATCTTTGGGGAGGGGCAGGTTTGTTTTCTTCAGGGACAAGTTGGGAGTGGTGCAAAACACCTTCCTCGGTAAGAGGGAGTGTTGACTTTTGTACCTAGGAAAGTGTTCCCCTAGGCGACTTTAGCCTTAGTCACTTAAAAGGGAAAATTAAAGTGACCCTTGCATTAAATGACTTGAGATGAGCATTTAATGTGACTTTAGAGATTAAAGTCAAATTTTTACAAATTTAAGTGAGCAAGTGGATTTAATATTTATGAGAATTAAATGAGAGCATTTAATCTCATCCATTGATCTAGTCTAATCTCGGACATTGGATTAGATAGCTCCTCACCTACCTAGGGTTTAGACAAAAGCAAGGGAAAAAGGCATTTGCTTTCATTCTTGAGATGAGAGTGAAGAGACGAGAGAGCAAGAGAGAGGCACAGAATTCGAGGCAGCCATTCTAGAAGTTTTCAGACGGCACAAAAATCGAGCCACCACCGTGAGCATTAAATGAGTGCCACAGACTTCGAGGAGAGCTAGCAGTCCGTACAGCATGAGTGTGGGCACAAGTTTCGAGGAAGATTCTGAGGACAGATTTCGAGGAGTACTGGGCACATTTCCTGAGGAGGCAAGCATTTATTGTGGCACGAATTTCGAGGCCATACTGCTTTTATTACAGTCCATACAGCACAAGTTTCGAGGCAGTTCTGACACAGTTTTCGAGGGCAGAACTAAACTGTTATTTCTGGGTCATAACAGACAGCCTTGCACAGAAATCGAGACAGCCTTGCACAGAAATCGAGGCAGCCTGCTGGGTCATTTTTCTGGTTGAGATAAGTTGGATTTTGACTGGAAAATTACTGTTCTGATTTTTCCAAGAAGAAATAATAAAAACTCTCTCTCTGACTGGTTTTCCCCTTGTGAGTTTTTCCAGGGCTATTGGCCAAAAATTTCTGAGTACTGTGTGTTTTCTGGAAGTGCATTTATTTCATTTTCTGTCATTAAAATTGAGTTACAGCAGTGTTTAGTTAAGTCTAATAATTTATGTTATTTCCAGCCTTATGAATTTTCTGGGTTGGGCATTAAACTGAGTTAGTTTTTACATTTAAACCGGAGGCTGAAACTGAGAAAAACTCATTTAGTTTTCTGGAAAATTTATAATTTCTGTATTTTTCATGGCGCTAAGTATTTGCCAAGTCCCTGGCCGAAACAAATCACGTCCCGAGTCCAGTCCGGTACCTGTGTGCTAGACTCAATTTTGATTTTTCTATGATCTTTTTGGTTCCCAATTTTGTTGAAAATGTGGACCCTTTTAAACGAAATTTGTATCTGTAGTTTAATGTTGATATGACTTTTGTTTTTACCAGCAAATAAAATTATATGGAATATAAAGGTATTTTGAAGAAACTTATCCCTTCTAAAACAGACACAATGCTTTCTTAATCATGAATATATAAAAAAAATGTTACCAAATTTGTAACCGACCAATTAAATTTTTATATATCAAATTAGATCTCCAATTTCCAAGATATTTTACCTTCAAGATGTATAATATATCCATTTACTGAAATAGTTCACCTTCAAGATGTTTTTGATCTCCATTTACCAAGACTATTCATCTCCAAGCTGTTCTTAGAATTCTTAATTAGTTTTTTGGATGTTATGTAGATAGATGAGGCCTCTATTAATTGTGGTCTTTTTAGCAACTATAAATGAAGGTAAATAAATAGGTCAAGAAACAGATGCAGGACATTTATCTAAGGCCAGTTTTCCTTGGCCAAAACAAACTTCCACAGAACAGTGATGTTTGACAAGAGTGTTACTACTATTAATTAAAGTGACCTTTCCAGAAAAATATACACGTCAAAACCGTAAGTACAAACAAGTTTGAACCCTCATTTTTTGCTATAGGTTAGAGATGCATATTGAACAATATATTGTGAAAGACAATAAAATCATTGGAAAGGTTACTAGCATTCATTTCCATGATAGTAGTATAAGATCCTACAATTAGTGAGTTTAAAAAGCAATATTTCAAGAAAAGAGAAACTGACAGAAACAATACAGCACCAACATGGAAAAACTTATACAGTAGCACAGGCAAATTGCTTACAAATCCTGAGGAAGTGTTGAATCATCAGTGCTTGAATATAAGAACAATGAACCACCACTTTCAATGCTCAAAAACTTAAGTGAAGCCAAGTCTGTGTATTCATTTGTAACAGCAAATATATCAACGCAGACACCTGCTTGAACAGCCACAGCAGCCTGTGAAATGCATATCAGTCTAAATTGGTCATAAAGATCAACGTCAACCAACTTTGAAAATAAACAAAGATTTGAAACAAAGTTACCAGATCCTTGTAAAATGGAGTCTGTTCTGGAAGCAATGCACGGTCTGCATCTTCACCCTTGCTGGCATATTGTTCACCATAGCGCCTGGTGTCCAACAGTCCAGCTCCATAGTCAGGGGGGCCAGATAAGAAAGAAAACACCCTTGCTGCAAAAAATATCCAAATTAGAGTTATCAATTCTATCTTGGTGTCTATCAGATTGGGTAAAAGGCTGGTTAACAACAAGATGAATGAAGTGGTTGTCAAGATATATTTGGAATGTCTTGGATATTGTAAGTTCAAGGGCAAAATACCCACAAACAAACGATTTCCGGTAAATATACCTAATGCGAATGTATTTCCATACTCTGATCCTAGATAATTGATAAGAGCATCCATTGCCACTCCAAATCCTCGTCCACCCAAAAGTACACCATCTATCCCTTGCCCTGCAGCAGTAGTTCTTTCCCAAGAGGTTGATGGCTTTAATGTTTCTAACGCTGCTGCAATGCAGTCTTTGTAATTATCAACCTGGCAAATAGAATCAAATCATTACTGTAACACAAGAAGTTATCCAACTGTCAGTGATAAGTTGCACACACCAATAATCAAACAACTCTTACAACTCTATTTAAAGTTTTACAACAAAATAATAATTAGCTTCATCAGAGAAGAAACACCTATCCTTCTCATACAGGTGCTAAAAAAGACAGCAAAGGCATTGCATCTTCCAATTCTATAGGTACTCGTCCATCCAAGTCTGGAGGAATGAAAATGTGCTTCACAACTGGAACAGGTCCCTGGACATCATACAAGCCTATCTTGTGACTGAAGGTAATCAATCCAAACAATGATCCTGGTCCTAGAGCTGCATGTAGGGCATAGAGAAAAGTGGAAAATCAGTTAAAAAAATGTATGCATTGGCCTCTTCCAAAGAATATTGAAAAGTTGAAACACTGAATCCCCAGCAAGTTTTCTCCAGCAATTAGCTTACCTTCCAATGCAGCAAGCAAGGCACTCTTCACAAGTTCCAGAAACTCCTCAGAAGCTGAAGAAAACTTTGAAAAGTGTATGTTAGAGAATATATCATGATTTGAAATTCATTATATCCAAAAACTCAAACTAGTTCCCTTCAGTAGCATATGTAATAGAGAATGAGAAGTTATTTATTAGGTGAGGCCATTAATAGAACAAATAAAGAAGCAAGCAAAAAAAATTGTGAAAAGATAAAACAAGAAAAAAATAGTTCTTGAAAGCAGCAAAAGACAATGACACCGGGAACATAATCAACAGATCATGATTCAGAAGTGAAACAAAATGAGAAAAAAGGGTGATTCACAGTTTCCACAAAGAAATGAAAATCTGTTCAGTATTCCATATCCATTGAGATGCTGTCTTGAAACTTGTGCTGACACTAGGCCCCTAATCCTTGAACGACACAGTTAACATGACAAGGAAGTTGCATGGACTCTGGAGACAATTATTATCACGCACCAGATAAAGATAAGAACAAATTATCACCCAACCTATCAGAATGAAAGCTCAAAAACAACTCTTATATCATTATGAATAATGCACAAAGACGAATGCAAAGATGACGGAAATTAGTTCTATAAAATCATAAATGGGCAGCGTTACAAATCATAGCACCCATTGCTGACTGCAATAGAGTGTTCATAATAGGCTTGCATGTCATAATAACTGAAAGCTCCACATGCGCTTACCACAGCCATCAATCCTTTGAAAGCACTAGAGTTCCACACACCCAACTACTTACACAGAAGAATATGGCATGCAGCAATAAAAGTCTTCTAAGCAATTTTACTCTTACCCCATTGTATTGCTTCATATTAGTGGGTCATTTAATCAAGTTCTATGGCAATTGCCAATGGTCTAGGCTTGCGCCAAGACACCAAATGACCAATGTAGCAATGCCATGGCAACAACCAAAGGCTTAACTGCACTACTAAGTGTAAAAGTCCATATCTCAAACTATTCATTAGCCTAAAACATAAGTATCAACAATATGTTCAGTCAAAAGCCACAGCCACTCAATTTGACAAGTCCCCCAGTGGACCTTAGCCAACCCTTATCCCATCCTATGGCAATATCTATAGCCTTTTAGTAAACAATCAGCCTTAACCAACCCTTATCCCACCCTAAGACAAATCTAAAGCCTTTTAGTAAACAATTAGGGATTTAACATCATATATGCAAGTAAATATAGGCCTAATAATGTAAAGGTTTCACTTCCCAACCCGGTTTCAAGTTTAACTCAGAACATAAAGTTTAATGCCCAACCCCATTCAATACATGACAGCTGCAGATGGGATTTTACTCATAAACCAATTCTGTAGCTTGAAACACTATGAGAATTTTACAAAATTAATGAGCAGAAAATAAATTCAGTCACACACAAGAAAATTTCAGACTCAGGAATTTCTGGGCAAATGCCCCAGGAAAAACCCCAATGGGGAAAACTTGTGAGAGAGTGTTTTTATTATTCTCTTCTTCAAATATAAATTACAGCACTAATCAAACTCAACGAGTACAACTACAACTTATCTCAACCACGAAAAACAAAATTCTCAGCCTTGAAAACGGTGCTGTAGCTGTATTGTTTTCTGTGCATTAACAGCATTAAAATTTGTAATCATGAAAAGACTCAAAGTGCATCAAGGAGATAGATCCATGGACTGGTCCTCCTGATGCATCTGCTGCATGAAGTCACCATCTATGGGAGTGTCACCATCTAAGTCAGAGTCACTCTCAGTCTCAACCTCAGGAGTGACCAATGGCACACCAACCAAACTGTGTTGCATCTCATCTAGTCTCTCTTCCTCATCTATCTATGCATCATCCTCTGGATCCACATCCCATCATGTAGCCGGTCCCATCTGATACTCGGGTGTCTTCCTATGTGAAAGACGTAGGGCACTGTGCACTACAACTAGCTTCTCTACTCTCTTAGAGGTAAGTCTATTCCTCTTGATAGAGTCGATGAAGCTATATGTAGACCAATTCCTCTCTGCTGCAAAGGAACTAGCAATCTGAGACAATAAGCAAATAGCAAGATACTAGATCTCTGGGGCATCATCCCTATGCATCCTCCACCAACCAATGGGGTCTTCTTCGCCTAAGTCCTTAAGATCTTCCTTTGCATCATGCTTGTTGAAAGGACCATTGAGATTTGCAAAATGAACCCACTGTTGTCGAATTTTTTTTGCATCATCTTCATCATACATCTTTGTTATGGCAGCTCGAAATCCCCTCTTGATCTTTGGATCTTCAATGGGGGGGATTCTACCAAGCCTCTCAACATACCATTTTGGGTTAAGTGCATACGCTGCCATGTGCAAAGGTGTGTTCATTCGATCCCATCTACGCTGAATAATGGGTCGAATCTGGTTGGTATAGAACTCTAAGGATGGCTCTTTCTCACGAATGGCCGCCCTTACTCAACCCAACATGCTATCAAATGTCTCATAGATTTCTCCAAGACTAAGAGAATCCGAGTCCCCATAGCAAATAACCTCAACTGTAGAGCGCAAGAAATACACCAAATAGCTGCAATCTGCCCACCAATCATCATCCAGAACCTGAATCCTGACCTTCTTCCCCTCATTTGTCTTGGATCCAGTCCACCTGTTCCAATCCAAAGTCACAACCATGGCCTGCAATGTTGGTTGCACCTCCAACATCATATCCAATAAGAGATAATAGCTAGCATATCTAGTGTCTGTGGGCTTCAGGAATTCCTTCCTTGAGTGAGTATTGTACATGGCTAAGGAGATGTGGTGGTTGGAGATAAACATATGCACATCTCTCGCAGCTGACACCAATGCTGATACCCACTCAATCTTCCTAATGTCTTTCAGTGCATGCACACAAAAAGGTGTCCAAAAACTATGCCTATATCTGCTTTGAACCAATAGCCCAACTGATCTGCACACTGTTGCCGCATCTATCACAACCTACACAACATTTGTAGGTTCAACCTCCTCTATAGCATCTCGAAGAAGCTCAAATTGGAAAGTTGCATCTTTGCGCTTTCCTGAACAATCAATAGCTCTAAGAAAGAAAGGCCCTTCTTGACATGTAACTATGATGTTGATAAGTGGACGTTTGGAAATGTCTGTCCACCCATCCATAACAATGGAGCAACCTTTCTTCACCCATGTTAGTCTCATATTTTCTTTCTGCATAGTGATATTGGACACTTTCCTGTCTAAAATAACTATCCTCAACTTATGTTCACCTGATGGCACATATGAAGGTCTTGAAGTTGCAATTGCCTGGACCATCTCCTTATAATAAGGAGAGCAACAAACATGACATGGAATTCCATTGGCAAAAAGGAATTTTCCGATGGCATCATCTGTATCATTACGATTCAACCTACCATACATCCTTGAAATAGTTGGTCTTATTGCACATGAACGAGAAGAGCCCTTCTTGAGGATGATGTTGTAGCAGGAGATGGTGGAGGCATAAGGTTGGATGCTTTAATTCTAGATTTCCTTTTGGAATTAGAAGCTCCCTTTAGGACCTCCACGTTGTCGCTAGAGAAGGTGCCCTTTGTATCCACAACCATTTGCAACCTCAAAAGGTCAAATCTTTGTTGCATGTTTAATTTTGTGCATACATTAACTCCTTTTCCACCTATGCCCAAAAGCTGTTATTTAATTCAACTGTAACTACCAACCCAACGATGGCCACAAACCTCGCTTTGTCTATGGCATGTCTAATGATGTGAACCACCACCTCTCTTTGCCGTAGATTGGGGCACAGATGCACCTACTTTTGTTCCCTTAGCATATTCAACAGTCAACCATTACCCTTGGTGGATTGGCACCTTGGTTGTCCAAATTAACAGACATGGATGAAGTATCTGAATCTCCACTTCCAACCTCTACCCCACTTCCAACTTGACCCTCAACATGAGCCTCAGAAGATGAATCATTGCATGCCAATGTCACTGCCACTAATATTTTCGAATGACTCATTTTTATGGTTTTATGAGCAGCAAATTTTGGCAAATTGTAATCTCATAAAATGTAATGTTCATGGTTGATAAGATGTCCAATCACAATGCTAGCGTTTGATTACCTAATAGTAATAATTAAAATTTAAAACACTTAAAAACAACAAACAACTGACAAATGTTTTTAAATATACATGCAAAACTTAAAAACTAAAAAGTTTGCCAAAACAATTACATTTATTATATTTATGAATAAATTTATAAAATATAAAAATAAAAATAAAAACAGAGCTCAAGGCTCAAACTGTAAACATGCACAAAATGAAAAAATGAAAAAACTAATTGGAAATTTTAAAAAAATTAATAACAAGTTACAAGTTACAAGAAAATTATTATATTTACGATTAAAATTGAAACTGAAATAAGTTAATAACAAATATCAGTTGCTATGGTATTGATACGTACCTCCATGAGTCCACACTGCACAATCGAGAGAGCATCCACAGGCCACAAAAACATTGTTTGTTTTCCACTAGCACAGTCCACGACTGCTAGTGTCCATTGCTCATGGGCTGAAGCCTGAAACTCCAACGAGTCACGAGTTGACTCGAGTTGCAACTGCAAGACTCTAGTCACAGACACACAAGTCACTGTTTATCTCCTCTCACGGCCCACTGCTCACGGGTTTGTGGGTTTTCTCCTCTCACGGGCCACTGCTTAGTGCTCACAGGTTTGTGGGTTGTCAACTTGTCTCCTCTCACGGGCCACTACGTAATCTTTTTCTCACGGGTCGTTCACAACAAAACAAAAATGCAGGATAAGGCTACTGCTCACGAGCCACTGCACAATCTTCTTCTCACTTGGTGCTCACGGGCCTTTCACAGCAAAACAAAAACGCGGGATAAAAAATGAAGGTGAACCTTGGTGCAAATAGGTTAGAAAAAGGTAAGTTAGGTTTGTAATTGCATTTCCTTTTTCTTTAATTAAATTTCCATTTTTTTGTTTTGTTTTTTATTAAAAAATAAATAAAAGTTTGGGGGGGCGTGTGGGAGTCCCCCAATTTTCGGGACGGGGCATGTAGAAGCCCCCTGTCAAGGAACTCCAAAAATGTGTGCTTCCCCACGTTTCTGAGAAAAGAAGGCGAAGGGAAATGTTTCACATGTAGCCCCCGGGGCATGAGAAACGCAAAGAGCGAGCCCCCAACCCTGGGAGGCACGTCCCCGTGGAACACTGATAAAATCACTAGGGGAACAATTTTGTAGGTACAAAATCAACACTCCCTCTTACCAAGAAAGGTGTTCACTCCCAACTTGTCTCTGAAGAAGACAAACTTGCCCCTCCCCAAAGATTTTGTAAGAAGATTTGCAACCTACTCATCAATGGAAATGTATTGTAACTCAAGAACTTCTCTATAGACATAGTCTCGAATGAAGTGGTACCTAATCTCAATGTGCTTCGACATGTGAAAAACTGGATTCTCAAAGAGTTTGATGCAACTATGATTATCACAATAAATCATAGTAGACCTCAGCACCAAACCAAACAACCCCACCAACATCTTGCAAATCCACAAGGCCTCACGACTAGCCTCATTGGTCGCCATGTACTCTGCCTCAGCAAAATTCAATGCAACTAACTTTTGGTTTAGACTGAACCACGACACTGCTATCGAGCCCAAACTAAAACAACACTCGAAAAATGCTCTTTCAGCCCGTCACACATCCTACTCAATCTCAGTCCATATAGCCAACCAACCTGAAACCATCCATCCTCCTGTATTCCAAACCATAATCCACCATACCTGCTAGATACATGAGCACATGTTTTGCAGCTACCCAGTGCACTCTCCTCGGCTCAACCATGTACTGATTGAGAGTGTCCACTACAAAACATGGATCTGTCCTGGTGTTGACCATATACATCAACAAGCCAATCAGATGACGATATAAAGTCAGATCCACCAACTCACGCTCATAAGCATTCAAATTCTTCCAATTGGTGATCGTCGGAGCAGCGATAGGCTTGAAATCCTCCATCTGAAATCTCCTCGGAAAATCAACTGCATACTTTCCCTGGCCCAAAAAAATATCTCCAGGCTCTTGCCAAACCATCAATCCAAGAAAATAGTGCATCAACCCAATGTCCTTCATCTCATACTCTGAAGCAAGATCTCGCTTGCAAGCTACAATGACTCTCTTTGTACCTGTAATGAACAAATCATCAACATAGAGCAGAAGAATAAAACGATCATCACCAACCACAACATAGGAAAGGTTCAAATCTACCTCTCTCTTTTGGAATCCCATCTACAGCAAGTAAGAATCTATCCTAGAGTACCAAGCTCTAGGAGCTTGCTTCAATCCATACAAGGCTTTCTTCAGCTTGCAAACATGAGACTGTCTCCCATGAATCTCAAATCCCTGTAACTGCTCAACATACACCTCCTATAAGCCCATTGAGAAATGCAGTCTTCACATCCATCTAGTGGATCTTCCAACCCATCTCCGCTGCAATGGAGATCACTGCTTTGATCAAAGAGTAACAAGCAATCAGAGCAAAGGTCTCGTCATAATCTACTCCCTCTAGCTGTGAGAACCCCATGCCACAAACTAAGCTTGGTACTTCTCCACACTACCATCCAGAACTTGTTTTGATCTTGTAAAGTCACCGAGAAGTCACAACTAACTTCCCCTTCGGTCTCGGTACAATCTCCCAAACATCATTCTTATGAAATGGTACTCTTCCATCATGGTATCTCTTCAAACCTGATGCTCAACTGCCTCCTCAAAAGTGGAAGGCTCTAACTCACAAAGATTGCTCACCATAGCCATGTAAATGTAAAATCTCTCAAGAACTCTACTCTCTTGAACCTATCTCTTGGGATTCCCCACTGACTCTTGAGCTTCCTTCAAGTTGCCTTGAAGCCATTTTGGCTTCCTCTTCCCTAACGTAGGCTTTGGTGGTGGGGGAGGGTGGGGGAGGGGGTACTCCTGCTCATCCACATCTATTAAGTATCTTGAAGATGTAGCCCCTATGGCCAGTGAACCAGTAACCGATGAATCAGTAGCTAGTGAACCAAGTGAATCAGAAACATGTGATGGAACAGGCGAACGGGTAACCCGAGAACCTGTAACCTGTGGACCAATCACCACAGATACCTGCGACCCTACACTATGTGAAGTTGGACTCTGTATGCTCACCTAAGGTGCGAAAGCTTGCAACCCCCCTACTCCAACTCACAGGACTCCCTGAAGTCCCACTCCTTCTCAAATATCACCTCCCTCCTCACAACAACTTTCACCTATAAAGGAAGATATATGCAAAAGGCCTTCTAAGTCTCATCATACCCCACAAAAATGCCATTTTCTACTGTGGGCTCCAACTTTGTCCTCTTCTCTAAAGAGACATGAGAGTAAATTAGACAACCAATATACAAAAATGTTGACCTCGGGCTTCTTCCCTAAAAAAGCCTCCTCGAGAGTCATGCACCCTAAGGCTCTATGGGGACTCCTGTTTTGAATATATACAACAGTACTACAAGCCTCGACCCAAAGAAAGAAAGGTAGACTCTGATCATGAAGCATCGCTCTTGCTGCTCTCACTATGACCCGGTTTTTTCCTTTCAACAACCCCATTCTGTTGTGGGGTATACAGAACTGTCAACTGTCTCCTGATGCCCTCCTGTCTAAAAAACTTATCGAACGCATTGGAGGTATACTCACCCCCATTATCTGATTTCAGCACTTGAATCCTCCTCCCTATCTAGTTCTTCGCAAGAGCTTTGAACTCTTGGAAGCTCTGCAAGACTTCTTTCGACTTCTTGCTCTTCAAAAAGTAAATCTAGGTCTTCCTCGAGAAATCATCAACGAATGTGACATAATACTCAAAACCAGTCAATGAAAAAGAAGACATCACTGCTTGGAAATGCAATCTTGGTGTACTTTCCAAGAGCACACCCCCCTGCAAACATCACTATGCTATGTGTTAAACCCTAGCAAGTCAGTCACCGTATCTCTCAACATCCTCAGAGCAAGATGATGCAAGTGAGCCATCCTCCTATGCCATAGCTTGCATACATAACAACTATTGTTGCTGCTATGTGCCAAAGCATGAAGAGGCTGAAACAAGAGCTTCTACAGTTTCCCACATCTGACTCCAATCGCAAAAGAAGTAGATGGACTCAATCCCTTGGAAAATGTGCACATTCCCATCAAGGAAGTACACTCCAAGTCCCCTAACTTTGATCTTGGAAACTAAAATCAAAATTTTAGCCCAGAGACATACAAGAGATCCCTCAAGGTCATGGGCTCCATGGACTCCCTCTAAAATGTAACGATCCCTCACCCAACTGCTCTGGCAATCGTGTCATCTCCCAACACCACCTCCAGATCCAAATCTGTCTATGTGAACTCTGAAAACATATCTCGCACACCTATCATATGGCTAGAAGCTCCACTATCAATGTACCAAGTGCATGTGGTCGTGAATGCACTCAAGGAATGGCCAACCAACAGTTAGTATACTCCCTCACCATCTACATCAATGTTGGTAATGGATGCTAACTCTGAATGACCAACACATAGAGAAAACTCTCTCAAACAGCATTGCAAACTCATCAATCTCTGCAGCAGTTGTTGCCTGTCGCTTCTTCTTCTTCTTCTAGTTCGGACACTGTCCAGACTCCAACATAGTGTCCAAACTTCTGGCAAGCAAAGCATTTCACTTTGATCATGTCCTTCTTCTGATCACCCTGCTGCTCAACCCCACCCTTCTTGGACTTCTTCTTCTTCCCCTTAGCTATCAAAGCCACGTTCTCCTCATCATCCTTGCTATGTGATGAACTACCGTACACATGTCCTCTCCAGGTCTTCTCTTGAACAAAGTCATCCCAAAGACGATCCCAGGAAGGCATGTTCTCCCTAACCATAATGGCCTCCATAAACCCAGCCCATGGCTTGGCCACACCATTCAAGGTTGTCCACACTAGCTCATGACTAGGTACAACCGTACAATCTCCCCTACTACTCCAAGCTCGTCTCTCACCTGTGTGACCCTAGTAAGTAAGGTAAAATGTAACATTTTCAGATTTAGCCATCTTGATGATTTTCAACTTCTCTCTCGGTACCATTTTCCAATTTTCATTGGAACTTTGGTACATGCAGTTTAAGGCATCCCACATTTGACAAGCATTGTCCCTACTAGTCACGTGTGGGATCACATGCTCTTTAACAGCATCAAGGATAATTCTCTAAGCCTTGATGTTCTTCATGTCATAGGAGGCTTCCTTCGTTGTTACAAGTACCACCATCAGATTAGCTTGAGTGTTGTTCACGATGTCCTTGTTACCAACTAAATTGCACTAGGTTGGATTTCTAAACAAGCCGTCAAAGATGAACAATCACTTGTTCAAAATTCAAAGTTCAGAAGTCATTGCAAGCCTTCCTAGGCACCTTTTTTTTATTTTTTAAATTCGTTCATACCCCATGGGGAATTGTAATAAAATGAGTTAGCATGATGACTTTATGTAAAAGGTTTGGCTTCTTAGGACTTATTTATCAATGCATTATTCCAAGGTGTTTTTTCCTTGTTAATTATTTATTGTTTTTAAGTGATAAATAATTTGCGAGTTTTTCACCCAAACCTCCAAAGCTGGAATAATCGCATTATTAATTAAGCCTTAGGAGGTTATTAAGACCTATGTGTCGATGTATATTACCATGTTAATCATTATTTTGAGTCATTATGAACATGTCCTAAGTCCCCCATAGGTTTTTTTTAATTTCCAGAACTGAACCAAGAAATAAAAATAAATAAAATATATATATATATATATATATATATATGTTTTTACAAGCTTATTTTTATTAAGTTAATTGTAAAAGTGTAAAAAGTCATAAAAGTGTGGCTAGGAGGTTGTTTTTGCCATGGGGGTGCTCATTTTCTAACTCAAGGCACCCACTTAACCCCTAGACCCACTTTCCTAAGTTTTCGAGTAATTACTCAACCCCAAAATTAATAATTACTCGAAAAACCCAAGAAAAAATGAAATATTAAAAAATTCGGCAATTAAAAAAATAAAAGATAATTGCCAAAAAAGAGTTGGGTGACTTGGCAAATCATTTTGGCAAGTACCCGGGCAAAGGAGACAAGTCGGATGTTGCCATTCCGGTAAAATCTAATGAGTTGGATCTTTCCTCTCTCAAGAGGGGCGCATCTCTCCTTGTGGAGACGCAAGCCAAGTTGGAGGATCTTCATTGTTTTGGAAAAAATATGGGTTTGGGCAAGTGCATTCACAAGGAAGTGATGTTGCCACTTCCTAGTGCCTTTGCCAACTCTCATCCACCTTTTGCCAACTCACTAGGAGCTAGCGCATCTCCTGCATCCTTGAGGAGATGCGCCCCCCCTCTCTTTGCCATATTTCTATTTAAGCAAGGCAAACCTTCTTCATTCTTCACGGATGATTTGGGCATTAAACCTCTGCTCCTGTGATGTGTAATATTGATTATTGAGTTAATAAAAGGCTTTGGAGGCTAATGCAAATGTGGTCTATGATGTTTGGATGTGTGTTCATTGGTAATATTGAGGTAATCTGTAGATTTTTGCAAGCTCGTATGTGTTCGAGATTTGTTGGCTTTGAAGATAACTGTTTTTCTGATAAGATAGGAAGTAATACTCCTGTGATTCCTTATAATTGTTATCTATAGCAGAATGCTTATGAGTTTATGATTCTAGTTTGATTTCATATTTTATTGAGCGTGCACTATTGGATAAACACCGGCATTTAATCCCCATTTGCAAGTTTTGTAGATCTTTTTTACAGGTTGCTTAAGTTGGGAGTTTTGGATGAGCCTATGAGCTCTACTTTTACTCCAGTAACTCTTAAAAAACGGATTCCATCCCACCGACAACACTTCATGGATTCTTTCTTGTCTTTTTTTCTCTATCATTCAAGCTTGGTGATACCCTTCCGTCACAAAATTTCAAACTTCCTTTTACGGTTACTTTTCATAGTGCATAGCTAAATCTCTTTATACATTAAAGAATATTTCATAACTATGATTTGTGGATGCACTTAAAAGGTTCAGATATGATTGTTAAATTAATTTTTTTTAAAGGATCTAACCATCAACAAATACTTGATTAATATCTAATTTTTTCTATCTTTTAAGTACTCGAATATTTTTTATCAAATTTTTATGTTTTAATCAGATTATCCAACATATTTGATCAAAATTTGTTCGATGTTTTGCAACAGAGGTTGATCTAATAAAGAGGCACTCTGGCGGAATTTTGAAGATCCAAGTCAAACCGGAGATCCCTCTTTTTATACTTCTCTCATTGGTCGTTTCTTTAAGGCCCTAAATTGTAAAAACTTGTGTTTCCTATGCTACAAAGGAGCACAAGTATTCTTTATTTCTAAATCATTGTAAAGAAGAGAAGCAAGTGGGCATCCAAGTGCCCACAACCCATCCCCCCAAGGGGGATTCGCATTGTTTCACTTTTTTTCATTTTTTTTAGTTTCCTTTAATTTTTTCAGTTTATTTTAAGTTCTTAAAGTAAAATTAATTAATCCAGCTATGTTCTCGCTAACGAGAGTATCAGCAATTAGATTTAAAAAAACTCACACTTAGATCTTAAAAAACTCAAAATATCCAAGACTTCATTACCCGTATGCTCTTGAGACCACTGCAGGCCTTTGGTTGGATCGATGGGGCAATCCGAAAGGGACTGAAGGGACTAGTAATTAGTAAAACACATTAATTAATCCCTACAAGTCAAAATCCGGCACTTTATGTGATTTTACCAAGTTGTGGAGAAATTCTACAAGTGGAGTGGGAACCACTAGAAAGTCCAGCAAGGCACCGTTATGCTTCATCCTCGTTTGGTGTAGTGTTGAACACGACCCTGTGTCTCCATCTAGCTTACATGTCACTGTGAGAGCTACTCCTTGGTAAATCCGGACACATTCCTCATACCCCCGAGTTTATTTAGAATACCATCTCCCCGTAATAATAAAGATCATTACCACATTTATAATAAAATTTACCAAGAATTGACCCACTCCCTAATTACTCATTTAATAATTTTAAAACTGACAAACCGAGACAACTACAATACTTCTCGAGACTTCACTAGCAACCCTTTACACAAGAAAACCATTGGCACTGGTCTATTTGGCAATCTTGCTTATTTTATGCTTAAGTTAATCATTGTTGCTTATTTATGCTAGTTATTTAAATTATTTGCAGTTATCTTTGTTTCAAGGTTTTATTTTATCTCATCTCCTAGACTAATTGTTATATTGTTATAGATTAAACACCATAGTTTATTTTACTAGGGACCACCCCCCTTGGCTTCGCTAGGAGAGAGCCTAGACAGAGGAGTCAAGATCAAGTGACAGCTCTTGACTCTTGCTTGCCCCCAAGGTCGCACCCAGTGGCTTGAAGATTTATGCCACGTGACCCGAGGTGCGAATTAGGCAGCAACAGTCCCACAACTCATTCTCCTACAATATAACACAATTCTTGCTTTCCAAGAACTGAAATCGGCTACCCTGTCCAACCTATCATTTATCCTCAACCTAGTGGCCATCTCACTGAAAAATGCAAGTCCAAAAAACTGCCTAGTGAACAAAAGAACCAGTCCCTCTCAAGTCTGAAATCTATGCTCTTTTCCTTCTTGACCAAGCTTTGATACCATGTAAAAGTTTCTCTCCCCAACCCGGTTTCAAGTTTAACTCAGAAGTCAAAACATAAAGTTTAATGCCCAACCCCATTCAATAAATGACAGCTGCAAATGGAATTTTACTTATAAATGAATTCTATAACTTGAAACACTATAAGAATTTTACAAAACTAATGAGCATAAAATAAATTCAGTCACACACATGAAAATTTCAGACACACGAATATTTGGGGAAATGCCCCAGGAAACACCCAAACAGGGAAAACCTGTGAGTGTTTTTATTATTTTTTTCTTCAAAAATAAAGTACAGCAGTAATCAAACTCAATGAGTACAACTTATCGCAACCACAAAAGACAAATTTCTCAGCCTCGATAACAGTGTTGTAGCTGCCTTGTTTTCTGTGCATTAACAGCATTGAAATTCATGCCCTTCTCATGCTGTGCAAACTGTCTACTCACCCAAATTGCTCCTCGAATTTCGTACCAGTATTTCTCTGTACTTGGTTAGTGTGCCCACTGTAACAGCAGATAACCTCCTCAATTTTTGTGTCTAACCCAACTTCGAAATGTGTGCAACTTATAGAATGTATGGAGTGCAATTAAATCTGTTTTACAGCCTATCTAGAAAATTGTGCCTGTCTAGAAATGAGTGTCTGAGTTCCCTTCTCGAACTGAATGCACCCTACTCAATTTTCATGCATCTTATTGTTGTTGTATGGTCCTTGAAATGCGTGCCAAAATCTCTAGGTCTCCTGCTGCTCAAACCTCCTTAGAAACATGCCAAGGTTCTCTCTCTCTCTGCTCCTCTTCTCTTCTCAAGTCGAGATACTCTCCAAAACTTATGGAAAGAATGAAGTGCCTTTCCAATGTTTCCTTTGCCTTTTTATTTGCTCAATGAGGGTAGTTGAATGGTCTCATGATCCAAGGGCCCTAATTGAATCTTGAGATAGAAAATCTTGGATGAGATAAATTCACCTTTCTCTCCATAATTAATTAATTTCACTCGACAGCTCATAAAATATTTTAAAAGCTACTTTAAATATCTAAAGTGAAATTAATTTCACGTCTCATGAAATTAATGCAAGGGTCATGTCACTTTTCCCCTTTTAGTGACTTTGGCACAAAATCACTAGGGGAACACTTTCCTAGAATCCTAGGTACAAAACCAACAAATAAATCATTCATGGCACAACTTTGAGGCCTACATATGTTATTTTAATCAATTATCATGTGCTCACAGAATTGCCAAGAGACCCTCACACAAATTCTAAAATATTTATCACATAGTTATTGTTACCTCCCAAACATGCACTTCAAATGTTACAAAGTCCTTTACAAAGTAGAACCCCAGGGGTACTTAGGAAGGTTGCCCATTGTCACCTTGGCAACATTTCCACTCACTTTAGGCCAGTTCTTTTCTGATACAAAGGGCAGGGCCTATAAAAGACTGTTTTGGTATTTTCTTTAGAAGAAGATAGATGGTGGAATTCACCAAGACCAGTGCCTATCCAAATTAGGTTATGGAATCAAGAGCAATGAATATGAGGGTTTGAATATGATGAAGAAGCCTAGTTAGGTTATTAACAATATGCTCTAAGTACGCACATGGATCTTCTTAAATATGCCAAAATTAAGGGAGAGCCCTTCCAAAGATGCACCTCATGAGTCATAACACTTGTAAAACAGCCAAGTATAGCATGCAACCATGAACAAGAAAAGGGACAGCAACAGCCTTTCAATATGCATAAATGGCTGGTAGGTTACTCTTGCTGGTCATGATTTCTTTTATACTAGTAAAGGCATGTTTATGGTACGTTATTACTTAAAAAGCATCGATTTCAAGACCAAACCGTTCAGGCTGTTTGAATAGAGTGACTAACAACATTCGTAATCTATCAATTAGGGTTCCTTTAGCAGCCTTCATTGCATGAGCTCTAGGAGCTTCTTACATTCAAACCAATATAGTGATAACAAAGTTTTCTTTTGCATAGAATTCGAGAGCGATCATTCCACTTAGTTACTGTAAACAACCATTTAAATCCACTTAAAACATTAAAATAGAATTGTAGAGTAATCAACAGGCTTCCTAAGCTTTCTTGTTTGACAAATTGCATCTATCGTGCATTTCTCTCACTGCTTTGGGCAAACAGTATTTTTAATGGTTTAAAGCACATGAAAGAGATGGTGATTAAAACAATTTCTTCTATCCAGTTATTCTATAATGCTCCATTGTTAATGGCAAATTAGTTTGGTGATTGTTTTAACAAATAAACTTCATTTTCTTGTCCGTGCAAGTGGTTTTTCTTTCAGTGCAATGTTGCTTCCACATCAATAAGATATCCGTTGTCCTGATCTGCCTCCCTAGTAGTAATTTGGTGCAAGACTAAACTGGTTTGTTTGTAATCATGTATACTTTTTCATACTGTAATGAGTGCTAGCCTCTCTTTTAGTGTTTAGAAGCTCTGAAAATTGTCTCTTATTAAGGGTCTTGAATTGAAGAAGATGTGGCATTTTATCCCTCGATTTTTCATTCTTGTATTCATTGATGCTAAAGAAATGGATGGTCTCAAGTTAAAACAAGTTTAATGTTAACTACAAGGAACATATTAAAGTTGTATATTGTAGATGCTAATTGATGTATTGTATCATTCGACAGATAATGTACAACATTTGTATGTTTGTAATCAATCTTGGTTGGTATTTGAGGTTATGAAATAGACTTAAGTCAAATTAAATCAAATAGGATATTGTCCTTACAGAAGAGAGGATGTATATGCTTCCCTATTTGTGTTGGTTATATGAGCATTGACAAATAAGTTTTCGTGCAGTATTTACACTTTGTTTGCATTCTATAAATTTCAAATGATAAGATTCATCTCAAATATATACATAATGATGATCATGTCAGTTTTTCTAGTTTGACTTGCTCATGTGGTTGTAATAGATTTCTTATATTATTTGAGTTGGAACGTGACTTCAATCCTATCCTTGAATTTTAATAGATACTATTAATTGCAATGCATTTGAAAAGAAGTTTCATTTTATCATGTGATAGACAAGTTATTTCTTCCCTTGGGGTTTTAGAGTTAGTCCACCCACCAGGTTGTGTTTGTATAGCATGGGTGTTTGTTTGTATTCTAGTGATGTATAATATATATTTCATGGTTATAGATGGTATAGAGATAATTTGACAGCTTCATATTACCATTTATAATTTTTACAGTTGTTCTCGAATCCAAGGTATGGTGTTCACTCTCCACTTTCCCTTTGTAAATTGTCACATTCTAGGGAAATTTGTTCACAATCTAGCAATGTTCCATATGATATCACTTTCTGAGTATGTGCAATAGAGAGTCACCTGGTGGCTCTATCTAACTTGTCAGTCACAATCTCTTTAAAACTTTATATTCCTCGTATCTATGTGTTGACCACCAAAACCAACTAGGTGGACAACGATGTACCATGCACAGGTTGGATGTGCCTTTAAGATAAGAATGAAGTACTTAATGACTATATCAAGCAAGGCAACTCTTCTTCTCTTCTTCTCTCTATGAAATTTCCGCACCCCTACGGGAGATTTTGTAAGGATATGTCAGCATGAAGGTCTAGACTCTAGTTTTTTGTAACTTAATCGCCTAAGACTTAGTCATTAGGGAAGTCCTTTCATCGAGTGTTTTTTCACTTGGATAATTAAAATTTCTTTTAGAGATTTTAATTATTTGAGTTTTTCACTCAAAATTACCTCCAAAGTGGTGAAAGGTGTTCTAGTGAGAGTCCATGGGGTGATTGGGGCCTAGGAATGTTCTATATTACCATGCTAGACATTATGCAGAGTCTTGCGGAATTTCATAAAGTTTTGCATAGGTTTTTTTAATTTTTGGTCATTAAAAATTGTCACTCTGGACAATTTGTTGTAATGTAAAAGAGGGTTACTTGCTCCTTTTTAATGTTGTATAGGGGTAGTAGTATGGGTACTCAAGACAATTGCCATGAGACCCCCTACACCCTTGAGCAAGTTTGAAGTCATTCAGACAAGTATTACTATGGTTTGGGTCACTTTTGCCCAGGTCAGTCATGGAAATCATGAAATTGAGCATTTAATTAGAGAGCCAAACTTTGGAAAAGTGACTATAGTCATTTGGGGTGGCCAAGTAAAGGTTCTAATGTTTAAATTAGGTTTTTAGACAAATTTAAAACCCAAAGGGGGCCCCCCAAGCAAGCATGTAACAAGTTTTGAGTTGTCGACTCTAGGGGGATGCCCCCTTCTCTCTTTGATTGGTTGGGTGAGCTAAAGTCAATGGAAGGGGCCCCACTATGGTGGTTTCCTCCCCATTTGACATAGCAATAACGTTAAAAGCATTAAATTAAGGGTTTCTCTCCCCATATTTGAGATCCCAAACCATGGTTTTGCCCTCCTTGAGCAAATTCGCCCCCACTCTTTTGGGCCCTCCTCTCTCCCTTGTGACACTTGTCTAGCATGCAAAAAGCCTCTCTCTTTCATTTTTCCTATTTAAGGAGGCTTCCCCTCCTCATTTTGGTTACTCACACACCCACTCTCTTGCTCATGCTCTCATTCTTTCCCTTTCTCTCATTCCATAGCTCTTGCTTTGGCCATTGTAATTTTCATCCATTTGGCTTTGTTAATCAAAAATCTTTGGAGGAATCCGGTGTGCTTTGTGCTCATTGATAGTTTGCTTCTATACTCAAGTAACTACATAAGCTAGGGAGGCCACGGAAGCATACTAATTTGCTTTGGTAAGATTTATGGTATTTGTATTCCATAGATTTTGTAAGTTCTCTTTCTTGTAGCTAAAGAAGTTCATATCTTTTCTAGTTTGAAATCTATGATTTCTTTGTTCATCATTTGGTTCTCGCCTCTTTGTAGTTTGGTAGTAAAAATCTTATTTGTTGCAGGTATACGGATTGAGGAGTGGGATTTCAAGCTTGGATGCCCCATTGCTTGATTTCTTGCAGAGTCAAGGACAAAATTTCCTCTTTCTTTACACATAGATTTCTGCATTTTAGTCTTAGTTGGTTGGGTTCTTCAAGACTGATTTTTACTCATATTCACTCAAATTATCTCAACATTATTCTCTTGGCAACTTTGTATAACTTTTGTATATATATTGTACTAACATACTAACTTCCTCAAAGTGATTTTGGGCACATTTTATCATTTTCTATTGTTTTTCACTTAGCCCAGTGGGTTAGCTTGAGTTTTACAAATAGGATGTTACAAGGTCAAGTCCGTGAGCTGGCTACCTCTGTGAATATTGTGGGCCTCGCTCAATGTCCCCATTGGGTTAGGTTCCCAAAATTATAACAAAACAGTTTACCCCGAGTACCATTCTCAAAATGAAGGTAAATGCTTATAGGGTTTCTGTTAGAATTAATATGCCATTTATCTTCAAGCAATGAGTGCTATCAGATTCTTAATTATTTGCAGTGAAAAAGAATAATAATACCCACTGAACAAAACAAATCTCACAGGAAACAGACAAGAATTGCTCAGTATAATTACAATATAAACTTCATTAATCCCAACAGTATACAATAGTGTTACATAAAGGAGAATTCGAATCATGAGTCCAACTAGAAGTATCTAACTCACTATCAGAGTCCAACAGGTTAACTCCAAATGTCTAATCCAGACTCTCAATCAGTTATAATCAATTAAACCAGTCTAACTGCAGTGGTAGGTGAGACGTAGGTGAGAACTGGCACCTTCCCACATGAAGCCATGCATAACTGGCGCTAACTGAACTGGAGGATATCTAACTGAAGCATAACTAAGCTTGACTAGTCGCTAACTACCAACAACTGAAGGAGGTTGGTGCCAGCACTCCCAATGACTCCTAAAATGTAGGGATTGGTATAGGAGGTGCCTAAACTGATGCATGAAGCTGCAGTCAGTTCCAGTTAGCCTCTAGAGGTGTTCTCCACACTCTAGTGACTGGTACATGTGGCCTCATTAGGCCAAGTGGACCCAATGGTACTAGTGGACCCAATAATAACTAAATGACTCCTAAGTTACGCAAATATAATCTAATAAGCAGTTTGGACAAGGGAGGATTATAAATCCTAACAGTTTCCTGTTGTTACGGCCTATATCATTCGCAACATGCTTACCAAGATATACTAGAGTGAAGGGGTCTTTTGCCATTGTAAAAGGCCAAGTCTAGGCTTGTGTTTATAGAAGTGGTCGTCTAGCTGGGCTCAAGACCCATGGTTTAGTCATTGCAGGTCCTATTAGTTTTCATTCCAAGAAGTGTTGGCTTAGTGGCATTGTTGACTGCCTCTTGATGGGCAAAAGTCCCCCGTCATGTTGGGCCATTGGTGCCCTAGATTAGTGTTCGGTGCTTCTTGGGATGGACTCAATAGAACAGATGGCTTAGGGGCTCCTAGCCAGACTCATGTTTATGCCATCTAGAAAGTGATTATGAATGTAAGGGTTGTCATACCTGATTTAGCACACCTTATTTATGCCCACTTGAACTTTGCTTTTCTTGTATGACCCCTCCTCTTGGTTCACATGTGCACACTTCATCATGAGTCATGACTTCATCTTCTTCAAGAGAGCTTTTCCTTGCTAAAGGGGAGGGTGTTGATGGATCTTCTACATTGTTGGGTTAGTTGCAGCATGACATCCTCCCCCGGCTCATCACTGCATCTAAATGAACCAATTGCACTATTTTATAATTATTTTTAGTATTGTGTGGTTTAGTCCCCATCTTGTGGGTGACAAACCCTAACTTTTACTTATTTTACTTTTTATAAGGTAGGATCTAAAGTTAGATAAGTTTAGAAATCCTCATATAAATAAAGGCTCCTAACATCATTTGTAAACAAGACAAGGGTTCTAATTATGTACTTTTTTCTTTGTCTCTTGGTATATTGGAGCTTCTAAGTGATGCACGCCTATCCCTTTGGCAATTTTTATGTGATGAAGGTTGAATGATGGAATTACTAGGGTTTGTTATCTTGCAAGAATGATCCTAAGAATAGTTGTTATAACTCATGGCTAAGAAGGACCTAAGAACTCTTTTGCATACTCTTTCCTTGGTCGATGTTGGCAACATCTCTCAATTTTCTTGTTTGACGTTGCTTTTGCACCTTAAACAAGATAAATTAGAGTTTTACTGGCATCATGTCGATCTTGTCTAAGGAGACCTTCCTTTTGAAGGAGCTCTCCACGATGGGCCTTGGGATTCATTGTTTGCCCTAGTTAGGGTCTTGGCTACTTTGACCTAGTATCGAGTTACTAGTCTTCTCCCTAGTTGGTAAATATTGAATAGCCAAATTGAGTAGGGACGTTAACCTTGACCTCTAATTGCCACTAGGGTTGAGGACTAAGGTTATAACACCTTCTCTTCATATTTTTTATAATAATTCTCTTGTATATTTATTATAAAAATCCAAAAAAATATAATATTGGAAAAATACATTAGAAATATTCATCTAAAAGATATTTGCAATTTGGAACTTTTGTTCAAATTAAAAATAAATAAAAAGTGTGCTCTAGGCAATTTGAAAATTGATGGTGAATCTTTAGGGGCATTTTGATGCTATGGTTAATTTTTAAGGTTTTGTATGTAGAATTTTATCTTAATCTTGGATTTCAAAGTTATGCTAGCAAACTGAATATTACTGAACTAGAAATACACTCATAAGATAAAACATGCACAACGGAAAATAAACAATACACTCACACACATTAAAACAAGATTTTACCCTGGAAACCCCATACCTCAGAGAAAACTAACAAAGATTGTGTTCTTGTTATTGCAAGGTTTATACAATTGGTACAATAGTCCTCTAGACCCAAATCTCCATATCTGGACACTAGCACCTCTACTTAACTGAAACCCTATCTGCAAACTCACTTAAGAAGACACTTGGCCCTTAACTCGACCCTGGGAATAAATCTGTAAATACCCAGCTTGGTAATGCTAGCTTTGATCACCTAGGCTCCTCTCTATAACTTAGAGTGAATATCACTTGTGATACTTAGAGTGATAAAGGCATCGTACTTTATAAACCAAAATGCACCCAAATACCATGGTCAATTACCATGTGACACAGAAAACCATGGGCAGACTCAACTTAGCCATTTTAGGTGTTATAAAGACAACCTTTACAACTTTGTCTAGAAATACATCTTTAGGCACTTCACACATTACTATACACGCCCAATGTGGAAGTAACAGCCTCGCTACATAGACTCTAACATTGGGTGACCTGTACTTGCTAGGGTTTTGTTTTGTAGATATGTTATTGCAGGTGCAGCAGGTATATTGATCATTTCATCCAAGTTTGAAGGTCTTAAAAACAGGGTCTTGGGCCTATGTTGACCCCTGGGGGATTGGAAGTTCATTGGGGAATGTGATAAGCAGGACCACCATCTGTTGAGAATTGTTATAAGGCATATACCCTATCTGATTTTATAGTTTCAGATCTGATTTAAGGCCCCTTCACCCTATCACACATCCCCCTTGCCCCACTATATAAGGTATATCTCACTAGGTAAGGTTGACATTGTTTTGACTGATTTTTATCAAGTTTATTGAAGTGTATTGGCTGCTGAAATCTTATGACAGTAGTAGCATATTGAAGTTAAATTACTCAGAATACACGATAAAGTGTTATAACTCCTACCTCTCTTCCAATGATGTTCATGCTTCATTGTTTTGACTCCAGAAGGCACTGATCTTTGCTGAGAGGTTTCTTGGGAAAGGTGTTTGTGTGTTGTTTAAACAGTTACAAATATCATTCACTGAAATATATGTACTCCCCCTTGGTCTTAGGAGTTGACTTAAAGTGTTAAGGAGCTAGGCTAAGTAGCATGGGTACCCGTATCCGAGGGTCGGGGACGTGTACCCATATCGGGTAACTGTACCGCCGTACCCGGTATGGGAACAGGTACTCCTGGAAGTACCCAAGAAGTACCCGGTACTTTCCACTGTCCAATCGGGTACTGGTACTCCAAAAAAGGCAAAGTACCTTGATTTTGGGTACTTCAGGGGTACTTCGGTACTCCTAAAAATGCAATGTACTCTGATTTTGGGTACTTCGGGGGTAATTCCAGTTCCAACCCATAAATCTCAGCCTGCGAACATCAAAATCCAATTTTCTTTTAAGTTTTGAAGTGAAGAGGGGTAAGGGTATGGTGGGGACCTTTCCCAAATACCTAAACCAAAGCCTTAAAGCTCACTAAGAGCTCAAGCCTCAACCATTTTTTTTATTCTTGGTAGCTGAGTTGAAGTTTAGAGGCCATGGGTTGCAGGGGGGAGCTTAGTTCAACGGTGAGTCCCTATGATTTATCATTTAGGAAATGGCAATAGCCCATTTACACAAGAAATACAGTATACTTCAGCTGCCATTATAACTGACCAATAGCTGGCTTGTGTTTGGCACAATAGTGTGTGGTTGATTGGCATATTGCACATCAGCGTATTGTTTAAATTTAGCATCAAAAGATTTATTTCAAGTACTCGTGTTATTTACCATGCACAACTAGTGAGTCAGTGACCCATTTGGAATCCCATAGATTACCAAATTTGTGCTTACCACAACCCTCTCGTTTGTTTTATAAATTTATATGCATTCTGTATCACCGATCTGGGCATGAATGCTTGTGATCTGGGCATGAATGCTTGTGATATTGAGTCCTCTATTCTAATTGTTCCATCTTCATCAACTAAGGCCCACAAGCATCAAGATCTCAAAGGCAGCCAACCCAAGGACTTGACCCCAAGACCTCCTGCATGTAATTCATGGCCCTCAACCACTCAAGCTACCGGGATCTAACTCCAGAGGGATCAAAAAGAAATTGAAATGCAAATCTCTTGGTAATTAAAACTTAAAAGATCTCAAATTAAGATATGTCTACACTAGCATATGCGAGTGTATTAATTAATGCTTTTCACATTCTTTTCTTAAATTCTCTTTTATTACAGCACAAATTTTATTTTATCTTATATTTTGATTTACAAATACAGATGACACACATCTCATCCATACTGGGGTGTTTTGTAATTTTGTAATATTGTATTGAATTGACTTATACCAGTCACATGGCATGGATATTACAAATCTCCCTTATACTAGACTGTAAAATGCACCTCGCTTCTCTCAATACAAACCATTATGTCAGATACAAGAGACCAATTGGAAGAGAGGTTACTACAGCTCAATATACTTTGTGACGCAGAATCGAATCCAACAAGGCAGAGGTGCGGATGTTTGAGCAATAAAGTTATGTTTGAACCCTCAGCTTCACTAACTCAAAATAAGAGCCGAGTCAGAACTTCAGACAGTAAGTTTATTGCTTGACAATTAACTTCGACAGAGGGCTAATGTTGGCTGACCTTGACCCTAGCATAAAGGTCTGCAAAGAGCAGCCCTAACTACAGCGAAAGATCACGAAAGACTCCAATTTTTTCGCACATTTTACATGTTTGAACTATTGGAAACACAGCATGCATACCTGACAAGTCAACTGCGGCAACATAGACCGGACGAGCCCGCATCTCCTCGTCTCGTGATCCATCATCTGCTCGGGAACGAAAACTCTTTAAATCTCTTTAAAATTTAACAGCTGAGAAGCGCTGGTAGAATGAATTGGGCGTGAAGCGTACCTTGGAGTTCCAAATCGACGAAGGAGGACGTGAGCTCGGGGCAGGATTGAGGAAGGGAATAGCGGGCAGCCATCTGAGCGGAGAGGCCGTTGAGGGTGCCGCAAAGGGCACAGTTCCATGCCCACTGTTCCATCTCGCAGAGGGCGTTGAAGTAGGCCCAACAGTTCTCGCAGCGGGGAAGGAGGTCTCCGTCGGTGCCATAAGCGGGGCGGGTGCCCGTTTCGTCCACGGTGGCGAAGGGAGTTACAGAGATACCCCATGGCAGGCCCCCCTTCTCCTGCACCTCTCCCTCACTTGGGAACCTTGACACGCTCGCCCTCACGGCCATTGAGATCAGCCCACCGATCGCTCAAATTCTCGGCGTTAAACAGATTTTAATGGCAGGCGAACCCAGCTACGATGGTCGCCAGTCTGAATTAACAATCTGGTTTTCGTTTTCCTTTTATTTTCCAACGGTGCTGACTTCTACGATGATTTTATATGTAAGTCTTGGACTAATTGCACTCAGGTCGCGATTTAAAAATGATTCGAAGGTCTTTGTGACTGTAATTTATTTCGATTTAAAATTATTCCAATGTTTCTGATAGTGAATTTTTTATGGGTAAAGTAGATCTATTAGTTGTGCTGTTTTGGGATCTATTGTGTACATCTCGTATTCTCAACGAGTCGGATGTCACAAGTCGGATATCACATATCAGTTAAATATTTTGTGATGTTTTGGAATGGGTTTTATGATTATAAATTTTTTTTTATTTTTGGAATGGGTTTTATGATTATAAATTTTTTTTATTTTTGGAATGGGTTGTTTATGATGTTTTTGGAATGGTTTTATTTTATAATTATAAAATATGGAATAGGTATATGTGTTTTCGAAATTTTTATTTTTTTTTACTATATTGTGTTTAGGGAGGTATGGATTGTTTGTTTACGGTTTTTTAATCATCAAGATGTTTGTAGTTCCTTCATCCTGGTGCATCGAGAATGGGTGATCACTTTTTATTGCTTTAATTATTTTTCCATTTTTCCTGATGTAGACATAATATCTCTTTTAACTTAGTGGAACCTGAAGTTGATAGAGAAGATATATTAAATTGAAACTGAAAGAATATGCTTGTTATATATGGATAATCCCCATTCCGACGAGTAGTGTTTTAGGTTGTGATCAAGGGGAGTTGTTATTGATGAGATTGAGGGAGGATAATTGACTTGCCCATTTGCCCACATACCGACATTACTCCTGCAGCCCATACGCCTCTCTCATTACCCATTATGGAAGCATGGATTGATGGAAGGATGGATGGATTCTAGGATATCGCCTATATGCGTACTCTAATTGAAAGCGCCCTATGTTCCCACCGCGACGAACAGGGGGGGCCAAGTGAGGGAGACACCGCCATAGGGGAACATTCCTGAATAAGAAGATTTTTCTTTTTTATTTGCAATTGAATTTTAGAGAGGGAAATAAAATTTCATTAGGCTTGGATTTTACTTAAAAATGTGGGTTGGCATTATTTTTTTCACATCGGAAAATACTATAACTTGTTATTCAAAGAGGAATCAAAGTTACATGAACCATGATAAGGAGATCAAAAAATCAAACATGATTAAAGTCTTCTTGTCACGTCCCCACCCCTCTACTCGGCGGAGAGGACGCAACTAACATAGCTGCTAGCTATCTAATCCAGGCAAACTAGCCTCATAAACATGATATAAGAATGCATTGGAAACAAACATACATAGTTGCATAAACATTCAATATACAACGGAAACATTTACATATCATGCACGCATTTAAGCATTCATCATGTTCATTTACAAAACAATACAGTTGCAAGGGTTTGAGCACGAGAAGATACTTATCTTTAACAGAAACTTGTCCTGCAACCAACTATGTCGCTGCAACGTTCCAAACAACCATATGCTCGTGTGATCATCAATCACTCAGCAACACTGCCACCCCCAAGCTGGGCATGATTCCACAAGGAATAAGGGGAAACTAGCAGGATCACACGTAGCCAAGGATACACAACTCAGCCAAGACAACACAATTGGGTTTATCAGGCCATCGGGGAGCTGGAAAAGCCGGCTACTAAGCTAGTGGGCTCACTGAAGAATCCCGACACCTACACCAAAACTAGTCTGGCTTCTAAAACATCCACACACACCCAACACAAGGAAACATCCCCTTCTCTGCTATACATTCCCTTGGGCTATGCCTTCCCTTCCAATGCTATTCAGGGGGTGCAAAGAAGAAATCCATCCCTTTAGCTCTGTCTATGAGGCTCATGCACACACTCTGTTTATCAAGCAGACTCATACCCCATTTCCACTCCCAATTCAATGTCATCCAAATCCAAAAGATGCACCAACAACACAATACGATTTCTGGGCTTGAAGAAAAATAGTATGGGCAACAAAAACGAATTGCCAAGATGGGTAAAACAACCCCCTAATAGCAATTCGATTTTAAGGGACATTTTGGCCCTAACGTGGCCAAAATGGACTCAACAACACCCAAAACCGTGGGTCTCTTCTTTCCCTCATTGGGCATTGCCAGAAATCGATTTCCAGCTTGGAAACAGTGGGGAAAATGCAGCAAAACGTGGGGAAGGAAACTCAACCACTGATAATCACCAAAAAAGATTTCCCAGCCTAAGCAAAATGAGGTAACAACCAAAAAATGTGAATGGTTTCACACACAGGAAGTTATGAATGCCTGAGAGAGCTCACATGAAGGAAAATTGGTGAGGAAAATATAAAAAACATGAAAGTATGGTAGAATGGCATACATTTTTGGGTTTTTACTTGCCCAGGGAGTCGAAGCGCATTTCCCAAAAACTGATGGCTTCTACAATTCGAATTTGGGTTGTCATACCTTGCCCATCCCATGCAATAACCAACTCAGCCAACTTCTGGCAGTAATAACTGATTGGGTGAATAAGACAAGAAAGGTAGTTGATACTCTGGATGGGTTCCCCCTTTGACATTTGGCTTTTCCCCATTGGCCCCAAAGGTTTGAATATCCACCCCCTTATCCTTAGGAATCATGCCCCCATCTCATTATTGTTGCATTGACATAGTTGGTTGTGGGTTTTTAATTAATTGCATATTTACATGATGATTTAAAAATCATAACGTGCCTGGCTAGCACAAAATACCATCGGCACCGATTTAATCATCGAAACATAAAAAAATGGTAATCCATGGTGGGGTTTTTTTCCTTTAGCTCCACACTACGATTAATTACGATATATACATCATATGCATTTAATGCAAACAGGGTCAAAACCGGGGTGTTACACTTCTCCCAAAATGGATAGACCACACTGTCTACAAGAACTAGATTGTCTCCATAGAGAAAGACAAAAACAAACATTTCATAAAGACAAAAAGTGTCATATTCACCACATCACTAACCATACGTCTAGTAAAATTGTCCAATCAAACAACAAAAACTGAACCAAAGTCTACAACTTTGACATCTATGATTTCCTCAAAAAACATGGAACAATCGATAAGTCCCACGGCCCTTTTTTGAAAGGTTGTCTTCCTTTGCATTAAATTCCCTATAAATATGCTTGAAAGAAATCTGAGAGAAGTTGTTTATAAGTTCTTTAACTTGATAAGTGATGAGATGATCTCATAAAATAACGCCAACCAATATAGCTTGGCGTTATTTTTTGAGACATTGGTTGGCGTTATTCTATGAGATCATCTCATCACTAAATCCTAACTTAGATATTATTAAATTAAGATCAATATCTTTGTTATGTCGAGGATTTTTGCCTTATGAAAGATGTAGGGCCTTGTTAGCTCTCATGCTCCAACAATGTTATGCATGACAATCCAATTCAACAAGAGTCTGGAGATTTACTTGTTAGGCATTTGAATAGGGTGTATGGATGAAAAGAAGTTTATGGATCTAAGCCTAATAATTTTGTTGGAACTTTCTACAACTACATTGCCATAAGAAGGTTGAGTTCATGTAGGCAAATGAAGAGTTAAATAGGGGGTACATCCCATGCCTACCCTAAAATTGGCGAGAAGCCATGGCTCTGTGAGAGAAGCAAGCAATGACATCAAAAGAGGAAATATTGTATCATACGATTTGAGAAGACAAGAAAGCCATGGTCCAAGAGGGGTCAAAATAAAATGAATTGAAGAACACTCACCCTTGCAAGAGCATGTACATAATTATAGTAATGATAAACAAGGCACTGGTCACAAATCCCATTTTGGTTGGGAGGTGTTGTTGGAGTAGATTGAGAAACAAAATGAGCATCATCTTGATGGGTTGGTTGACATTATGGATAATGTGAGCCTTAAGATTATTTCTCTAAAGCAGTGGCAGACCACAAGATGAGTACATAGGACATTTGTGTACTGAATAAGAGAGTGGAAATTACTTGGATATAAAGCTCTAGAAGTTGTTGTGTTGGGCACCTATTTTAGATTTTGATGATGGACACATTGCGGTTGCATGAAAGGACAAAGTGGCATAGACTCGACAAATAAAAAATATACGAGTCATGTCATCTGGATTTAAGATTGTTTGTAACATTAAGGAGTAACATCAATAAAGGGAGGCCAAAATAAGAATAACATGTGAGATTTCTAGGTTACTGGGGAGTTGAGTGGTGAAAGAACAATACCAAATGGCAAGAGCAAAAGCAAATATAAGTTGGTTAATCAAGAAGGGACCAAAAGTAGGATAAAGGTTCTGCTCAATTCGAATGTGTCTTCCCACCTTCAAGTGCATGAGTATAAATGTAAAGGACTAGACTTGTCAAAAGGCTCTTGTTGTTGTTGATTCCTTGTTGGTTGTATATAACATTCATGTACTATGTTGTTGTTGTGGTTTCATGACTAAAGAACCATTATGAATGATGTATTGGTTTACCTTGGGAATCAATGGAATGAGGCCCCCCTTTAAAATTTTGCTTGTCCTTACAACGTGTGATGATGATGTCTTTTACTATTGTTCATTCTTTGTGATGTTAGATAACAATAATATAATCATACAAATTGTGGCGTCCTTAAGATATAATAAGCTCCTAGTGTGGTAATGTGTAATCACTAACTAGATAGATAATGGTTATGCTATGATGGTTAAAAACATGCATAATAGTTAAAGAGCAAGTATGAATAATCAATTGGGTGCTAGTCATGATAGTCAAATTACATCAACCCTATACAAACTTTAGCCTTAACACAACACTTCAAGTGAGACCTTCCTCTTCATAGGGACTAAAAGTGCTAACGAGTAAACTACAACTAACCCCTTTTGTTGGACACCAATGTGGACCCTAATCTAAAGTAGAGACAACAAATTGTTTTGTTGTTGGGATCTTTCATAATGTGTATGACATTCTAATCATGTGACTAACAAGTCGAACTATAACTATGTGGAAGATTTGTGGTTCTTTGGGCAATAGTGCATTTTGTGTCACTAGTCCAATCAGATGCATTATGATCATAGTACATATGAGGTATTTTGGGAGGATTTTATAGTGATATTGTTCAAATAATTGAGTAGATTGGGAGAACATCCAAGACCTACCTAGAAGACGAGAAAAGAGATCTAATGGTAAAATTGGGTGCATTGCAAAAATTTGATCATGAAGTTGCATGAATTATTAATATTTGGGTTACGACTATAATAGAAAGCTACATTATCCATATTATAGTGGAGTTGAACTAATCCTTCTCAAGTGTAGAAGAACCATTCAAGAAGGGAACTTGTGAAAGGTTGGTAAAGGAAATTGCAACTTGGGTGAAGATGTTTTTGGCATAAGAGGATTATATACCTTTTAACCAATTAGTCATGGCAACGTAAGCACTTGTACTTGAGAGTGGATTATGATGGGGCTGGCAAGAATAAATAACTAAAGGAGATTTGTACCATGGAGGAATCATAGGCTCTAGAGAGAGTGGAGTGGAATTTAAAACAAAACTCAATAACCAATAAGTGGTGGTTGAACAAAACGTGGGAGGTTTGCTAAATAGTAGAAATAGTGAAAAGAACAATGGACAAAGGAATATGTATATAAGCACATCTCAAGGAACCGGAATGGTTGTAGAAACAATAAGAGAAAATCGATCAATGGTTGTAAAAATGGGGATTGGTAGCTAATAACAATCCAAAGAGTGGATTGGATTGGGGAGAGATGTATAGAGAGTTAGAGCAGCCAACTAAAGTGTGAAGCAAGCGGATGAACATGTTTAGTTGAATAGATAAACGATGTTACAATGGGAAGGCACATCCAAAGAGAATGTAGATCAAATCAAGAATAAGGGAAAAAATTCCAAGCCACGAGAGGAAGAGGCACTCAACTATGTGTTTCAACTATTTGAACAAGAATAAGGATGGGAAACATAAATGGTATGACTTAGAGATAATGGAGCCATTCCAAAACAATCACCACTCCTTGTGCATCTTGAGAAAACTAAGGTAATGATTAACGTGTCTTCCAGTTTTGATATAAAAGCACCTTCAAACAATAGTGGACAATTGAGAGTAGGTGGGAATACTAATTGTGGCGGAAGTGAAACAATGAGTTATGGTTCTAGTTCAAATGGAGAAATTAGTATGCTTAGTAAACCAAGTCTACAAGTTTTCATTTTATTCAGCGATCAGGCCAACGGCATGGTTGGAGCAATAGATAGTACAATAATGTATCTCCTTGAGTTTTAGAGAAGGGTGGTAGTTATGAATAACAACATCGGTTCTTGTGTGAATTGATTAGAGAGCAAAGAGGGTTATAAATCCATTTGCTCAACTTATAGAGTTTCAAACCACATTGCAAGGGAGGGATTTGCAATGGTATATGAAATTTATATAGACCGATCTCTAAGGTGTATCTAAGACCATCAATGAGGTGAAGATGGGGCTTGGGGCTAAGTTCTAAAGGCCAAACTTGGAGCAATAGAGTTATGTCGAGTTGAAAGAGATCAATAAATCATTGGAAAGATTTTTTGGGAATCTGATCAATTTTTATGAAACCTAATTAACATGATCTATTTACCAATCAAGAATACCCAACACATGGAGTGTTTCTTCTAGGGTTTTCTTCTCCTTACTAAAGTACATTGATATAGGGAAAGTGGACCACCAAATGGGAGGCCTTGGCCCAATCCATGAATATCAATAAATGAATGCGTATCCAGGAACAATCAACTCGTGTGTTGCAGTTATGCCCTCAACTAGTGTAACACCTAAGCTTACACAATTCTAGTCATATTCATTAGTCCTATCCAAGCAAACCCAGTAGATGAACTATGCCAAGGCAGGAAGGGAATAAGTATGGTGCATCATATGAATGATAGAGAGCCACATGGTAAATTATTACCATTGGTTGAGAGTCAAGGTCGTTCCTCCTAACTCAATAATGCTACCCACTAGATTCCAAAATCTATGGCCACCTCTATAGCTCTAACCAATGCTACAAAAGTAGACTTATTCCCTAATTACCAATCTCTACAACTTTTGTAGGGAAAATTCCCTTTTAGTGAATAATTACCACACGTTGTAATTGCCCATAAAATAAGTTGAGAGGAGCTCCATTTGACTAGAGGAGATGAACTCTTGATCTGTTGAAGGAGGGGGATGAGAAGGCTACGGTAGAAACTACACAATAGAATACAAAGTAGGATATAAAATAGGTAGGAATGGGGATCACAGAGGCCCCATAAGATGTTATAACTATAATGAGATAAGAAATATATATGGGGATTGTCCACAAATAAGGGGGTGTGATATGGCCATTGCATAACCAAGTCATTTGACATAGAACTATCCCAATTTATAGAAAAATGCAAACCTCATAAATTTTAAACCCCAAAACATCACAGGCCCAACGAGTCTAAAGATTAATGTGGTAACTAGGAAAGGAGCTCAAGTGGGAGTTGATTCCTACTACCAAGGACCTCCTCACATAAGAAAAGTTTCTCCCGTGGGCCTTGTTTTTTATGTGGTGAAAAATTGGGCTTATTATTATAAAGAAGCCCTGGAGGAACTACAAGAAGAAACTAATGCTGTAGATAATAATGCAAGAAGATGAAGAAGGATATCAAGGCCACAACAAGGATACATAGGATAAGTTTCCCTAGGGGAGGTATTTTGTGACTTTTCCTCTCTCTTTAAAAATTTGAATGATAAAGGTATGATAAAAAGGTTGTGATCTTCTTTTGTTTAACTTATTGTAGGGGGGAGGAAAAAGTCATATATGCTCCCTTACCCAAGAAACGAGTTCAATGGGTCGGTCAAAAGAAGAATCCCATAACAGTTTGAGAGTTCAAGATGGAAGTTCATGTATATGGGTATAAGGTATGGGATGTATTGGCCCTAGGGAAAGATAGGCGAAATTCAATTATAGTTCTACCCAATTAGATATTGTGTCTAGTCACAGGGAGAAGAAGTTGTGATAGAAGCAGATGAAGGCGGAGGAGAAGTTGTGATAGAAGAAGTTGTGAAAAGAAGAATAAGGTATAAGAAATAGCTACAGAGTAAGCTGTGACGGAGGAAGATAGAATCAAATAAGAGAAAAAGAGCTAAGACATAAGACATAGATGTAGAGGAAATTTGTGACAAGAGAAGAGTTCGTGAAAGAAGAGAAGTCGCGATAGAAGTAAAGGATGTAACGAGATCAATTGCGATAGAAGGAGCCATGCTAGAGAAGGCGTGCAGCGGTGTAACAACGGAAAAGGACAGCTCGAAGAGATCATGGGTGCAAAGTCGGCTAGAGTCACACGTGCTATAAGGAATAAAAACATCTTTGTATTTTCGGTCGATAGTGCCTACTGACAAGTGTAACTAAAATAGGAATGACAACCTATCGACTAACTGAATGAAGTCGGCTGATAGAGACATGTAAGAACCTATAAGAAGGAAGAACCCAGGCTATGTGGGGGTTGCATATCTTATTACATAGTTAGTTCACTTACAAAGTCACTTTGTTGTTTTAAGTTTGTAAGAAGAGTCAAATAAGTCTACAACTAAGTGCGCAGAATTATAGAGAAGAGTTGTTGATCTAGGCTGTGTGCGGATCAACAGTAGAGTCAAGTAGGAGAATATTGAACGACATAAGAATAGACAACATGAGAGGAGAGTGAAGTATGTATAGAAAAGAGAAGGTTCGATAGATTCTGGTCTCTAAGGATTTAGTGAAAACACAACTAAGTCTTAAAAATTAGGTGGGATCTAGTGGTATTTCAAACCATTAACCTATCTTTGTAACATTGGACGCAGAAGATAAGGAAACTCCCATCCCTCTAAAATTTAATTATGTGTGACCCATGGAAGAGGGTCTTAGGAATATGATACATGAAAATTGGATTCATATCGATTTGGACAGAGGGCTAATTGATGCAACAATTCATGGATTCTATAAAAAAAGATAAAGGAAGTCATGAAAACGTGGAAGAAAAGATAAGAGGCCAATATTCATTTGGAATTGAAGGAGGTGGAAGCAAATATTAGACCTTTGTATGAAGAGAATTCGTCAGGCTTATTTACAGATGAAGAGATTGCTTCTTTAAAGCTCATGGAGGATAACAAGAAAGGCTTGTTAGAAAAATATCAAAATACCTTGAGGATAACAAGAAAGACGTGTTAGAAAAATATGAAATTACCTAGAGGATAACAAGAAAGACTTCTTAGAAAAATATGAAATTACCTGGAGGATAACAAGAAAGACTTGTTAGAAAAATATGAAATTACCTGGAGGTTAAAAATTCGAATGACGTGGTTGAAGGAAGGTGATAGAAACACTTTTTTTCACTCATATGTTAACTTTAGAAGACATAAAAATACTATTTGGGAAATCAAGCCATCGAATAATGAGGTGCCTCGTTTTTTTAGAGAAAAAGATAAGTTGTCCACGAACCATTTCGAATCATTATTTAAGGAAATGGAATGTTGTCCTATTGAAGACAATATGGGAATATTGAGGTTAGTTTCGTGTATGATGAATTTTGAATAAATTATCGGTGGAATTTTACTTGTTTTTTTCTTGATTTGTTGAAAGAGGATTTTTTATTAGTAGAAAGGGAGTTAAAGGAGGTTGGAAAAGTTATGGGTGCTCTCAACTCAACTTTTATCACCTTTATCCCAAAGATGCAAAATGTAATGACTTTAGAGGACTTCAGACCAACATATTTATGTAATTTAATCTATAAGATGATAACAAAGCTCGTTGGTAACCATTTAAAAGGTATTTTGCCAAAGGAACAATTCAGATTCTTGTACAATCGATAGATACATGATGTGGTGTCCATTTCACAAGAAGAGATGCATATGATTAAGATATAAAATAAGTAAGAAACAATTCTAAATATCGATATAGAAAAATCATATGGTGATGTCAGGTGGACCTATATAAGGCTTACTCTTATTCGAATGGGGTTGAACTTAAGGATAGTAAATTGGATAATGGGATGTGTACAAGTTGTTTCTTTTGTGGTATTAAGCAATTTTCCTCCTTATGATTTCTTTAGATATTCTTGTGGAGTTAGACAAGGATGCGCTTTATCTCCATTTATATTCCTTCTAGTATAAGCTAAAGGGATTAGTCCATTGATTAGAGAGGAAAAGGGGAAAGGAGACTCAAAAGGTATATGAATTTCTTTGTTAACAATGATTACAGGCCTTCTGTTTGTTGATGATATATTAATCTTTGGTCATGAGAGAGTTGTATAGATTACAAAGATTAAAGACATACTTAAATTGTATCATTGGGAAACATGTATGGAGGTTAATTTGTCAAAGTCCTCAATTTCTACTAATGGTATCTCTGTGGATTAGGAAAAGCATTTAGTAGATTTACTTTCTCTCACATTCAAGGAGATGGATAAAGGTTTTAAGTATCTCATCTTTATTTTAAAACCAAATAACTATAGTTTTGACTATTGATTCTACCCCAGATGTAGGTTCTCTCCCCGAACAAATTCCATCTGGCTCTGTCACACGACACATGTCACCCTCCAGCCATGAAGGTGGGATGGCTTTGCACTATTTTGTTTGGCCCTGCGCATTCTGTGAACGCTTGGGATCTTCCTTTCTTCACCATGACCCATCTGAGAGGTACCTCTTGTCATGGAGTTGGGCATGGCCCTTGTCATAACCCCGAATTTTCATAAAAAAATTAAATTTTTTAATGTAACATAAAATGTCTAATGTCGCAGTTTGATAACTACTAGCGGCTAGTGGAAAAATGAAACAGTTAACAAAAGTAGTAATTAACTTCAACACATAAAAACTAATACCATTTTAATTTTGTTATGTTAAGTATATGTCCTGCATTTAGCTGCTTCTAGCTGCACTGATGATTTGCTCTTGTCAAGTAGGTGAGAAACTATGTTCTAAACTGGGGCTTATTTAGCAATTGCTAACTCAGCTGGATTTCTGATTATTACAGGTTAAGCAGGTAAATTTTGAACAAGTAGGAGTTTGTTTTTGCATTAAGTCAAGAAGTACTTCTTAGCATAATAAAAATGCTAGAGTATAAATTTGATTAAGAAAAGCAAGGCTACGATGAGGTAAAGTACTTCCTTTGTTGTTTCGATTCTTATGACAGTATTTTAAGTTAGTCGTGAAGACACATATCCTTAACATATCAATTTCTTTTACCAGCATGTCTTCTACTTCCAATTCTCGTTTTTACCGTTGTAAGCTAAGTTACTCACAAGTTCTATAGAAACACTTTTACTAAAGCATGAAGTTACTGCTAATGCTATGTCTAAAATTCAATAAGCTGCTTATGAGCATGAATATTGTTCTAAGACTTTCAGAGAGGAAGTTTACCATAGAACACTTAGTTCTACTTTAATTTTACTCTAGTAGAGAAGAATTATTAGCTTATTATTATTGTATACAATTATAAATGTTCACTTGCATAAATAGTCATCAAGTTATAAGTATCGTGGTAAAATTACATTACCTTAGTTTTACTACCTTATATTTACCCACGAAGGCTTCACTCAGTGAACCTCTCACATAGCACGTGCAATCATGGAATATTAAAGAATACCCTTAATTTCTTTAGATACTGGTCCAAACTCCTTTTGTTGAAACCCCCTCCCAATACTTGAAATCTCCCCACCACCCCCTTTTATACCCTAATCCTTATAAACCCCCCTACTCCCCCACCGTAAACCCCTCATCTCCCCCAATACCTGCAATATATTGGCCTAATTTTTAAGAAATTAAAAAACCGCAATATGAACTAACGTGCTAGGATATTGGTCAACTAGTGAATCCCTCGTGTATTTACCAAGTCCAGTCTAAACATTGGTTGGATTCATTTAGAGTTTGGTTCTTTATGGAAACCAAAAGATCGCTAACCACCAAGAAGTTTATCTTACACCATGCCATTATAGACTATATACAAATGTAAGAGTTATTCTAGGGTGTAAATACTACTTACTTTTACTTACATAGAGTTGATTTATAAACTAATTTCTTACCCACTTGTGTGTACATAACACTATTTCTAATAACATAATCATGTATCATAATGTTTGTATGAATGGTCAACAGTAGTACTATCGACTCATGATCAAGGGCATATACTCTATTATTGATCTTTACATAAATGTTTTACCAACGAATGATTACAGGTTTTCATAACATAAAGGAATACGATACAAACATGTCTTTTTCTTTACCATTGCTTGACTTTATTGTTTATCAATATAATGATACGAGTTTGACTTTATAACTAACATTATCATTGTGGCTATGATTTAAATCATTGGTAATAACATGTTCTATCCGACAGTGCAGGAAACTATAGTGATCGACCCACTGCTGAGCAAAAATTTCAGTGGGCACGTGGAGAATCCTCCACCGTGCAATGGACGATTTAAAAACTTACAACATAACCCTATCTTCTTCATTCTTCTTCAAGGGTTTGGCTCTGCACTGTCTAGTTTCTTTGCAGCCATGAGAGGCTAGCTTGTTTGTGTTTTACAGCTCTATTTTTAGTGTAGTGAAGTGCTGCAACTCTTCTATAAGAGTTGAGTGATACACAGCTTGTATCTTGGTTTCTTTCTGCAAGCGTTGTATCATTGTGAGAGTGGTTTTACTCTATCAATAGTTAAGAGTTTTGGGCCATAACGTTACCCTTGCCATAGCTTTTAACCTGCTCCATCGTCGGTGTAAGTTCTGGAACAATAACCCCACTGCCTCTGTCACAGATTAGCACGAGGGTTTGTTTCTTTAAGGTGTTGTTCGTCATGCTGTTCGGTTACCTCCTTGGCTCCAGATTTCTTTGCTTATAGGTAAAGGTTTTACCCTACTATTATTATAAAATCCGAGTTATAGTTTTAGTATCAGAAAATACAGCATCTAACTAAGGCATTCGGTCTCGCTTGCAGGTTACAGTTCATCTTTAGGCTTGGAAGAAACCTCTCCAACGCTGGTTGGCTTCATGGCCAAAATGGGTAAGCCCTGGTTTAATGTGGCATCTCCCTGCTTGCAATGGTTAAAGGAAAAGGGTTACAGTTGGAAAGGAAGCACGACTTTGGTTCCTCTATTGTTTAGATGTTTAGTTTCAGTTATTACTTAGTTTGTGTTGTTAAAACCCTTGCATGTTGCTGGGTAGCTTTGGCTCATAAGCCATGACTTGTATTTAGTTTTTTTTTCTTGAATTGTAATAGGGATTATAGCCTTACGGCTTGGTAATATCATACTTTGAATCTTAAGATATGGTGGTTTTTCCTGTACTCATGGTTTTAAATTGACTTCAGTTTCGAATACTCTGTTATTTATACTTTGTCTTGTAAATGATATTACTGTAAAATAAGTGGTTCTTCTTTACTATCAGTGAAATAAATTTATTGTTAAAGATGTCTCTTGTAAGTAAATAATGTTATTATAAAGACTGTAGATCAGCCGTAAAGTAAAGTTTATAAAATTATACTTATCGGTTCAGGGTAGAATAGCTAGGGTTTATGGGAAGAGAACCCTTGTATAGATGTATTCTTAAATTAATATTTAATTGAGCACTGGTTTCTGTTTGCTTCTATTTCGTTATTACAGGAGTATTGATGTTATTTAACCTGTTGATGAAGTATTTTAAAAATAAAGAGCTTATAAATATAATATAAGTTTTTGAGATAAGACTGTAATCAGTCTAACGCATAACTTATAGTCTTCTAGTTTAATTTGTTTACTCAGTTATCAATGTATGTGTTTAAAAACTTTTATAAATTAATTTATAAGAATATAAATGAAATGCTAGGGTTTCGACCCTCAGGTTTATCTTGCACAGGTTATAAGCTTGTCTGGTAATATAATTATTTCCTTAATAAGTAATTTCTTAGTTTTTATTCTATTTAATGTTTACATTTACATTTGTAATTATTTACTGCTCTGTAACTTTGAAATGATTCAGAGCTCTATAAGGATTAAAACATTAACTTTGTAACTCTGTTTACTTTTCATAAATAAAGGGTTTGTAAACATAACCCTATTCTGACTTATATTAAGTAATAGTTTAAGATTTTAGTTAATAGATTTAAAAGATAATTTGTGTGGTTAATACCTTGTTTATATACTTAAATGTATCTTCTATCACTTTTATTGTATCAATATACTTTTTACTATAACTCTAGTGTAGTTTTACTGTTTCTTTTCCAACATTTTTATTTAGTTATAATCAGTAAGGCAGTAAACACAAATAAACCATAACACTGTTCCTTTCATAATAATCTAAACTTTGAAATAAATTACTCTGCTATCTACAGATACAGAATCCTATATATTATTTTCATTCTCTTATGAATTTCTTTCATCTACTTAAAGCATTCTAACTGTGCTAGAGTACGACCTAGTTTCCAGGTGTGGAAAAACACAGTGTAGAAATTTATTTTCATTCTAACACATTAATTTCTAAATCAATTTCACTTCTTTAAAAATATAATAAGAATACTAATTCTAATCTTTCCCAAACTGAATTTTTAACATTCATGTAGTAGTCAAACTAAGATTTATTTAACTTAACACAGTAAAATAAAATAACATAGAACCTGTTGAGGACAGACGCCAATAGCTTTAGGAGGCCATTCCTCCCTACCAATCTCCTGGAGAGCACTCAAACAACGCTTCCTCAGGATCCTCGAGCATGTTCCTGGTCTTCTTAGCTAAGAACTGGTGGAGAATGCAAACAATAGAACCCTCTGTCAACTAACTAGTTCAATACCTCAGTAAAAAAAATACTTTGCTCTTAGCAGTATGATCTTCAGCTTAAAAGTTGCACTAGATCAACCAGCAGTTATCCCCTCAAACACTTTCCAAATTTCCCTTCCATTGAATTTCTCTGAAGTACACTCATTCAACTTGAATGATCACCTCTCTAGAATGAGCAGCCTCAACTCTCTTCAATGGGAATTTTTATAAAGATTGGCTAGGTCTTTTGGGTCAGTTTTCATTAATTGAGCCACCTGCTCTGATTCCACTTTCTTGGGGAATCATGACCACAAATATAGGGAGGTTGCCACCTGCAATAGTTGGAAATGGTTTGAGGATGCCGCCACATGTCAGTTTGCTCTCCACTTAGTCTCCTCCGCTAATTTAACGAGTAAACACTCTTTTAACAGCTCTCCTAAGCTGTTGTCTCCTCATTTATTTATTTATAATAAAATATTCAGAATTTACATCAAATATCCTTGACCCCACTAGGTCATCAATTACAACTTAGCATAAAATTTAACATATGGTTCCTTAAATAATATAAAATTGTTTTTGCAAAATTGGGGCATGTGACAGCCCTGGCAGAGAGGTTGTGTCTCTAGGGAAAGGCAAGGTGGATAAAAATGGTTATGAAAGCAGTGTCTCGACCCCTTTTCGCATGCTCATTGACAAATAGGAAGTTGTAACATCCCTAAATTTCATAAATAAATAAATAAAATTCCATTTACCATGTGTAACTTTAAAATTTGTAGGAATTAATTCCAAGAGATGTTATACTTCATAATTCTTCTGTCGTAGAGATAATGGATTTACTAATAAACTACAACTCATGTTCCTATGTTTAAAGTTTATCATTAGCATGCTCCATTTTATGACTTTTTGTCGATATTACGTCAAATAATCTGGTTGATACTATTTTGTGGCAAAAACTGCTTTTAGAACTCTGTTGGTCCTAATGTTGTAAAATTGTTTTCGTTCTTTTTTTCTTTTGTCCTACTTATGAACTGTGAAGGGAAAAGGTCATAGTCTTACTTAGCCTTTAAGGCTAAAGCATGAACCTTCATTTTGCTTATGCATATGAAAGGGATCACACCCTCAGTTTTACTAAAGAGCAAAATCCTAACTCCAAGGTATTTCAAACCCTAAACAGGTTGGGTGGGACACCAAGGTTTGTAAAACCAACTCTAAACAAACCTAAAATAAAATCATCCTACCATACTATAGACTATACTTATGTTCTAAAAGTTGAACTACAAGTTAAAAGGCACTATACAAAAGCGCAAAAAGGGCATTCAAATGCAAGGTATGATGACTAGGAAAAGTCGAAGTGACAATTAGTAAAGGTACGAGCTGCATATTGAATGCTCCATGAGTCAAGCCATGTGGGTGACTTTACTTCCCCAGTTGGTGGTCAAAAGGCTCAAGCAAAACCCCAAGGGTTTAATGTTTTTTCGAAAACCGTGGAGCTTGTCCGTGAAGCCTTGTCTTGTTGTGTTTCGCTCTGTGGAGCTCTGCTAGTTTCTTTTTCTGCTTTGCTATGTAGTTTCGAAGGTATTAACCGAAGGAGCCGAGTTTCTCGGTACTCATTGCTCTTCCTCCTTGTATGTACATTCACGTGAGTTCGATGGTGGTGTTGGTTTCATTTGTGGGAAAAGAACTCACAGCACTAGGTAAAACTTTTTCCTAAACCTCATGATGAAAGAAATTCTTAAATCATAAATCGATTGTATATGCTACAACATTTGACCTCTGAATTTGTAATGTGCAAGAGGGTTATAGGGCCATTCTCAATGGCTACAAGTTCTCAATTGAATGTTGCGTTAATAGACCTTTCAACCAGGTAAGACTTGTCCTGGCCCTTCGTGGCTCAGTGCTTGAACCTCTGTGACATGTTATGCATTTGTTGAAAGTGTTGGGGTTTCATATGTGCACTTGTTTGTCTATGTGAAAGTGAAAATGTTTCCTCTGTTAGCCATGAGGCTTTAGTTTACACTTTGTAAAGAAAACAATACATTCGATAGTGAAGCCGATGGACTGTGTAAATTTTGTTTTGATAACTTAAAGTTAGGACATGATTTTTTTGGTTTTGAAAGAAAATAGTCTACGACTTTCTCTGTGAATAATTACTTTAATTAGAAGGACCCCATGAGGGATTGTATAGCACCATGCTTGTAATACTGTAACTTCGTTTTAAATTTAAGCATTGATGCTCTACACTGGTTTTTACCATAGGTGTTTTGTTTGTAAAAGTTTATGAAAGATGTGGTTGGGAGGCCTTTATACTGTCATGTTTAGTTTAGAAAAGGGTCGTAAGGCCACTGTCAGTTATATCTATTGCTATTTGAATCAAGCAATGGTTTTTATTATAGTTTAAAAGACTTGTGAGGGCTTTAATGTTTATAAACTTGTCAAAGTATTGTAGCTTCGTTCTGTATACTATTGTAGAAATGTTTGAAGTTACTCTATTTGATTATCAGTTTGTTTATTGTTTTACAGTTTGCATTTAAAATATGGCCATGAGGCCCTTACGACAGATTTGGAATGAGAGTTGTAAGGCCTATATCAAAAGATATTGAATGTTACCAATCTCTAGCAATGTTGTGAGGGTTTATACATCTAATTTGATTTTATAGTTCGTGGATTTTGCAATACCGTTTTGTAGCCGGGATGCCTTTTTCCTGTTGCTTTCAAATCTTGAAAAGGGTCGTGGAGCCATTTGTCAATAAGTTATTAATGTTTAACTTTTAATTACTTGTAAACTACTCTCAAAACTTGTAGGTTACTTGATGTATAAAATCAATTCTAAAATGATTTAGGGTTTTGTTTTTTTGTTTATAAACCTTTAAGTGACCGTGAAACCTTATAGGATTGTAATGTACAGGATGTGAGGTTCTTACCCTATTACACTTGTTTTGGAAAAAGGGCTAATATAGATCCATTGTTGCTATAAAATCATTGTTTATTATAATGGGTAAAGGTGTTGGCCGTCTTATTCTGTTTTTCATTTTCATTATTGTTTTCTTTTCCAGCAATGGTTACAGGCCATAAAACCCATGTATAAATTTTATTAAAATATTAATCCCTGAGGCTGTTGCATCTTTTCTTCTGTGAATGAAGCCATCACAGATAAACAATACCAACATGGCTTACAACCTGTAATCAGTTTTGTAGCCTATCGATAAACTCGATTTGGTTTTAATAATTAATAGTTAAGAGACTGGGCTATAATGCCATTATAAAGAACTAATGTGAAAAATAGCTCAATTATTATTTTTAATTTGAAGCTTTGATTATCCTAAATAATTCTAGGGTTTGATTTAAGAGGCTATAACTTGGCCCTAGAAAATATTGTAAATGCAAAATACTGAGTAGGAAATTGGATATGAACATCGGATTTACTTAGAAGTTTCAGTTTAAATTATGTTTATTTATGCATAATAAGTAAACTTGAACTTGAACTTTTAAAAAAAGGACTGTAGCTTTCCCTAATCTTAGAATAGTATCCAAATGACACTTAGATATAGGAATCATAACATATTCAATCATCCTACTTGTTATCAGCCAAACTAGCACTTCTCAGTTCGAGTGTTGGCATTCATCATGTCGATACACAAAAGGACAATTACGATTGAAGAGGCCTAAACGCTATAGATGTGCATGACCTTTGATGCACTATCTTCAGACCAACCTTATAGATTTTTATTCCAGGTTTTGGGTTGCACACGCGACTATGTGCATGGCAACTCGCGTGTCATACGTGACTATGTGCATTGCAACCCGCGTGTACCTTACGTACGCGAGTTCCCTTTGAGCAACCTGCGTGTCATATGCACCTTTCCTATATCAATACTCGCGTGTACCTTAATTTGACCTTAAAAAATATAAATCATGATTAAATGAGATTAGTTGGGCCTTAATCCATAACTATCCCAACTATCTCAACCATCCTAACCTTCAAAACCTCTCTATTTCCCAAAGTATAAATAGAGGCCTTAGGATGGGGCTAATTAATCAATTTTGGAAGAGCAAAGTTATGCTGGTGGTATACCTTCAGAGTCTTGGAGTAGCAGAAATCAGAGTCCTCGGTTGTAGAGGAGTACTTGTGTCAGAAGCTGGGTTGTATTCTTACCTATTCACTGTTTGTTAATAAAGAGAATTCTTCTTCCAATCTTGTATTGTGGTTATCTCATGTATATTGGTATAATGAATATGCTCAATTATATCATTAATATGATTTTCATCTAACCTCTGATGTATATATGTATGATATATTGCTTGAAGAATTGGCTCTTTGCAGGTGAAGAGAAGCATCCCTAGAAGCTTTGGAGAAGATTGGAACAAGAGAAGACCAAGCTTGGATCAATCGTCATGAACCGGGTAAGCCAAGATCTCTTCCTATTCTCATTCCATTTTCTGTAAAATTTGATTGTCTGCAAGTATAATAGTAAGTTGGTAACCCCAGACCCTAGGTTACAAGGGTGTATTGTCCTCTACAACAGAACTGGCGACTCCGTTGGGGAGTCCAACCTGCTGTGGGTTCATCCTGTAGGTGCTTTACCAGTCTTTGTTCTGATTTTGATTTTGAGTGTGGTAACTTTTATCTTACTTTTGATTTACACTATAGTGTGCCCAAAAGCCTTTACTAGTTCTTTTTCCTTGAATTTTTTTTAGTTATATACGCGGGTTGTTGTTGTACATAGTCACATGTAATACCCTGTATACGCAGGTTGCTCTATCACGAGTTTCCTGCATACACAGTCGCATGTATCCTGTAGCAGCATAAAAATTGGGTAGGATTTGCTTGTCCCTGTCTTCTTTGGTTTTTTGCTTGCTTGGAAGTCTTTTGTTATTGGCATGACTCTGTGAGTCTAAAGTCTTGTGCATCACACTGTTTTCCTGTTTTCAAGCCTTTGAGCCTTTTTGTTTGAATTTCTTTCATCTTGTGATTTGAAGTTGGTCCTCCTACTTGGTTTATAAGTTTAGTGCTTTGTGTCTAGGTCGGTGATCGGGGCTTTAGATGTTTTATACTCTGTACTGCATTTTGTGGTGTCAGTTTGTCACTTGTTCTTTTGTGAATCTAGTGGACTTTTTGGGTTCAATAGTTTCTCCAAGTCAAGTTTTTTCCGAGTCTTCTTCCTGATTTGTTGAAGTAGGTCATTTTGGGTCCTTTATACTTCATTTCACTTATTATATGCTTTGATTATTCAAACTTGCTCAAAATTTGCATTTAGGTGCATTATAGTTTTTGAAGAATTTGAAAAAGTAAAGAAAAAACATTTTATACTTTTGCATTTAGTCGTTTTCTTTTCATTATTTTTCAAATAAAATTTCTAAAATTATAAAAAGAAGTCTTAGTTTTCTCACATTTAGTTTTAATTTCATTAGGTTATATTTGCAAAAAAAAAGAAATTTGGTTTAAGTAGTTGCAATTTACTTTGGAATTTGCTTTATGCATCATTTTGCTTTTTCTTATCGAGTCTATAACACCACAGTCTTTTCATGCCATTTACCTTCTAACTAAAAACAACCTTTTAAAATGAACGATATAATTTAAAAATTATTAGTAAGTTTTATTTTATAGGCTCATACACCAACTAGCTTAGGGTAGACTTGTGGAATAGGGCGTTTCAACTCTCCACAAGTGTTTAAATTTAGATGTAGTTGGCCAATCAATAGGTAAACCCTCTTCTATGTTGATTGTATCTAGGAAGCTCCTCTCAAACGAGAGTTAAGCACGAGGCTGCGTGGAGGCTTGGACTGAAGAGATAACCCTATGATTCCTTGTCAAAGCGTAGACCAAGGTTTTTGCGCATCTAGGGACTTCTGTCAATACCACCCTTTAGGCCCCGTGCGATGCCGATGTTGACAGGGTTTTGGGCTTTGCTACCCTGCGCATGCATATGAACCAGGATTGTGACTGTCCCCCCAGACTACTAGTATAGTTGTGGTAGCCTTTAGTCTCTTTGACATATAGGGTTCATACACAGGTACACTGGAAGGCTATTTTTGGTTGACCTTGGACGGGCTTGGAAGGTAACCTCGTTAGAAGGTGTGGGAGGGCAGTGGGTGATTCCTTCCCTTGTGCCTAAGTACATCTACAGGGCCGCTAAGTAACTGTCTCTCGGCTTTCTTCCAAAAAGCATATCTTATACCCTTTGTGTATGTTGTG
>LPNX010457226.1:1420940-1452874 GCA_001517045.1 Pseudotsuga menziesii | reverse complement strand
TTTAGCCGACCTTAGGGTGTTTGAAGAGTCAATTTTTAATCGTGGAGGACCAACCTCTTAGAAGGCCAAGAAGGTTGCAAAACCTTCCTTCGTTTACTACAGTGGAGCCTCCACAGCCCCCTCAAAGGCGAAGATTAGACACAAATGGTTCTTTTACATCGGTAGGAATTAGTGAAGTTCCAGGTGAACCGAAACTTAGGACAAACCAAGTTGATACAACCATAGTAGAGATAGAATACTTGCAGGCTGACGAGTTTGCAAGAAACTTTAATTCACCTCTCACTGACTTAAACGATCTTTTGATTGTCCAGGTTTGTCCATTCAATTCACCTGTGATTGGTGTTCCTGTAAGCATACATATGGCTAGTGCAGGAGAAAGTCCATATACCCCCATCTTAGCTATTCCAGCTGAAGGATTGTTGTGGCTTTAGGAAATTTTGTAGTGATTGTTGTTTGGTTTGTTTGTGTTTAGCCGACCTTAGGGTGTTTGAAGAGTCAATTTTTAATCGTGGAGGACCAACCTCTTAGAAGGCCAAGAAGGTTGCAAAACCTTCCTTCGTTTACTACAGTGGAGCCTCCTCAGCCCCCTCAAAGGCGAAGATTAGACACAAATGGTTCTTTTACATCGGTAGGAATTAGTGAAGTTCCAGGTGAACCGAAACTTAGGACAAACCAAGTTGATACAACCATAGTAGAGATAGAATACTTGCAGGCTGACGAGTTTGCAAGAAACTTTAATTCACCTCTCACTGACTTAAACGATCTTTTGATTGTCCAGGTTTGTCCATTCAATTCACCTGTGATTGGTGTTCCTGTAAGCATACATATGGCTAGTGCAGGAGAAAGTCCATATACCCCCATCTTAGCTATTCCAGCTGAAGGATTGCCACCTCCCCCGGTTGGTACTCCTAGAACAAATATACCTGCTACTCCCTTAACTCCAGCTAGTCGGGTGGTTCAACCACCAACTTCCACAAATGTAGCAGACACTTTTGGTGGGGTGGTCATTGGGATTCCCAGTGCGCCTTCCACTTCACCCTCTTTTGCATACACTGCTCAGAGTGGTCATGTTGGATCCTCTTCATTTGTCCAGGGTTTTCCATGAAATGGGGGGCACATTCCCACATCCACTCGATATGTAGGCCCCACACCTGCATATGTAGGGGTGCAGTTTGGAAATACTAACTCTTATGGTCAAGGTTTCCAAACGTCGGTTTCGGATCCTTTCATGATCTCCTTTCTCGCTTTTTAGCAGAGGGATACCTACTCCTGTTTTCCAAACTCCAGTTTCAACTGAAGAGGCTCAAACCACATACACTACACCACACATTAATAATCCACTAGCTTATGGGTGGAATCCTTTTCAAAGTAGTCTGACTACTTCACAACTGGTAGTTGGGGGAAACCCCACCTTTACATTTGGTAACCAGGGGACAAGTCCTTCTACTTCCCAAGCTCACGCTTTTCAATCTCCGATTAGGCCCAAACTTCCTTTCGTATCAACTTTAAACTTGCCATATTTGTCCAAGTTAATGAATGAACCAGTGAAACATGATGCCACCTGGCCACCTGTCCCTACCAAGTTACCTTCGGATATTCCAAAATTCAAAGGCAAAGTTGGTGAAGACCCAGGGGCTCATATCACCACTTTTCACTTGTGGTGCTCTTCCAACTCAATGAACAATGACACCGTTCGGTTGAGATTGTTCCAATGAACTCTGATTATTGCCACAACAAAGTGGTACATTGAACCGCCCTCTACTGTGTTTGATAGTTTTTGGGACTTAGATAATGTGTTCCTTAACCATTTCCAAGTTCCTATCTGGTATGATGCCGACACAGGCTTATTGTCCACATTTCGGTAGGACAAAGCCACTCACATTTCAGATCATATCCAAGAGTGGTTAAGGTGGAAGAGGCTCATTAAGGCCACTATCCCTCCGAGTTTTTGTTAGAATGGTTCCTTAAGTCCTTATTGCCGTAAATATCTAAGGATGTATCAACTTCGGGAGTAACGAACGAGGAAGAGGCTATCCTCAGGGCTAATCAGTTAGATTTAATATACTCCCAGTCTGGGATTCTATATGAAATCATCCCTGATGCACCGCGGCCAACATATAATGTTGAGAAACCTAAGCATGGACCCCATGATGATGGTGTGGTTGGTTCAGTTAAATCTCCCACTATAGATTCTTTGGCAAAACAACTCCATGAGTTGTCCATTAAACAGTCTACAACAGAGGCAACAAAGGCTGCCCCCTCGTCCCAAAATGCAAACATTTTTGCTTAATCCTCCCAAAAGGAAATCAACAGCCCGGTGGGAAAAAGAAAAAGGGGAAGAAAGGTGAGGGAAACCAAAACAAGCCAAAACCCACGAATAATGCTGATGGGGGAAAAAAAGAGAAGAAGAATGTGAAATATCCATGTAAGTTGTGCCAGGAAGATCACCTGACCCATCAATGTCCTCTTATGGATCAAGCTCAGAAGCTGCTCAAAAATCGACAACCGACTGTCCTAAAGGATCCATTTCCCTAAGGACAAAATGTAGCTTTAGTTTCTAACGTAGCAGGGGGCACTGCTAATGCCCCTGACCAAAATTATATCAACATGGTTAGATCCGCGACATTACTTCAGACTAGAAACAAAAACTATGAGATGGAGGCTCCTGAGAAGGGTAACTCTATAGGTGAAACTTCTAGCCCTCTCACAATTAAAAAACCTATCAAAACTATGCCTAAGATACCAAAAGGTGTCTTCAAGAAAGCATTGCATAATCCTAATGCTAGGGCTGCAGCCAATTACTCTGTAGTTGAAGATTTATCCCAAACCCCTTGTTTGATGTTAGCTTTGGAGGTTCTACAGAGTTGTCCTGCCCAGTGAGATGCACTCTTAGTAGCCTTAGGTAGTATGGATTCATCGAGCCTTATGTCGAAGTTTAATTTGTTTGATGTCAAAATTCGCCTTCCGTATCATGTGGCTTTGTAAATAGATGTCATCCATGGTGGAAAAACCACTGGAAGGTCAGTTGTCGACGAAGGTGCTTCCACATGTGTCATGTCCTTGTTTTGTTGGAAGACTCTTGGATCTCCAGATCTAATTCCATCGAACACCCTACTTACTGCTTTCGATGGAAGGTCATTTCGTCCACATGGTATCCTACTAGCTTTTGAGGTTAAGTTGGCAGGGAAGGCAGTGTCTCTTGAAGTAGAGGTAATTGATGCGCCGTTGGATTATAACTTGCTTCTGGGGAGAAGTTGGACTAATGTTATGTGTGCAATTGCATCAACTGTTCTTCGAGTGGTAGTGTTTTTGCATGAGGGGAAGTTGGCCACTATAGACCAACTTAGTTTCACTCGGGAGGGCTGTATGGAAACTAATGAGTCCACCGTACCATTGGTTGATCAGGTCAAACCTGCTTCAGAGAGCTTAGGGGTTGGAATGTATTCATCGTTAATGGGCACATTCGATGTCCCAGCCCCGATTAATTACCTAGGTTCTACTAGTGTGGGGAAGTCTATCACAATGGTTGTCGATAAAACAAATCCTTGGGTTCTTACTTCCTGTTACGAACCTAAAGTGCCCTTATCGACAATGGAAGTATCTTATCAAGCTATCGTTAACACCACTGTTGATCCTGTTTTGGTTCCTCCTACAGTCTTAAAGGAGTTGGAAGAAGCCTATTTGCCTGGTTGGGCAGAGAACTCTTTGTATACTGACGATTGCTTAGACATGGTTTTGCCCTTAGACAAAGCCATTTTGGAAGCTATGAGCGGGAGAGATAATATCTGCAAATAACTTCATCATAGATCCTACTTTCTTCCAGAGTTAAGCATGATTGAAAATCAAGAGTTCCATGTGAGACTGATAAGTGATGCCGATATACCAATCAATCTCTTACCAAGGGAAGGAATCTTTGCCGAGGGGAATATGGCAAACATTTATGTTATTATCCCTATCAACATCTCTATGAAGCCCAATGTTGTGGAAAATGTATATATTGGTGCAAACTACTCTCTGGAGGAGGTTACTAGCTATACGACCTTATTTAGGGAGCTCCACGACATGTTTTCCTGGTCATATGAGGAGATGCCAGGCATAGATCCATCGATAGTCGAACATGAAATCTGAACCTATACTAATGCCAAACCAGTTCGACAAAACCTTAAACCTGTCAATCCGCGTAAAGCGACAACCGTTAAGGCTGAAGTTGAAAAGTTGCTGAAAGATGGTTTTATTTACCCGATAGCTTTGACAGAATGGGTATCCAATACAGTTTTCGTCGATAAAAAGAAAGGAACGATACATGTATGTGCTGACTTTCATGATTTCAACAAAGCTTGTCCTAAGGATAACTACCTCACACCATTGATAGATCAAATCATTGATTCTTGTGCAGGGAGTGAGGTTTTTTCGTTCTATGGATGGTTTCTCCGGGTATAATCAAATTCAAATCAAGTTGGAAGACCAACATAAAACAACTTTCATCTGTCATTGGGGTACATTTGCGTACAAGAAAATGCCTTTTGGATTGAAAAATGTAGGGGCTACCTTTCAGCGGGCAATGAATTTTTCCTTTCATGACATCAATTCTATTGTTGAACCCTACCTAGATGATTTGCCGACGCATTCTCGTAAGAGGATCGATCATCCAGATCACTTGCGTTTAATTTTTGAACGATGCAGACATTACAAAATAGGCTTGAATCCCCACAAGTGTGTTTTCTGTGTCGACTCAGGTAGGCTGCTTGGGTTCATAGTTTCTAACAAAGGTATTCAGGTGGATCCTTTGAAAGTTGAGGGCATTGGAAATCTGCCTCCTCCTCATTCCATCAGGAAACTTTAGAGCCTTGAAGGAAAGTCTAACTTTCTTCGATGTTAGAAGTAGGACACCCCATTTGTATGGGATGAAACCGCACAACTTGCGTTCGAGGCATTAAAGAACGATTTGTTGTCAGCACCTTTATTGCGCCCGCCAGGTTACTCTCGTGATTGTATATTGTATTTGGCTGCATATGAGTCGAGAATTGGGGTAGTGTTAGTCTAGGAGGATGATAAGCTCCAAAAGCATGTCGTCTATTATCTTAGTCATGCTTTACTTGGCCCTAAACTTGGGTAATCCCACGTTGAAAAGTTGGCTTTAGTAGCTGTGTATGCTGTTCAGAGGTTACATCACTACATCTTACTGAGGACTACGACATTAGTGGCAGATGTCAATCCTTTCCAATATGTCTTGTCCCGACGCATAGTTGGAGGCAAATTTAACAAATGGATAGTCATTCTCTAGGATTTTGACTCGGATTTTCAATCCGCCAAATCGAAAAAATCCTTAGATTTTGTAGAGCTTATTGCAGAATTTGCAATTGAAGAAAACTCATTCCCAGATGAGCACATTTTCTTGATTTCCACCTCTGACCCTTGGCATGGATATATACTTGTCTATCTCTAGAATCTGAAGTGTCCTGCAACCTTTTTGCGGGAAGAATGATGCAAATTACGCTTACATGCTAAAAACTACCTCATCATCGGGGATACTTTATACCGTAGAGGGGTGAACTTTGTTTTGCATCAGTGCCTCACCCACGAAGAGGCTGAGATTGTCCTAAATGATGCCCATAACAGAGCGTGTGGGGGTCATTTATCTGGGTGAGCAACAACCCATAAGATTCTATGTGCCTGTTATTTCTGGCCCATGATCTTTAAATATTGTGTGGAAGCCATGAATCGTTGTCATCATTGTCAGCTTTACACCAAAAAGATGCGGTCGCACCCTACTCTATTATTTCTCGTCATCGCAGTGGGCCCCTTCACCAAGTGGGTGATAGATTACGTGACGTGCAACCCAGTTTTGGCTGGGGGGGCACAAATACATCATTGTCGTTGTGGATTACTTTACAAAGTGGGCAGAGGCAATGCCCACCTATAAGGCTGACGGAGAAACTGCAACTTTTTTTGTTTTCAACTAGATTATCGCGTGGTTCAATATTCCTAAAGAGATTGTCACTGACCATGGAAGTCATTTCCAAAATAGCATGATGATTGAATTGGCTCCTATGCTAGGGTTTAAACAAGAACATTCATCTTCTTTCTACCCGCAAGCAAATGGTAAAGTCGAGGCAGTTAATAAGACCTTGAAGACTATTCTCAAGCTTACTATCAACGATACCCAGTCAAATTGGCACATCATGCTGTATCCTGCACTTTGGGCTTATCGAACCAATGTGAAAACTGCCATGGGGTTCTCACCGTTCCAACTTGTTCACGAGGTGGAAGGAGTAACCCCGGTTGAATGTGAAATCCCATCTTTAAAAATTTCCATTCATGTGTTACCTAACACGATTGAACTAGAAGAACGTTTGCTACATTTAGAACATCTAGATGAACGATGTAGAGATGCGCTGACTACAAATGAGGCTCATAAAAATAGGGTAATAAACCAATATGATAAATTGGTTAAACCTATGATTTTTTCTGAAGGGGAACTTGTCTTGCTCTAGGATAAGAACAAAGAACCCCTGGGGGCAAGGAAATTCAGGTCTATGTGGTTAGGACCCTATATCATGTCAAAAGTTTTGTTGAAAGGGGCATATGAATCAACTGATTTCGAAGGGAATAAGCTGACTGAGCCTAGAAATGGGCTCTACCTGAAGAAGTAACATGCTTAGGCTTAACACTTTTTCTTCTATTTTATTGTATGTAACTTTATGTACAATAGTTAGCCGGTCTGTGTTCTTATATCATCTGTTGGTTGTTACATATGTCTTCCGAGTGGTTTGTAAGTTTTGCAAATGGCATTAGTCGTCACACTTGTAACTTGGCTTCAACCGCATGGGTTATTTACTCACCCTTAGGACAACTAGTTGCCTCTGGAGGCGCTTGCCTAAGTCCTGGTACCAATAATGTGGTTGAATACAGAGCCATCATTGAGCTTTTATGGGATGCCTTGTCACATGGCATCACCCAGTTGGAAGTTAGACTCGACTCTCAACTGGTGGTTTCCCAGCTCAATCGAGCTTATCAGGTGCGAAACCCTATTTTATTACGTTAGTTTTTGCAAGTTAGGTTATTGGAAAGAAATTTTGATTTTATTACATTTAATCATATTCCAAGAAATAAAAATTCATCAACTGATGTATATGCGAATTATATCTTAGATTGGCACTTAACACATATTCCATAAAAATACACAACAGATACATTGTAAAACACATATAAATAAACCGACAATATATGTGTGTGTGTGTGTGTGAATATATGTCCATATAGATAGGTCGAGTTCTTGATCCTCGGATCGAGTCATAACTGTATAAATATACAAAAATATACAAATTTTGGATCGTAATCCTTAAACTGCCCCTAGGCCTAATCTTGACCACCCTAGTCACCCTCGTCATCTTGTTCTCGGGCCTCCTCAGCTTCTTCAGCTATAGCAGCCTCAATCTTGACCACCCTGGTCACCCTGGTCATCCTGTTCCTGGGCCTTCTCAACTTCTTCAGCTGTAGCAGCCTTAACAACCTCTATGTAGACAAGTACAGCCCTGACTACCCTTCCCATAAGGCGTATCCAGGTGGGTGTAATACCAACAACTAGTTCCTACATAATGGTAGGTATCTGCTCAATATGAAGAGTTGAGACTCTTTGGGTAAACCTGACCAGCTTCCCCTCAAGTACCCTGATCAAACCCTGATCCTCCCCTGCCACAGGTCGTACATACATCCGAGGATGCCCGTCAGGGTGGACTGGTCCAATATCTGCATTTTAAACATTAAATGGATTAAAAACTCTTATACATATGTATATATCTTTATGATAAAAAATTCATAAAAAATTAAAAACATGAAAAACCAAAATACCTAATGCTCCCCATACTCCTCCAGGAGGGAGGACAAGGTCATTGTTGCCTCGAAAGTCCAATCCAGCATATGGAAACTGCTCCAGTGCGGGTAGCTTCCCTCCCCACCATAGGTAGAAGTCATCGTCATATACACTCTGAATCGAGCCACCGCCGCCCTGGCGAAGGAAAATTTCTCCCCACCTACTAAGTCTGGGATGACAGGGAGAGAAGGCTGGAAGAGGTACCGTAGGGCTGATGGAGGGCACTCTCTCAAAGAAGAAAGCCACCAATACACTAGAATATCTAAAGTTCTTCCATCGGCCTCTCTTGTAGTCAGAGAGTTGTTTCTTCATTATCGGGATTACTCCCGAGCACCAGTCAAACACAGCTCCATGTAGGCACTCTACAACAATTCTTATCTGATTCCGAGTAGCAAGATGGAGTGATGATGATCCCACAACCCTCACTATTGTGCTTACTTGCACTTGCAATGGGAAGTTATTAATATGTGCAATAGGGATGCAGGGCCCCTTTTTCAGACTGTCAGGCGTGCAGTAAGTGTTGATGTAATCCTGAACACTCATAGGATCACCGCCTCTTCCGGTACCCTCGAGGTTGACATGTGATCTCTGTTAAGACAAACCCGTAATGAAGTATATGTCTTCCAATATCATCTCCAAAATTTCACCTTGTAGGTCAAAGGCACCAAGGTCATGATCCCAGTAGCCTATTAAGAATTCTAGCAAACGGACATTGGCCCGCATAGGTGAGGTGCAAAAGAACTTCAATAACCCACTTTGCCACAAAGCCCGCATAGTGGGGGCACTTCGGAGTGCATCTTGGTTCATATCTTCATGTTTTCATTCCCTCCACTCCAACACCATGTTTTAGCATGCCCATAAATCCACCATCAAACATTAAAATTCATTAAATTTTTTTGATTTTGGCCCTATTTGCACTTTTCCTATGTCGCGTAGTACACGCGACTATCTTTTAGATAGGTCGCGTATGACACGCGACTATCTTTTAGATAGGTCGCGTATGACACGCGGGTTTCCTTCGGGCAAGTCGCGTGTAAAACACGTGTACGCGACTGTGTAAGTCGCCAACCCGCGTGTACAACGCGACCCCCTTAAGACAGGCTTAAAACATCAATTTTTGCATGAAATTGAAAAAGTAAATGGTTAAAATGGAAGAGAATGAAGAGCTAGCTTACCTAGCACTTGCGGATTTGAAAATCGTCCACTGGTTTGTCCACACCGAGCGATTGAAGTTAGAGGTAAAAATTGCCTATATTGGGTAAAAATATAGAAATAATTTCAAAATGTGGGTTTTTTAACCAATAGTTTTNTTTCCTAATGCAACAGGTCCAAGGTTACTTAAAGTTGTTATTCACTCATATAGGATAGGATTTTGGTCATTTATATGCATTTTTGCATCTATACCTAATCTGCTTTAACCCTAGGATCACTACTTTGACCACAGACTATGGTGTTTAACCATTATTACCTTGTCTATACCATTGTTCTTCCGTGAATAGGGATTTCCTTCCATGAGTACCCCAGTTTAGAACACATTGTTGTCTTTTGGTACTCATGCCGCATTTGTCATAGGTTCAGGGGAGCCTTCTTAGCTATTTTTCACGCCAAATTAAGCCTCATTTTGGTCTCCTTTTACAAGCTATCCCCTTTATAAGGCTCCCTGCCCTTATGGAGTTTCTTTAGGCCCAGGTCTAACTCCTCAAAATAGACTTGACTGCTGAGTAAGCTTGTCCATTCAGGCTCATTAAGAATAGATGAATGGGCATCCACATTGGTGGTAGGTTATCACTTTCTCGGACCATGTGGAATAGTACGAGAAATGGTCGCTCTCTTTTTAACGGAATTGAGAAGAGTATTCTCAGGCATAGGTTTATCACTTTTTCGGACCTGAGAGACTAAACTTATGGAAAAGGAGCGCTCAGTATGAGCTTAGTTTTCTCTTTTTCGTGCTCTGGACCTAAACATGAAAAAGATTCTGAGTGTACTTTATGCCTTTGTCATGCTCGGTAAACACTAAAGAACAAAGCATCGAGTTTACTGTTGTAAGCCCCATTCCTCATAATCAAATGGATCTTTTCGAGTGATCTTTCTTTCCTTCATACCCATAAAACTCAAGCTATAAGCTGCTCTTGAAGGAGCATTGGGTAGGTGGTAATTTAACCTTTTTCAGACCTCCCTGGCTAAGTACGAAAAATGTGCGCCTTACTTCTTCGGAAGATAAGAGAGTTCTTTTGTGGTATGTTTTATATTTTTCCGGCCTCAAGAGACTAAATTAGACAAAAAAGGACCCCCCTGGAGTCTTCTTCGGAATTTTTAGACTCTCTAAACATGAAAACACCAGTGAGCATGTACTAGTTCAGGCTTGTAAAATCTACGAATTAGTGACATAATCAAGCATTATTCTCTCCCCTCTTCAAGCTTGTCAAAAATGAAGAGAGACCTGAGTTGACTTTCCTTGACTCGTTAAAATTTAACATGAAAGATAAGGAAGAAGTATTCCTTTTGGGTTACAGACGGTGGCAGCATGTCCTCCTTGAACATAGCACTCTTTGAACTTTCTAATACTCGTGTCTTAGTGTACACTTTCAGCTCATCTATTACTCCGAGTTTCTTACTCCTCCACTTGTCCTTTATACATGGGGAATCTGATCACGTCTCCCGCATTTATACATGGGGAATGCGGGGCAAAGGATACCTATTTTTAATTGTCATTTTATTCAGTTGACGGTAGTCTATACATAGACGTAATTTACCGTCTTTCTTCTTAACGAAAATGACTGGTGCTTCCCAAGGGGATACACTTGGTCTTACATAGTTTTTGTCTATTCATTCTTGTAATTGTAATTTTAATTCGTTCAGTTCCAAGATGTTCATTTGATAAGGAGACCTCGAATTAGGCACCGCTCCTGGTATTAATTCGATTGTAAAATCTAGATCTCTCTTTAGAGGTAATCCTAGAACTTCTTCCGGGAAGACATCCGAGAAATCTTGTAGGATTGGAATATCATCGAATTTTGGCTTATCTTCTTTATCAAGTTGTTCATTATTTATTATGTGTACACCAAAGACTTTACAACCTTTTTCATCTGTAAGGCTTAGATTTGTCTAACAAAAATCTTCCTAGGTATTCCCGTGAATGTAGTCTTTTCTCCTCTATTATTTAAACAATGAAAGTTTTCTGAAAGAAATTTAAAATGACTTTATGTCTTTCCAGCCAATCCATACCTATTAGGACATCATAAGATCATAATGGTAACACATTTAACTTGACTTGAGTTTTAAACTGACTCATAAGCAGATTACAGTTTTCAACATAATTAATCACTTTTTTTTTTTGCCCGGTAGCTAATTGGACCAGCCAATAATTTTCAAACCTTTTCAAAGATAAATTACATTTCTCCACTATGTTAGGTGACACATAACTCAAAGTAGCACCGGGATCAATCAGAATTGAAACAAACTGGCTTTGTATCATACCTTGTACTTCCACCATCGAAGTCTGATGATACGCCTGCCGGTTCTCTAAGGCTGCATTTATTTTAGTAATTTCATTTGCCACATCTCCAACTGTTTTCTCTTCCTAAATGGTATGCATGTTGCTGAAGTTCCCTTTTCTGTTCGGATAGTACCTGGCATAATGCGGCCCTTGACATTCCCAGAACTTGGCAAGTTCCTTAGGTTCATTACTTTTAACAAAATTGTTAGGCATATCCCTACCTTTTGGTGTTGTAGTATTTTGTGGTGTTTTATTTTTAAAATCTACTGTTTGATAGTTATTCTTGGAGAAATTATGAGAATTGTTCCCAAAACTCTTATTTGACTTAAACCCTTTTTCTTTTTTGGTCAAAGTGACTTGTTCTCTTATTCTTCAATTTCCCTCTTCTTACTCCGTTTATAACAGAAATAAGCCTTTCTCATTGCCTCTTCAATGGAACAAGAGCTATAAGGCCTCTATCAAAAGATATTAATTGTTACCAATATCTAGAAATGTTGTGAGGGTTTACATATCTAATTTGATTTTACAATTCGTGGCTTTCGCAATATTGTTCTCTAGCCGCGATGCCTTTTTCCCATTACATTCAATTCTTGAAAAGGGTCGTGGATCCATTCATTAATAAGTTATTTATGTTTAACTTTTAATTACTTATAAACTACTGTCAAAACTTGCAGGTTATTCCTTTTGACAACCTTTCTTGACTATTTAATCATCTTTTATACCATCCAAAGTGTGAAGCGTGACCAAAAGATTGGTAATTAAATTAATAGTAAAAAAATTAAAAAGTGATAAAGATTTGGTCTTATGATAAAGATGTTGAAATTTAGATTTAATGCTTATATATGTTCGGTATAGTAAGAGAAAATTCAATTTATTTAATTTACTTTTTATAATATTTAAATTTAATTTTATTGTCAATTTTTTTTATCACTTTACAATTAATTTTTAAATTAATTATAATAGTTACCTTTAAAATTATTAATTCTTTCAAACATATTCTTACATTATCTATACAAAATAATAATGTAAAAACTTACACCTTTTTATTAATTATTATAAAAAAATTACAATTTTTTATTAAAATTATTATTATATAAAAATTTATAATTTTTTATTAAAATTTTTAAAGTCTAAAATAATTAAAAAAATATTTTGAAATCCTAAATAATTAAAAATCTATTAAGTTACATTTTTGAGTAAGTGTTGTATATACGAATGGATATATTGAAAATCTTAATGGTTCCAAGTTTATATGTATTAAATTATAGTAACATAAAATATGTAATGAAAAAATATAGTAGGGAAAACATATTAGAGTATGTTGTTTATATATTGAAAAAAATTAAGTGTTGGAATTTATCTTTTTTATCGTTAAAAAATAAAGAAAATATTAGAAAGTTTATATATATTCTTTTAGAGAAAAGATCATTTTTCCAAATTTCTATATTGTTTTCATGTAATATTCATTTTTCATTAAAAGCAACTTGAATAATAAATCTTATAACATCTAAATCTAATAATATATTTATAAATTTACTTTTAAAAATGTTAATTATAAATGTTGAATAATTAGAATGCCAACAATAAATTATAAAACAATAAAATCAATTTCTAATAATATATTCCAAAAAAATATTACCAAAAATCTAGTCACTAAACTTTATAATTATATTATAAAATAAAGGTGATATAAAAAACTAATTTTTGATATTTATAACAAAAATATATTATAAATTTTAAAGCTTTAAACGTTTAATATGATGATGATGGTGGTGGTGGTTAACGTCCTCGAGACCAGACCAAACTTTGGTTTATTGAAAAAAAACAAATTATTTAGTTTGTTTTAAAATTGTATTTTATACTCAAAAAACTTGGAGAAAAGAGTTCCGAGCTCACTATAAACTAACACTAAAAATAAAACAATAAAATTTAAATAATTCTTATCTTATAATATGTGCAAAAAAATATATGTAAATTTATTATTATCTCAAATATTTGATTATTTTAAACTTTCTCTTTATTATCATCTCAAATATTTGACTATTTCAAACTTTTATGTATAATTTTTTTTAATACAACCAAATTATACTACTATGCTTTATGCTTTAAAATATTCATATACTAGCAATTGCCCCAAAAGGTGCAACAAAACGTTGAAGGAAAAATGATTAAAGTAAAGTAGATTTGATTCAAAGTGAAAAAAAAGCAAGTATTTTAAGAACTCTGACTTATACTTTTAAGCACAATCCAATATATAAAGAAACAAAAGCTTAAGGTAATCTTACATAGCATAATATGTAACGATGCAAATTCTTCTAATATATCCATGAAAACCACAAAATGGAATTGACAAAAAACTGCATAGGCAATGGAAAAACTAAAGAAGACAAATGCATCTATTAGAAAAATCAATATACATGCCATTTAAAATTTTACTAGCAACAACACATTACACATAACTTGCAAATCATATATTTTAAGACATTGTTGCACACTAAGACATAAAATTTCAGAGTATATCATATGCAAGTTGTCTCAAATCTAAAGCCCCATTGGATTCAAATGCATCACAAACAAAAAAAATAAATAACAAAAATGAAGTTACACCAAAGCAACCAAAAAATTATGAATAAGAGTTCAAAAAATGGCCAAATAACCACTAAAAAGCATACCCAAACAAATTCCTTAAATCATGGATGTCAAGATATTTATATTGTTTCAAGCTTGAACACCACAAATTGGCATAGTATTCAACATCTATCCTTGATACCCTATGCTCCTCAAAGATAATTGGAATATTACCCTCCTCTAAGGAGCTCTTAGTAAGTGTCCATCAAGGTTTATACCATTCATCCAAAATCACAAAATGCTAACCCATGTTTGCACATTACTTTAAATTTAAGTTTTTAGAAAAAAATCATTTTGCGACCAGGGTAATTCTAAACACCACAAATAAACATAGTATGCAACATAAGCCTTGTTGTTAAAAACCATAAATAAGCATAGTATTTAACATCTATCCTTGATACCCTATACTCCTCTAAGCATAATTGGATGCTTCCCCTCCTCCAAAGAGCTCTTCGTAAATGTCCATAAAAAACTTATACCTTTCGTCCAAAATCAGAGAATGCATGCCACACAAATTACTCCAAAAGCAAGAGCAAAATCCCCATATTTGGCTGGAAGCTGGAGTTAGAAATGCTATATGTTCAACAACCATGCCCAAATAATTATTGAACATGGTAGTCAAACCATCGACAATAAGGAATTGTTCTTTCTCCATTTCATCAATATTATTATTCTAATTGGTGTCTGGTAAGATATATATTTTTGTAAAACTAAACATGGGAGAAATGTTTTCATATCCACTATTACCACTTGAGCTATAAACTTTTAAAATTGAATTGATAATTTAGAAAATAATAAAGTTTTGTTTTTAATAAACAAAAATTACATACTTATTTGAAGATGGTTTGTCCTTACAAGTAAATTTGAATTATAAATAGTTAAGAGAGTTCTAACATTGTTTTTAATATATAAGGAAAATAATTAAATTAAAAAGATAGTATATAAAAGCATCTCATATGAAATTGTTTCTTTAATAATTATTAAAATTTTAAAATAAAAAACAAATAAAATCATAAATAAATAAATATTTGTGTTAATTTTTTATTAATTTATGTATAAATAAATTTTAAGAAAATATAATACTAATTTTTTAACTTCTAAAAAACATTGATCTAAAACTTAAACTTAATTATTTAGTTTATAATTATGAAACAATTAGATAAGGTTATATAAATTTATTATTTGTGTATATTTGTTTATCTAAAGTTTACTATACAAACATTTATAAGAATCACAGTGAAAGACATAAGTTGTATGAAGGTTATATAAAAAAAAAGAGTTATCGCAACACTCTATGTAAGTTGTATCTTCATGTATAAAAATTATTCTAAGGTTTGTGTTTTATGGTTTTGTCAAAATAATAAAAGAAATAGATAAGACAAATTATAGATCTTAGTACCAATTGTTATTTTACATATCAAAGATACACTAAGAAATTGGTTGTGTGAACTTAACACAATAGGAAATTGGTTGCGTGAACTTAATGGTATTTAGTGATTCTTAAGCAATTACTACAAGATAGTGATGTCCCTCCAAGTAATAGGGTGTATGCCCTATTGTGTTGTTGATGGATGTTGTAATGTTGACTTTGGAGCAAAGTGAGGATGCTATAACAACTCTAACAAATCCAAAAAGCTTGTTTCATGTTGCATCAAGAGAGGTAAATTTATTTAGGCTTAATTCTTCTAAGAGAAAAAATCATGTTCTACATAAAGAATGAACAAGGAATTATCTTGCTAGAAACAATGACATCATTTTTAATCCTTTTAGTTATCTCAAAAAGTGGTGTGCCATTTTGTAGCTAGCAATTGCCCCAGAAGGTGCAATAAAACGTCGAAAGGGAAAATAATGCAAAGAAAAGTAGAAATGATGAAGTGGAAAAGAGAGTAGTGTTTTCTTTTGCGAATTAGTATTGGTATAGGTTGGGATCCAACCCCATGATGATCTTCCACCCAGTGTCACAGAATGTGATGACTATTTGTTTATGCTTGGGACTCAACCTTGTTTGTTATATCATGGACTCTTAATTATGTATTCGTAGTGTTTTTGGGGATGGTTAAACATATGGGTACTTTGGTAGATGGGCGACCCAGTTTTGAGTTGACATTGACATAATATATGTCAAGAAAATGTATTGTGACTTGTAGAATTAACTTTGAAAACAATAGGATACCTTTCTTGATGTTTGTCCTCTTCTACAACTCATTTATGAGTTCTTTCCATGCACATTTACAGGTACTCATAGTGACATATCATATTAATGTATATTAATACCTTCCACAAATATTTTTCCATGCTTTGCATAAATAAATCCTTCTTACCACTTCTTTAAACCATTTTCAACCTCATAAGAGCATTCAAACCCATTTTATCACTTAGACACATCTAGTAATTTTTCCAATAGCTCCTTTTGTAGGGTAGGGTAGGCTCAAGCACCATCACTAAACGTATAGTTTCAAGCTAGTTCATGTAAATCTAGAGCAAGTTATGAGCCGAGTCGAGAAGGTGATATTCCTAAGATTGAAACCTAAAGCTAATGTAAATCTCTCGTATTTCGTTAGGCCTTGTTTTTCAACATGAGAAACTATGGCAAAAGCGCTTCTATCAAGCCCTTGTTAATACATAAAATACAAAGAAGAATTGAAAATGTCACTTTGAAAGTAATGAAGGTCAATCTACCTATAGACTCAGTTCCATTTTAAGACTAAGATGAATCCCTGCCAACATAGGATCCAATTTTACAATTATGTGAACATCCTTCATCATTACTTTTAAGAGCATCAAATAGTCTGAGTCCTTGATAGCAATTCTATGTACAAAAATACAAGGAACACAAAATATATATGGTACCAATCATGTTGTTTACTAAAAGAATTGAAGAATGTTTATCGAGTCTTTACAATGTAGTTACATATTTCTTTGATTGCATGATAACTATGCCTTGGGTTATGTTGTAGAACTACTAAAGTCTAGTTAGTTTAACTTATCTAATCAACAAATTGATGATGTCAATAAATTTAGGAACTCACTATTCTCTGGTAATGAGGTGTAATGTGTAGTTTCTTCCTTGGCCACACCATCTATCCAATAACCTTCATAGGCATACACCTAAGCCTTTCAAATCCAACTGGATAATTCAAACTCCTATTAATAAACATCATCAATAAAATTTTCCAGTTAATGGATGGGAGTTTGCTCCTGGGATTGATGATCAAGGCTTGGCAACGTGACCAAAAAATAGTCAACATCCTTGGCATTCGACCATCCTTGTACATGAGCCTTCACAATGTCAAAATTCTTGTGAATAAGCTTTCACACTAGGTATCTACCAAAATATTGATCAATAGCATGTATTTCTTCATAAAAACCTTAAAAAACCTTAATATCACACCAACATTATTGGAGGAATATAAATTTGGTTTACCTCCCTCCTTTACTCTACTCTATTCTAGGAAAAACATGATGCCCATCCCTCAACTTCAAGGAAGGGCATGAATCTCCAATTTCATCCATTAGGTAAATAATTTGATTCTCATCAATTGATTCCCCTTTCAGGAAATTTTGCATCATCATCTATTACTTCTCCCTACAATACCAAATATCATCACTATGCAATACACACCATTACCATGAAATATTTCATAAACAATTATTTGCATCCAACAAGTTAGGATCATTCCAGATTCAGGATATAAATGAGGTGTTCTAACACTTGCATGCCCATCTTGCATGCCACCCATGGCTTGAGAAAACCCACCATTGAAGCACACCATGAATAATATGCTTTCTGTGAAATGATTTTCAGTTTTCTTACATCAATTTGCAGAGCTTAGCACACCATGAATAGGATTTCTCTTCAAATTCTCATCTTGTTCTCCTTGATCCTCGAGCATTCGGCTCTTTATCCTAAACAGATCAATGTATGGAACATCCAATCTGTAGGGAGTGGAGGAATCATGTAAACTGTAAATTTGGCAGAGCTATCTCTGCGATTTTATGGCTTCGCAGACAAGCACTGGGATAAGATATTCTTGAGACGCCGCATAGAGATCCTTGTTTAGATCATATAACACGGTGGTAGAGGCGCTCTCATAAGCAACTGCCACATCGTTCCTCACCAAAACGCGCTCCCCGGTTCTTATTTTCCGGTTGCGTAGAGTTCCCGGCCTCGCCCATCTTCAGTCATTTTGATCTCCACAGGGCCCACGAAATCGACAACCTCCAACGAGCTCAAACCTCCCCTCTGTCTGCGGAAAACAAAAGGAGGGGAACCACGGTCTTGCTTGAAACCAGGTTAAAATAAGAAAAAAATATTATAAAATAAATACAGGAAAATTTGTAAAGCGTTCTAGAAGTAGTAGCACTGCTCGGGAGGCAAACTCATGGCGAATTTATTTAACAGATCTACTTCAAGCCTATGAATTTGTTGAAAATACATGGATGTAATTAGTTACTATGTTCGTGGAGAATGAAGGATAACAAATCCACTAGGTTCATTGGACTGCTTAGCCGCCCTTTCAGATGTGATTTTACCACTTTATTTATAGGACGGAGAGCTTCGATACAGCTCCGATGCCTTTGTACGAAAGATACTTCTTTTAGGCCTACTCGTTGATGCCCAAATGATCCATCTCAACTATAGGAACAGTAGCGGAGCCCTGATCACTGGTCTGATGCAGGGAGAACTCTGTGGATGTTGTTGATTGAACACGGTTTAAATTAGTGTAAAACAACGTATAGATGCCAGTAAGCTAAAACTAAATCTCCTATTAATTGAGTTCAGGACTGGCAAGGGGGTTCGCTTTGCTCGCCGTTCAAGAGGAGTTCGCTGAGCTGACAACACAAATCCCTATTGAGATTGAGTTATGACATGGGTGAGCTAACCTTCAGAAGGGCCAAGTTTATGATATCGAAATCAGACGGGCCGAGGCTCCGCAAGATACAATACAGTTATTATTTTGGCACCCGGAACGATGATGGCGTATAAGGTTGGGAATAAAAAACATAGCTCCGATCAATTTGTGTCTGTCGCGTCCATTCCTCCTAAAAATAAGTATAACTATGTCATGGTAGTATGAAAGATGATAGGCTATTCCTAATCAAGGGCCTAAAATAAATGATAAAGCTTAAAATAATTTCCTTTGATAACGTTTCAAGCGCTGCGCGGGATGGATGGCAGTTGTTGGGATGTCCCGTGAGGTGCTTGGGTCAATTGTTGGGATGTCCGGTGAGGTGCTTGGGTTTGCTGAGTGAAGCTTTATTCCAAGGGTCTTCGCCGTTCTCCAGGTTGCAAAGTCGAAGCAGCAAGCCAGCCCGTTTCTTCAACCATCTAGCCAGTAACTAAAGAAGCAATTAATTATGCCTGCAAGTAACGGTGAAAAGCCAGTAAGCAGTCGGGTTCCTCAAGCCTCCTCGGAAGCATCAAGCAGCCGAGTTCGTCTAGCGTGAAAGCAAGCCAGCGATCTAATCCTCTCCCTTTACACTACGCAATTTCACATCCCCGCTCCCCTAATCATCGAAATAAGAAACCAAACCACGCCCCCAGAATAGCACGAACAAGCGAGAGCAAGGGCTGGAGGGCTGGAGCAGTGAGGAGGCAGAAGCAATCGGTAATGACTCTGCTCCTACCGGCCAAGATTTGTACAGGTGGTGACTTTCTATTTGATAGAGGGACGACCAATTTTTGACCCAGATTTCACTACCTACCCGACCATTTGCACCAATTCAACGACCTGGCTCGAGTGAGCAGTCACATCCGACGTCGTTCCATCGTGCAAATGGTTGAGTAAGTAGGTTACTCCTTGAAAACCTAGCCTCCAAAGTCCACTTCGTAGAATAAAAGCCTTGCGCTTAAGTATATAAATAATTCAAATTTATATAAATAACCGTGATATATTCATTATAAACCTATTAACTTTCAAACATTCATTGTCTATTGGAAAGCGTACATCAATTGGATTCTCCCATTTTAATATTCCTAAATTTATTAAAATGAAAATACTATTATAATATATATCTATTCATCTAAATAATTGTTCTTCTTTGTTAGAGATGGAATCTTTCATATAAAGTATTAATGTAAATAATCATGACACATGAAACCAAGATTTGTACTTTTCATTGCAATATAAATCCTAATGTGATAGCTCCATTTAATCAACAATTATAAAGAGTTTAATTATTTATTCATGAGCATTTTTTTTAAGATACCTAACCAATGAAGAAACATTATTACCCAAAATTTTTGGTTTTTTTTGTTAATGGAATATGACTCATAATCCAAATATTTTTGGGGGAATGTTATCAAATCCAAATACATGAGAAGAATGTCTCTGAATATTTGGTTGCGAAGAGCTGATTTCAATTTGAATACTTCCTCGGCGGTCTAGCGCAGTCTCCTTTCTACTCTGACGTTTATCATTTCCGACTTAAGCTGGCTTGTGGGAAGAGGAAACTGTATTTTCATTGGAATGGACCCAATTGTGGGTATTGCTCAGCAATTGTTATCCAACCCTTTGTTGGCTTGGTTGCATGGGAGGAACCTAGTGATTCTTAAGCAAATTTATGTTCAAATGGATCGGAATACCCCTTGTTGGCTTTCCTCGACCAATCTGGGTCTCTTGGGAGATTTGGCGACTGAATGGAGTATTTACATGGATAATCTTTATGATGTTGGCATTTCTCTAAACTTTGATCGAGATCAGACTGTTTGGGTGGCAAATAACCAATTGGGGTGGTGAAGGCCAATCTCGCATATATGGAAATCCTTAAATATTTTGGGGAGCTTGTTTGTCTTTGGTGGCATAAAGATTTGTGGAAGTTAAAATTACCTAGCAAGATAAAATATTTCTGTTGGTTATCCATCAACCATAAGATACTCACGTGGGATTCTCTTCAGATTCGGGGCTACTCTGGTCCAAGTGTCTGCATTTTCTTCTTTTTGGCTTTTGAATCAGCCGAGCACATTTTTGGCAGTTGTTCCTTTTTTCAACAGACTGGAATTAGTCTCTGTCGCCACCTCATGAGCATTTGGCATTGGGATTCTCCTTATCTGGTCGATCATCTGGAATCTTGGCTGAAAAGGTATGGTATGCCTCTCGAGATCCCCTTTCTAATGATGTGGGAAGTCTGGCGTGCTCGGATCGCCTTCATCTTTCAGAATGTTTCAGTGACACTGTCATCAATCCTCACTAAAGTTTGTTTGTCTCCATTCCTTCCAGATATCAGTATTTCAAGAAGGGCCGATATGATCTTTCATCCTCCACTTGATTTGAGGGATGTGGTTGTGGGGCACTTTGATGGGGCTACAAATGATGGAAATTGTGGAGCAAGGATGGTGATCCACTTGGACAACACTCTTTCCTTCAGACTGCGCATGGATGTTGGTAGGGGCACTAACACCGAATCGGAACTATTGGCCTTGTGGGGGTTACTATACTTTACTTCTCACATGAATATTCCATATTTTCATGTTCTGGGTGACTCAAAAGTGATTATCGACTGGGCACTTGTCAAGCACAACATTCACACAGTCGACCTTGAACATTGGCTTGGATGGGTGAAATATTTATTTGGACTCTTCAGTTCTTTGACTTTTCAGCATATTTATAGGGAGTATAACTCCTTAGCAGATGGTCTCTCCAAAAAGGCCATTGCACTGGGAGCTAGTTTGATTTTTTGGGAAGAATACATAGAGGGGTGCTTGACAAACTCTAGTTTTTTGAACCTCCGTTGTACTCTACCTGCTATATGTCTTTTTTCTGTTGGACTTGTTTTGGCACTTTGCATTTCAGTTTCGACTTTTGGTACTCTTGTATTGAAGATTGGATGTAACAAAATAGATAACCTACAATTTTTGTATGACAAACTGTCTGTGATTTTGTCATCAGCATTTTGAAAGGACAGATCTTATGCTCCTATAGCCTTTTGGGTTTATGTAACTACATGGTGTCAATTTTTACGACACAGTTTTATAAAATTTAAAACTGTGTTTTTTGTATGTGATTTTTTTTTAAGTGTCGTTGGTATGGGGAATGGAAGTTAAATGAAGAAATAGTTATCCCATGGAGAGTCATTTGAATGTAATGTTGTTGTTAGAGATTTTTTTATATTTAAGAGAATTTATTATTTTATGAAAAATATTTAAGGGAATTTATTATTTTATGAAAAATATTTAAGGGAATTTATTATTTTATGGAAACAAAGGTGTTTGATTAAATAACTTGTTTAGTATTGGTTAAATATTGTTATGGTAATACTTTTATATTGTAGAAGATGAGAAATAGTGAAGGGATTGTTATTAAATATATTTTTGCTAGAGATATGATTTAAGACATCTTAATTGTATTTTGTAATCGTTGGGTCAATTCTCATGAGTATCACCTTTCTACGAGACGTTCTTTGTTGAAGTGTTATGTTTGTACACAAGAATTAGATTGAATGTGTCACAAGGATATACTTTTTGTTTTGGTTGAGCATCCCACGCGACTCAAGAATCCTAGTCATTGTGTGACATTGACATGACCTTTCTAGTTTGGCATAACCACCAATCTCTTGTATCACTTGGACTATGCCTAGTCGACATGGCATAACTGAACCCAAGTCAAGCACCTTAAACTATCATGAAATACCGAAGTTCTTGTTTCACCCTAAGCAATGTTGCATCATCACTACCAAACCATAGGAAACCTATGTTACTTCACTCGAGCCTAGCACACTTGAAAAAGTAACCACCCAATGTAGGACAATGTTGTCATCCATATAAGGAAACTCATTGTAGTCATTTAAAGGCCATTTACTTGGTGGCGTCATGACTTCACATATGTTTGATTCCACATAAATTGTATAGATGCACCATTTTGATCCCATATATGGCACACTGATGTTGTGATAAATAATATGCACCAAATGTTGTTATACCCCATTTATGAGAAAGATAGTTTATTTTAGTTTTAAACAAAGTACTCTCTTTGGTGTGTCCAAAACATACAAACACACCAAGGTGTTACAATGTAAAATGTATCAAACACCCCAAAAATCGAACCCAAGGTTTTGTGTAATTGAACAACACCCAACTAACCTCAATTTATGTACACGGTATGGTCTTTACACACACAACAAATCAGTCTCAATTTATGTGCCCACACTTGTAACACCCCGGTTTTGACCTCGTTTGCATTAAATGTATATGATGTATATATTGTAATTAATTGTGGTGCAGAGCTAAAGGCAAAAGCCCCACCATTGATTTGGTTGTGTTATGTTTGGCGATTGAAATCGTTGCCGATGGTATATCATGATATACGGCACATATTAGTTTTGGCATCATGTAAATATGCACTTTAATTAAAATGAACCCCAACCAACTATGTCAATGCAACCATGATGAAAAGGGCATGATTTTCCTAAGGATAAGGAGGGGGAATTATTAAACTTTGAACCTATGGGGGAAAAGCCATGTGTTAGCTGTTAAACCCTTTTGACTTGCTCACCTTCCCTTGTCTTATCCAACTACCACCATTAAAAAGTTATGTTGTTAGTTGGGGCAGTTATGGTTGGGAAGTGGAGTGTGGCAGGACTGTCAGTCCTTGCCCACACACACACTCCACCAGCAAATCGAACCTCACGTTGGGCAAAGGAAGCAGACTCTCCATTATTCCACTCTCTCCACGACGGTGCTGAAAAAATGCTCCCGCACTCCCACTCGCCATTCTCCATTGCCGCTCATCCTCACGCGTCGATTGGGATTTGCTATCGTTTTTCCTCACGCAGGGAGACAACCGCCATACTCCATTGTCTTGCTCATTCTCACACATAGGATTCTTCATGGTTTTTATTCACGCAGCAAGCTGGGAGCCGTGTTGGAGCAGGGTCCCGCAGCTACAGAAGAAGCTGCTAGTTTTAGCGGAAAGATATAGTTTTGGCGGAAAGAAGACAAGGCAGAGCTACGACGCCGTAGCACGTTTCCAGCTGGAGAGCAGAGCCGGAAACTGTGACTTTTTGGGATGCGAAAGTCAAAGAAAGGCAACGGTACCCGAGTGGCCGAGAAGGGAGAGCTCACCCACTGCATTGAAGGCAGCGGCGGAAGACAGGAGGGCTCAGCGACCCTCATAAAGAAGAAGGAGCAACGAGGCTCAAGCATTGAAGGCGAAGGACAGAAGAGAGAAGCAGTGCATAGTACCCATGGTCAGTGCCGGGAAGCATGGAAGACTGCAGAGAGATGTGGTGTGACGGGAAGCGGCTACCTCAAGGACAAAGAGGACCGACTGTCACTAATTAGGGTTTGGGTTACTGTTGGGACAGGCCCACAGTGTTGTAATGGCGAGACCTTCGGGCCGCCTATAAAATCTTGTATTTTGTATTGTAAAGGGTTGGTTGGTTCGTAGGATGAGTCGTCAGTTGGTCAGTTGATTATTTTTGAAGTAGACTCAGGAGTCAGTTAGACAGACTGTGTTGTAACGATCCAGACACCTAGCTTGTCTGTGAGTCATTTGAGTCTGTATGTAACCATCCACAGAGAGGAAAGAGAGGGAAGGATATATTGAAAGGAAGGCAATATAGAGATAGAAATAGGCCAGAGATCTAGAAGAGATCTCGCGCTGCATATGCGGTGCAACAGACTGTGCTAACTTCCCTCAAGATATATAATAGAAGCACAGTTTGGTGGACGTAGCTCCCATCCTGGGGGTGAACCACGTTAAATCTGCGTGTTATGTGTTGCATGAATGTGATTGTATTTGCTTATTGTTACTGGTTATCATGCATATAATGTTAGTTGCAGTAAGTGAATGTATGTATTGTTCAGCTCACGGTAATGCAGGAAGATAGAGATAAGTTGAAGTATTTTAGTAAGCTGCTTAAAGACTCCTTTACGTCTATTTCTAATGACCATTTAATCACAATATAACTTCTGGGAAGTAGAGTTTCGCACATCGACACAGTCAACGCTAAGAGTGCAAAGTCGTAGTGGTAGGATATCGCAGAGAGGCGATATCGCACCGGCAAAGGAGCTGCGGTGCGCGATACTGCGAGCTGAGGGCTTAGCGTTGAGGAGAGGTTGGGTGTCCCGCGGTGCGTAGAGAGGCGATAAGGTTGGAGATATTGTGAGTAAGTGGAAGTTGTGCGACGTGGGAAGAAGCCGTGCGACTTGCGCGTGGATAAGAATCGCACGGCTAAAAGTGCTGCGAGTAGAAGGGGACGTGCGATGCGCCGATATAGCTGACCTTGTGACTTACAGGAGTAAGAGAAGAGAAGTAGGATGCGCAGAACCTGGTCCAAGACACTTGAGTCTTGGCCAACCCATTAGATTCACTTCGGGTGAGACTTCAGATCGCTTCGCGGTCTGTCGCTGAAAGGGCCAGTGAGTTAGGGGTGTTGTTGATTGATTATAGTAAACCCGGGTCTGCCCATGCAATCAACAAGCCGTGTTCTTTCACCCACGATTTTCCCTTGTGAATAAGGCATTCACGTTTTGTGTGTGCATGTTTTCCATACAGATTTTGTGGATTGTGTGGGTGTATGTTTTCCTTATAGACTGGTATGGCCGTGTGATTTTCCCGTCACTTCAATGTTGAGATCGCGGCTGTTGTTCTTCCCTTGATTTGTGGTTTCCGTCGTTCTTCTCAAGATTCGCGGGTTTGCTGTGGTCTCCCTTATGTTTTGTTTGCTGTGGTCTTCCTTACGTTTTGGTTGTTGTGGATTGTATGAAGTCGTTTTGGCCACGATAGGGCCATGAACGACCCATGAATTGATTTCCCCTGTCCAAGCTGTGAACTACTTGTTTTCTGCGTGTATGCAGTGGTTGGTCTTCGGACTGTGTTTGGAGGGGGGATGAGGGATTGGTTTGCTTGATAAACCTGGTGTGTTTGGGAACCACACAGATAGAGCTAGAGGGAGGGATGTATTTCTTCTCCACAACCCCTGAATAGCATTGGAAGGGAGGTTAAGGCCTGAGGGACTATGTAGCAAAGAAGGGTCTGATTTCTTTGTGTTAGGTGTTTGTGGGTGTGCTAGAAGTCAGGCTAGTTTCGGTGTAAGTGTCCTTATCTCTACAATGAGCTCACCAGCTTAGCATATGACCTTCCCCAGCTCCTTGATGACTTGATAAACCTGACCATGTTGGATTGGCTGTCTTATTGATGGCCTGATAAACCCAACTGTGTTGGCTTGGCTGTGTTTTGTGCATCCTTGGCTATGTGTAAGCCTACTTGTTCCTTATTCCTTGGGGAATCATGCCCAGCTCGGGGGTGGCAGCGTTGCTGAGAGATTAAGGAGCACGCTGGCCTATGGTTGGGTGGAACGTTGCAACGACGTAGTTGGTTGTGGGACGAGTTCTTTATAAGATAAGTAATCTTGCCTATTTTACTTCTGCAATCATATTTACTATTAATAAATTATGATGAACATGTTGAATGAATGAATGTATGTTTGCTTCGGCTGTGTATGATAAATAATTATGTATCTGTGCATGTTCTACTTCAATGCATTTTATTCAATTTTTATGAATGCACATGTTCATGGGGCTGGTTGCCCGGATCGTAAATAGCATGGTAGCGTCCTCTTCGTCGATCGGACGGTCGGGGATGTTACAACACTCAGGAAGGTACAATACAATCTATATGAAATTATTAGATGCAACCAACCTTGAAATGCATGTTAATACCCAACCTCAATTTCTATGTCAATAATTGATTATATGATATGCAACAATTATGTTGTACAACCCCTTTAATTTGTATGCACATAATGAAAATTAATTTTGAGAATGCATTGGGATTCGTGCTACTAATATATCTTGGGATATGCACTCTCACAGTTGCATGCAAATTTCCTTTATTTTCTTCAAGATCTACTCTAAAAAATGCTCTCACTCACAATTGTGTCTAAACTCCCCTATAATTATCTTTTTATTAATGGAGAGAATGGCTTTGTCACTTCATCTTCCAAGTGACTTTGTCTCTTCATCTTTTGAATGGAATAGTCTCTTCAAATTCAAAAGATGAGACATATTTCAGTTAATAGATTAAAAAATCATTTTCACTCACCAATTAATAAATGGTCACATTAACTTTATAACACTTAAATTAATGTCTAGGAAAGTCACTTATGTGCTTTCTACATGCCTAGACACCAAGCCTATGTAGAAGACCTCCTGAGCTATATAATCTAACATTTCCTCTTAACAAGGGAGGTACTTTTGGAACCTCCTCCTGTATTTATATCAAATCCCATCACTCCATATGCTACTCACTCTGAACTAGAAAGACTCTCTTCAACCTACGTTGGATCTTGTGCTCAAAAAACTTACTAGATGCAAACAATTCTCTAAGTTGTTTCCTTAGACTCCTAAGCATCCAACTCAGTCATCTCATACTAGCTAACTCTCCTGACAATACTGGAAGAACCCACATAACCAACTATCCATGATACTGGAATGAACCCTAAATGCATTATCCCCTTGGACCCAACCACATGTTGTCCCACCAACCTGTATGATCTCCCCTATCTGACACCAATGACTCTTGGTGTATCCAAGGTAGCTCCAAATGGATATATAAGTATATCTTCCCTTTGAACATCATGTTTTATCCCTCATCCTCGAATGTTGATACTAAGAGAGAACTAATCTTCAGCTCTTATACAAACAACACCTCCACCACATCTAGAGAGCCTCGTGAATCTAGTTGGAATGTCACACATCCAACCCCCTTAATTGCATGCTTGGTGTCGACTCCACTATCGCCATAGAAAATATGAGTCTGTCTCTAAAACCGTTAAGGAACACCAGACTCATTCCCATCATATGGTGAGATGAAGCATTATCTAGAACCCATGATCCAATTTCCTCAAACCATATACTACCACTACCTGAAAGACAAGTGACCAAATAAAATTCCTTCTCAAACATCTTTGCAAATTCCTCCATCTCAGCTGATGATGTTGTCTCTATCTCATCCTTTCCCTTCTTATTTTTGTTTGGACATTCACTCATGTAATGACTAGTATTGTGACAAGCAAAGCATTTCAATTTGATTGTGCCCTTCTTTTTTTCATCTTTAGAGCTAGACCCACCACCTGGGCCTTTCTTGGGCCTCTTATTTATCTTCCCTATAAGAGAAACATTCTCCTCATCATCCCATGCTATTGATATGTGTGGTTGGAGCTAATTCTCAACTTCTCCTATATGAAATTGTCCCAAAGTCTAGTGCATGTAGGCATGTTGTCTTTGGCAACGATCTCATGTACAAAGTCTTGCCATGGTTTAGAGGAACCAATCAAGGTAGTTATCACTAACTCCGCTCCCCCCATTATCTCACTAACAACACCAAACTCATCACGTACCTGTGAAATCTAGGTAAGGTATGATGTGATATTTTCGATATTGATCATATTAGTTTTTAGTAACTTTTCCCTCAAAACCATTTTCTTATTTTTATTATCACTTTGAAACATATTTACGAAGGTTTTCCACATGTCAAAGGCATTCTTCTTACCGGTCACATGAGGTATCAAGTGGTCTTTCACTATATCAAGAAGAATACATTTTTCCTTCACATTCTTTCATTTATATCTAGCCAATGGATTAGGATCCTTGGGAATCATGACAACTTCCTAGGTTATATCCCATAGCTCAAATTCCTACAACAACAAAGTAATCCTCTCCTTCCATTGAATCAAATTCAATGTGCCCTCCATCCTATACTCATAACACAAGCCAAATATCAAATACATACTCACTAACTAACCAACATCAAGCTTGAATCTGCTAGGTTAAATAACTCAATGATATCCTTACTTCCCCTTATGTCAAATACTGATTTCTAAGTTCAAAATCAGATCCCCACCTCTGATACCATGTTGAACTTAAGTTAAAACCATGATATTAAACTTAGGTTAAAACCCGGATGTTGAACTTAAATTGATAAACTTAGATTTATTCTCTAAAATTTAACACATTCTAAAATCTGCAATTTATGAATTTGAATACCCTGAATTTACTCAACCAAATATGCAGTGGAAACAACTAACATCACACACATGAGATTTTCTAGGAAATGCCCCTGGAAAAAACCCAAAGGGAAAACCAGTCAATGAGAGAGAATTGTATTAAGATATCATGAAGAATAAATGTTGGAAATTACAATAGTACATTTCAGCTAATTAATGTAATGTACTTATCTCAAGTACCATAGCCCAAACTCCTGAGATCTATGCCCAACACCTAAAAAATCAGGCCCAAGTTTTTGTGCAATTGAACAAGACCCAACTAACCTAGATTTATGCGTTTGGTATAGTCTTGCACACACAATGAATCAATCTTGATTTTTGTGCCCACACTCAAGAACATATAGTTCAACCTAAACGAAATTATCAGTTGCAACCAACCTCGAAATGTGTGCTAATACTTGGCCTCGATTTTTGTGTCAAATTGATTGTACAGTCCAAAACAATTCTGTTGTACAACTCCTTTAATATAGCTGTACGAACTAAAAAATTCTAAGAATGCATTGAGATTTGTAACACTAATATCTCCTAGGATATGTTCCCTCATTGTTGCATACAAATTTCCTTTCTCTTCTTCAAGCTCTCCTCTCTAAAATGTTCTCACTCACAATTGTGTCTAAACTCTCCTACAACTCTCTTTTTATTAATGGACAGAATGGATTTGTCACTTCATCTTCCAAGTAACTTTGTATCTTCATCTTCCGAATGACTTAGTCTCTTCAAAGTCAAAGGATGAGACAAATTGCACTTAATGAATTAAAAAATCATTTTCACTCAGCAATTAATAAAAAAGTTATATTAACTTCATAAAACTAAAATTAATGTGTAGGAAGGTCACTTAGGTCTTTTCTACATGCCTAGACATCAAGCCTATGTGGAAGACCTCTTAAGCTATACAATTTAACATAAAATGTAGAATATAGATAAAATATGGATATTATGCATGATATCAAATACGATGTTATTGAGGACTTACGAATCCATAAAAAATCCAACATCTTGCATGCGCTTAAATTTAGCACTCTTGGGTAGAAGATCATGAAAATCATCGCGGTGAATAAATGTGGCCATTCCACCTACTTTGCAACCAATAACAATAACATGTATCAAATCTATTCATAGATTAAATTCCATTGCTCTGTGGTGATTGTAGGCTAAGGGGAAATTGAAAAGTATATATGTAATAACCATGACAACCTTGTCTCTTACCTCTTTAGCAGTACCCTTCTAGCCATGATTTCGAGGCCCCTTGATCCATTCATATCCTTGGTGTCAAGCCCTTCCAAAAATAAACCCACATTGTACATTTCCAAATAAGAGAATGGAATGATTAAGAGAGCAAGGATCTCAATCCTTTATTGGATTTTATCTTGTGGAAATTGAAAAAGAGAAGAATCGATTTACATTATAAGAATTTTCCCTTAGATGGAGGCAACCTATTGGTAGGAATAGGCAAAAGAAAAGGAATGAAAAAAATAGGAAAGATTTCCTCCTTATAGTGAGGGAAATTTCCATCCATTCAAAGTAGGAAACTTTTTTTTTTAAATTTTTTGATCATTTTTTAAACTTAATTTTCATTGTATGGCACCAATCACATTTGAAAGAAATTCATATAGAAATTAAAATAATTTTGAAAAAATAAAAAAAAGTAAACCAAAACTTTAGTGTCACTTTAGACATGCTGAGATATTAATTGAAATCAATAATGAAAAAAATCGAAATCAATAGTTTCTACCTACGACAAGTACTTTCTTCTATTTAAACTATTTGCACTAGAAAAGATCTTCACGCATCCGTCAAACACACTATGCTTTGTCTATTTTTTGCATATACCATTTTGGGAAACTTAAACAATCCCTTTTGCACCTAGTTCATGGAACCCTAATATTTGAAGTTTAAACTTTTCCTTCCTTTTGCCTACAAAGTGTTTTGCCAATGACTATAATATATAGTTTAATGATTTTTCCTTCAATTATGACTTTCTTCTCATAAGGTAAATTCAATTTAATATACTTTAAATAAAAGTCCATGCTATGAGGAGAAAGCCATAAAAGAAGGAGAAAAATATTAAACTTTTCTTCTTCTTTTATGGATTTCTTGTCATCACGTGGACTTTTATGACTTTCTACATATTGTTTGATGGTTATTGTTTGTTTGTTGAATATTTATTAAATTGGAGTTGCCTTATGAGAAGGAACTTTTAATTGAAGGAAAAAGCGCGTGCGCACACACACCTCAAGAGAATAAATCCAATTAAAGGAAAAAGCACACACACACCTTATGAGAAGAACGTCATAATTTATAGAAAAAGCATTAAACCCCCCACACACAAGAGTTGGTTCAACGAGTACCTTATTAGAAGAAAATGAGGGTAGCTTTAAACCACACACATACAAACACACAATATTTGGTTCATCAAGTTCCCTATAATAGAAAATGATGGGTATGTATTTTTCTAACCTGCAAAATTTATTAGTTGACATTTTTATTCCATCTCGATGTAGATAGTTTCCTCTCCACTACCACATGTAAAAAAACATTAAAAATACGTAAAGAAATTCAAATGAATCTAGAATTTGAGCATTACTTCCTACCATACAAGCATCGATGCTCACCATCCATGTATGATTGCTCAATCATCGGTGCTATTGTGTTGCAGAATTCCTTAACTCTTTGAATTTGTTAATACATTTGGTTGACTTTCTAATTTTGTAAAACAATTCCATAATTTCAATTTTTTTTTTAATCTACATGAAAATCATGCTTCCTAAACAAATAATAAACTAACTAGGTAAATTGTTTGTTTTCTTTCATTTACATTTTTAGTAAATTAAAATTTAGATCAAATCAGCATTTTTTCAATTTTTTATACAAATTCCTTACTGTACGTTCAAACCATTCAAATCACCCCTAAATGTAGTGAGTTCCTTAACT